>CM060846.1:381580511-381880511 GCA_030762175.1 Metallyticus violacea
CACACACACACACACACACACACACACACACACACACACACACACACACACACACACACACACACACACACACACACACACACACACACACACACACACACACACACACACACACACACACACACACACACACACACACACACACACACACACACACACACACACACACACACACACACACACACACACACACACACACACACACACACACACACACACACACACACACACACACACACACACACACACACACACACACACACACACACACACACACACACACACACACACACACACACACACACACACACACACACACACACACACACACACACACACACACACACACACACACACACACACACACACACAATTAATGAAACATAAAAATAAAGAAACACTATTAACAATGTAACAAATTAATGCTAATAATAAAAGTAGATAAAGATAAAACACAGAGAAAGAGTCACACTTGAAACTGCTATATTTCGATATATATATAATTATAATTACTGTTAATTTGTTACATTGTTAATAGTGTTACTTTAT
Organism: Metallyticus violacea; assembly: GCA_030762175.1. Taxonomy (NCBI): domain Eukaryota; kingdom Metazoa; phylum Arthropoda; class Insecta; order Mantodea; family Metallyticidae; genus Metallyticus; species Metallyticus violacea. The sequence continues at coordinate 381,581,061 of CM060846.1, forward strand.
TTTTATTTTTCTTTTATATTATACACACACACATTCCTTTCATAGCTCTCTGTAATGTGCTACACAATTATTGTCTTTTTTTTGCCTATGTTACACTATCATGATATGTACATTCTTCACAGCTAACTCTAAACTAGCCTATTTCACTTAATGCCTTATTTGGTTTCTAATTAAGTGATTGCTGGTTGTAGACTAAATACCTTCCTTTTTTCTCAGAAGTATTGCCCAATGATATATTAATGATCAGTTCATTCTTCTTAATTACATATGCATATTAGATTGACGGTTAAAATCTGCTGTGACATATCCTTAGTTTGCCATGTCCTATTAAAATTATTAATACTCTGTAGATATAGGCACATTTAGATGAAGACCATTAATTACTGATAGAAAGAAAGTTCATTTTCTCTCTCTTGTGATACAATAACTTTTCTAGGTATTTGGGCTTATACCAGATCTGCTTCTTTTATTAGGAGGTATACCAGCTCATTTCCTGCTATCCCTGCATGTCCTTTAATCTAATCAACTTTTATTATTTACTGTGTGTTAGTGAGTGCAGTAATTTTTTTTTTAATGGATTCTATTAATCTATTGGATTTGAATTTGGTTTTTAATAAATCTATTTCTTCTGCTGTCAGGTACCGCTGCTTGCTTTACATGATTTCTTAAACTTTGCAGTTCTTCTAATTTTTATAGAGCTCAATTGAGTCATCAATTGGTTGACAATGTGAGCAAGTGACTCATAAAACTAGTACCAACTTACTTTTTAATAACAAATGTTTTAATGTGAAACGTCAAGAGAGTTTAATATATTGACATGATTTTAGAAGTTTTTCTTTTAATTCAACAAGATTATGATAGTTTCGCTTTGTGGACTCCTACATTCATTTTTAATTGAATTCTATAGAGCTTGTTCAAATTGATTGTTGCTGCATTCACTTTGTAATTTAAACTTAATTTTTGTAAATCATAATACCATCCACACACTTACACAAAATTCCAGCTGCCCCAGTATTTTCCTCAGGTAGCAGTTACAAGAGGGTATTTAGCATTGTTTTCAACCTCTTGAATTGTTGGCAGTTTGGCAGGAGGGCACCAGAATTTTACATCCATTGTTGCAGTTTACTGAAGCATTGTTTTGTAAATGTTTACTAAGTTTGTCAATAGATTATACTATTTCCATATTGTCTCTATATAGATCATGCAGTCTGGAACCATAGCTCTTTCATAGATTGTTTTATTAAGTTTTATGCTCCAGATCACATGACAACTTAGCTGGTTTTACCAGTTCATTTATAAGAGCAATCAGTTTTTATGCTGTTGGTCCTGGTCCCGTCCAGGATTGATGCATTTTTTCTGCCATAAAAATCCTAAGTATGCCTTCCTTCTGAAGGTAAATAAAGCCGTGAGTCCCATGTCGTAGATTTACGGCATGTAAAAGAACCTCAAGCATGAAAAAAGATGCCTCTGAGCAAAATTTATTTGCTGTTTCAGGTCCTGAATTGAATTGGATGCTGATGACCTGAAATGTTAAAGAGCATCCGTAAATAGCCAAATCAACAATCTGCTGTATATGTTAAATGTGGTGGACTTTTGTAACAGTCATGTTTAATACACTAATGAATTTAATATAGTTGAGTCGAATTTAAAACATCACTTATTAATATAAGGAGGAAGAAAGTTTCAAGAGCTAATTGCTCTCATCCTCTGCTCCAGGTTGACTGCCGGCTTTATTCTTAAATTAATAAGTGATGTAAGTGTTACAAATTTGACTGAACTATATTAAATTTGTTGGTGAATCTGCTGTATATTTTATGTATGAATTTAAATTGGATTTGTTGTGTAGGTATATCGCTAGGTACTTCAGTTTTGTTTGACTGAAGTAGATATTCACTTCCTTATCAATGTTTCGTTTCTTTTCCATTTGTAAACAATACTTTTTATTACCTGTAATTAAATTTGAATTTGTTATCAAATTTGAATTTGTTATCAATAGCCCATTTCTCTATTTTTTTCAAGTGTGCCAGAGAATTTCACATTTATAAGTGCATTGTACAAGATGTTCCATAACCCTAGACCACAAGATTCTTTATGACATCCCTTAAGGACTTTTAATCAAGCTTATAGTTCTCTAATTAAGTCGTACTTATGAAGGTGTAGACAATGGACATGTTTTGCAGGCAATCGCTCCCATCAGTAGTTGGTCAACAGCTGAAGAGTTTACATAAACTCTTCAGAATGTAAACTCTCCAGGATGCCACGCCACCAAGCCTCATTAAATGCTCCTCTAAAGCCCACATTAACTATGATTGTTCCCCGTTTTCATCAAGACTTTCTGCCATAATCTGTTTAATTTCCAATGAAACATCAGCTGTTCCTTTCCAATATTAATAGACATATTGGTTGATCCTAAACGTAGGTATTTATTTTTTACACTAAACTCCACTTACTTACAAAAAAGTAAGACGCATTTCGGGAGAATCTCTCCCATCTTCAGTTGCTCACTGAACCACTGTTACTCAAAACGATGACTAGACAACCAGATGTTCCTGTGGTGGCCTCTGTTGGTTGAAGTAGGAAGTTGCTGAGTTCATCCATAGGAGGAAACTCGAAATTCATTAGGTTTTCTCTATTTTTTAATATGAAAATCTTTTCCCAAATGGATAACTCCATTGGATTGTGAAGATGTTTCAGCAGTTTAATTTCTGGTTTTATTTCATGATTTTTGGTGCAAAAGTGAGCTGCTACTGCTGATTTATCCACCTGCTTAAACTGAATATTCCTAAAATGTTCTGTCCTCTAAATTTCCAAATTTCTCTTTGTTTTTCCTATGTAGCTCTACTCACAATCTGCACATTTTATTTCATAAATTCCTAATTTCTGTTCTGTTGGTATGGAGTCTTTTACTGTGCAACCTAATAAATTAATATATAAGCAATTTTTCACAGTTTGGCGCACAGATTCATGAATATGTCACTCACAGAAGCAGAGTACAAAATAAAATACAAACAAATAATAAAGACAGCTATAATCAATGGTTTGAACAAAGACACAGTGATAAAAAATAGCAGTAAATCCAAAAGACAAAAAGGGATAAGGAAAGTTTCCACACTGAAAAACATAGAAGAAGAATACAAATTCAAATGTTTCACCTACCATCCAATTTACCACTACAAGTTCAAGAAAATTTTCAAAGAACATGGGATGTTAGCTACAAAAATCTGGTACAACATCAAGAATTTATTACATTGCACAGTAAAAGACTCCATACCAACAGAACAGAAATCAGGAATTTACGAAATAAAATGTGCAAATTGTGAGCAGAGCTACATAGGCAAAACAAAGAGAAATTTGGAAATTCGGAGGACAGAACATTTTAGGAATATTCAGTTTAAGCAGGTGGATAAATCAGCAGTAGCAGCTCACTTTTGCACCAAAAATCATGAAATAAAACCAGAAATTAAACTGCAGAAACATCTTCACAATCCAATGGAGTTATCCACTTGGGAAAAAATTTTCATATTAAAAAATAGTGAAAACCTAATGAATTTCGAGTTTCCTCCTATGGATGAACTCAGCAACTTCCTACTTCAGCCAACAGAGGCCACCACAGGAACATCCAGTTGTCTAGCCATTATTTCCAATAACGGCGGTTCAGTGAGCAACTGAAGATGGGAGAGAATCTCCCGAAACGTGTCTTATTTTTTTGTAAGTAAATGGAGTTTAGTGTAAAAAATGAATACCTAAGTTTAGGATATATTACCACTCCATTGTCAACAGCTTCATAAGCACAATATTTATATTGGTTGATATTTGAATACATCATCACTATCCCCCTTGTCTAGTTTAACAATCGGAATTATGATTGATTGCTTTCATTTCTTGGGAAAACATCCATTTCTTAGGCAGGTGTTGTATAACCTTATGAAGAACTGAGGAAAAACCTGGAATATTGTGATTAGAATTTTACCAATTATTCCATCCTCTCCTGAAATTTTTTAGCATTGAAACTCTTTAGCCCAGTTATTAATACTTCTTTTATTAAAACCTTGTCATCATACTATTAATTGGCTCCTGAACTTCCTCTTTGATCTTTTTGGGATTTCATTGTCATTGTCCTCTTTGTCATCCAGTACAAAATATTCAAACATATGTTTTATTACTTAAATTTAAATTGAAACTTGCACAGTGAAGCTAATAATATTAATTGATATCATTGTATGATTCAGTTTAACTACTCACTCTTAAAGCTTCAACTTTAGTTGAACTTTAGCCTGGCTCAAGATGGGAACTAAATGTTCTCAAAACTGGTTCCATACATTTATGAAATGTAAGTGAAGCTTTAAGAGTGTGTAGTTCAACTGAATCATACAATGATATCAATTAATATGTTTTATTGTTCCTTCCATATCTATGCTATATTTCCCATCTTCTTTCTTGAGCAGCATTGTCAATCTTGTATTAGTTCTTAATTCTTCCAGTGCTGTTTTGTTGACAACTTTCATCTGTTATTGTGCAGAATGCTTTCCAAGCTATTACCTTTTCTTTTTGCACCTTCCTTTTATACTCCCATTTCCCATCTGGATGATTTAAGTTTCCTCTCCTGTCTTGATTCCTCATTATTTATAGTTTTTGGTACCTTTTTATTTGGGGATTAGCCCTATTCCTTAATGTATTAGTTCGTCAGTCCACCATAATGCAGTTTTCTGTTGTTTTGCCCACTTTGGTCTCTTTGGTATTTTAAATGCTGCATTGCAAGCTTCTGTGATGCAAGAAAAACTGGTCTCACAAGTTCACCCGTGCTTTCATTTAGCTTTTTTTGCATTTTTTGTCCTACATTTTCTTTAAAATTCTCAAAGTTAAATTTTGAAGTCAGATTGACTCTTAAAGTTGTCACCAAACTTTCTGAAATATTCATTTCGTATCATATATCTGAGTTTCATATGATCTTTAGCAAATGCATGATATTTGTTTTGTAGTTCAAGTTTGAATGTTAAAATGTTGTGATCTGAGCAACACCTAAGTTATTTGGTATATTAATACATTTTTAGTAATGCTAAGATCTACCTTGACCCTTTAAATATCCCAAGATATTTTCTCTTTCCTGTTATTTATTTTAATGTCTTCTGTATTGTCAAAATATAAGCTTGTGGTATAGAAATAAAGATTTTGTATCTTACTTGTGCCACAACAGTCATAATTCAAGAGTTTCTAATATATGCTATGTTCATTCCTTTTTGATCAACAAATGGTGCTGATCTTTTCCTAGCATTTCTGCTAATAAAAGTTTGAAGTATTTTTGAATAGCTGAAATTTTCACAATGAAATATAATGTAATATAACAAATTATTATTGAGGAAATCACTCAAATTTCACTTTGTTCCACTTAGTTGGACATGTTTCAAAGGCTGTGAAATTTGAGTGATTTCCTCAATAATAATTTGCTATAGTTCTAACTATTATTAATGTTCCAGCTAGATTTTTCTCTATATTGTGTTACCATTGCACAAAAGAGATGTCTATTTGATGTTCTTCTATCAGTTGTATCACTTTACTTGTTGCTTAGTGCTTACATTGTCAATTAACCTGCAGACATCCTAAATATCCCATTGGTATTTTGCCATTATAATAATCCATTTGCACTACGTATTTCATTATAACAGCGGTGTAGGAGCTGAAACTTTTATCAAAGAATGCATTTCATTTGCTTGTGTTGTTTTGTTGTACTTGTGATTTATGCATTTGAGCCATCAGTAATTTTTCTTTTGTGATCTGCATTCTTTAAGTTTGTGATTTTTGGGTACATTGTGGACAAACTGTTTCACTGTTGCAGTTGTTGGCTTTATGGGTATATTTACTGCACCTGAAAACAAAATAGTGAATCTGAATCTGAAAACAAATAGTGAGCATGTTGCATATTTCCTTCCTAACTTAAGTTTCTAGCCCACAACACGTTTCCAGATTTTAGAGTTCAACTCTGTAATAAAGTTCTTGTGCTTCTTTCTATCTTCAGACAGATTTTGCTCATTTTCTGGCACATTAATTTGATTATATTAATTATAATTATCCTGAGAGTTTATCAATTTGGAATATAATTCTATGATTCCCTGCCACACATTTCATTTATCTTTTTGACATTTTTTTCTATGTCATTTAATTGGTCAGACTCAATTACCAGTTGGTCAATCTTCAGAGATTTTAGGATACTGATTTTGATTCACATTTCATTAAGATTTAATTTGTGCTTCAGTAGCATCCTTATATACAAAACGCTTTGTTTATTCTTGACTTTATAATTGATTTGTTAACTTTCTTTCTGATCTTTACCTTCTATAGTCCGCTTATGTTGCCTCAGTTATAAAAACAGGTGTTAAACACTACAGAAAAAAAAAAAAAAACCCTTCTGTAGTGTTTTGCATGACTTTTATATAGCAGTTCCTCCAGTTGCAAATGGAAGGCAGTGCACTCCAATCGCTGAACTCTTAGTTCTTTGGAATGTTGTCAAATGTTGCAGTCTGCTTCCCTCACAGTCCTCCACTCACAGATGTTTGCAGCTATTGTAGAAAGGAATCAATTTCCATGACTTTGGTTTCCAATTCTAAAATGTGCATATTCTTTGCTTGCCCTTCATTCAGCAAATTCAAACTAATTTTGTAGTGTTTTGCATGACTTTTATATAGCAGTTCCTCCAGTTGCAAATGGAAGGCAGTGCACTCCAATCGCTGAACTATTAGTTCTTTGGAATGTTGTCAAATGTTGCAGTCTGCTTCCCTAACAGTCCTCCACTCACAGATGTTTGCAGCTATTGTAGAAAGGAATCAATTTCCATGACTTTGGTTTCCAATTCTAAAATGTGCATATTCTTTTCTTGCCCTTCATTCAGCAAATTCAAACTAATTTTTCAAAGACTCATCATCAGTATTATAATATTCTTATTTTCACTCTTTTTCATCATATTAACTAGAATATTAGGAATATTTTCTATCACACTTTCATTACTTGGCACCCTCATGGTGTGTGTATGTGAGTGAGAAAGAGCACTTACTCTCCTTTTCTTTTTTATGCCAATTTTTTCAATAGTGTTTAATGCTCATTTTTACTACTGAGGGACCACAGGCAGTGGACACTGATGATAAATAAGATTAAATAATACATTGGGAAAGGCTTTTTATTAAAGCAAGGAAGTTTTCCAAACCTAAGTTTAAGGTATTTCAGTCAAATAGGATGAAACCAGCAGGAATTGAACACTAGATTTCACACTTGCAATAGCATGAATTAAATTCTATTTAAATCAGCAGCATATGGTTCAGGTGCTAAAGAATAATCTGGTTGTCAGCTATTACACCTGAATACATATTGCCTAAATGAATTTTTTATAGAATTTTCCTTCATCCTGAAGGTGAATTTCTAGTAATCATAGGTTCTAATGCACTCTGGGTTGATTTCCACCATCATCAATTTATTTCATTCATTGTTCTGAAGAACTGTGGTAGCCAGCAAATGAAATTAAGGACTTAAACCTATAAAATATAATTTTATTGTACCAAAGATCAGTGCATTAATACCAGGATGATAGTGGTGAATATATGAAAACAATCATTTAACTGAAAATAAGACTAATTTTAGTGATATGTGCATTAAAATCTTAATGTACCAACTGTGAAATTTGCTGGAAATAAACTCCTTATACTGTGGAATCACAGATTGCATATTTGAAACATTTAAGTTATAGAAAAACTGATATGTCATTTTCATCATTAGCAGGCTACTTACTGCTGTTTTCATTTTGAAATATTTGAATATGAACACTAGGTTGTTTTAAGTATTGATGGACAAGCAAGTTAAATTGCATACTTTTAAAACATTTTCTAGATGTTAAAAAGAAATCTCCATATTTTCATTAATTTTCCCCTATATTTTTGCAGAGATTTTCGTATAATATTAACTCCCAAGAAGGGAATTCTCCATTCCAAGTTCAAAGCATATACAGTGGATGGTGAGGGCCAAGAGAAGCCAATTTTTGTTGGTAAGCTGAAAATCATTATTTAATCAAAGCTATGAACTATAATAGAAGAGAAAGCTCTCTGTTTACACATATGATAGATAATGCCATTTATTCTTGTTGAAATACTTTCAGACCTTGAAGTGCTTTGTGTGCTGAATATCACCATGGCTACCAAATCACCCTCATTCCAAAGCACAGCTACATGCATTCTCTGTTCAGAAAAAATGATTACAATGACAAAAATGGGGATGTTACCATTCTTGTCTTAACTCTGGATTTTCAGTGCAAATGAAAGGCAGATTTTGAACTGCATTCTTGTAAAATGTGCAAGGTTTATGTTAATATAAATGGAGTGGAAAATGGATCGAAGAAAAACCAAAACACTTGAAGGAAAACTTAAAGATGTTCTTGTGTTTGCCACAAATTTCATAAAGGTGTGGGAAGTATTAGTAATCATCCACCATATCTGTCATCAGTTTATGTTCAGCAATCCTTAGTTATATTTTTTCATAGGAGTACCTGCTCACAAAGAATGATCAGACAGACAATGATTGAAGGAAGACCAGAATTTAGTGAATTATAATTATTTTATTTGCAAGAATTCAGCTTAACAAGTTTCCTCACAGGAGTAGCAAGCTACTCGTTCTGAAAACAGTAGATATTTTATATATAAATATTTAATGCTCTTAAGAAATTTGTGATCAGATGAAAATACTTTTCCATCTGAAAGTGATGACATTAGAAACACCAAAAACATACTTAATTAGCTAGTGAGTCAATTTACTACCCTTGTTCTCCACTTACCATTGAATTATACAGAACATGTTTCACAGGCCATTGCCTGCATGATCACCTGTTAGTCAATGTAGTGGTAAGTGGAGCACAAGAGTATTAAATCAACTCACCTGCTAATTAAAAATATATTACTTGCTTCACTGTATTAGTTCAAACACAAAATTTGTTTTAAATTTAATACCAAAAGCATATTCATATTTAATACCAAAAGCATATTCATATTAGTAATTAATAGTAATAGTAATCTATGCTCATTATCTTAATTGAAATGACACATATTTATTTCTTGAGCATAGGTAAGTGGTGGTGAAGTGTAGAGACTTGGTTTCTGTGTTTGCAGCATTGTTACAAAATGGCACAGGCTCAAGTCAGTTTAATGTTGAGCTTCTGTTTCAAATTTTTATATCAACCGAAAGATGATCAAGGAGCTTTGATACTTATGGACTCCTGCATAGAGTTCTCAATTTTCTAATGATTTATCCAATGCCTTATGCATCTAAGAAGGTTGCATGGCGTGGAAATGGTGCACAATTAAATTATGATGGTGACTGGTGAAGGCCAGTAAAGCCTAAAATGCAATTACAGAGACAGTGATCTGGCTTTCTTATCAAATTAAAAAAAAAATGGATAATGATCTTAATTATCTAGTGAGTTGATTTAATAATCTTATGCTCCACTTACTGTTGAATTATGCAAAACTAGTTTCGCATATTGCAACAGTAAGTGGAGCATAAGATTATCAAATCGACTCTCTAGATAATTAAGAGCATAATAGTTACTTCATTGTATTGGTTCCAACATGAAATTAAACGTTATATTTAATGGACCATGATGTTGTTGTAACTCGATTCTTGACAAACCAAAAGGGCAGAAATTATTAAAATCTATCAATTTTTATTTACATTCAACATACTCATACAAAAATGAGTATCAGATATTGTCAAAATTAAATATATGTACATATACGAAGTATACATTAATTAAAATATTTACAATTCATCAATATTATATAAACACAGATTATATACTTCTTAAATCTATTGCCAAAGAGTGCCTTTATTTCACTGGATAAGTTGTTATATAGTGTACCACCCATTACATAAGGATTGTGTATTACTTTCTTTTTGTGTTAATATATTCTATCTTCATCAGTATTATGTCTTGTATTGTAAAAATAGATTTCATTATTCCTTTTATTAAATATATTACCATCCACAGCTATTAATATTACATTATACACACAAAAATGTTTCTCTTTGATACACAGGTCCCTACAAGATTCCAATCGTTTGAGATTAAACATGATTTGAATGCATTTCTTTTGTAGAAGCAATAGTCTGTTAATAATGTTTGAGCAGCACATCTCCAAACTTCAATATAATAATTCAGATGTGGAAAGATCAAACCATAATACATAATTTTTAAATAAGTAATGTCAATATATCTTTTCATGATTCTAACTAAATAAACAATGTTACTTATTTTATCACATACAACGTTTATATGACCAGCTCAAGATAGGCCACAATAAACTTTTATGACCAAAATGGGTATTTTAGCAACATTTTAACTTTAAGATTGGAGGTATAATTTCATTCATGGTGTTCCTATTAGATAAATATAAAATAATAACTCAATTTTTTGTATGTTTAGGCATAATCTGTTTGACTCAAAATACTTGTGAAGTAATTTGGCACCAGAATTAATTGCATTTTTTAAACTCCTTACAATGTCACTCCAATAAAGAGCATTAGTATTATGAGTCACTGTACTAAAGTTATCGCCAGTAGGCATATCATTTACATTAAACATAAACATCACACAGCCCAATATATAGCCTTGCAGAATCTCTGGTTTTACTTGCAACAGCATAGATCTAACTTTATTAACCCTATTATGTACAAGGTGTATAATTTCAGTACACTGTAGTCTATTCTCCAAATATGACGCTATCAGTCTATTTGACAAGTCTCGGATTCTCAACTGCTTTAATATATTTAGCAACTAGTCATGCATGTTGCAATCAAAAGCTTTAGTTAAATCGATCATTAAGCCAGCAAAATAGATTTATTCAATTTTTCCAGCAATAAAGGAATAAAAAAAATGACTGCTGTTGTAGTTGAATATGCTTTACAAAAATTCATGTTGGGTTTGTAATAAGATATTATCACTATTTGGGATTTTCACCAACTGAAGAAAAGTAACTTTTATTTCTTAAGCTGAGGTAAAAATTATGGATGTATAATTGCTCAAATCACATTTAGTCCCTTTTTTTGTCAGGCTTAACAATACTTATTTTCAATCACGAAAAATTCCAGCTTCTATGCTAGCATTAATCCAAATTGTAAAGGACTTGGCTAATACAATATTGCATTTTTTTTAGAACTAGAAGTTATGCCATCCCATCACTAGAGTTTTTACTGCATAAGACATTAACAATTTGGATAATCTCAACTTTTAGTGGTAGAGCAAATAAAAAATGAATTTATGCTAGGTTCAATAGCTAGGTTCAAATACTTTTAGGATATTGAGAGGTTTGAAATTCATGCAAGATTTGCTAATATTAAGTACTTTTTATACTCAAGGAGATAGTGATTCCATCAGGTAGGTCATGGGTCCCATGTTGTAGATTTACAGCACCAAAAAGAACCTCAAGCCTGAAAAGAGGCCTCTGAGCAAAATTTATCAACTGTTTCATGCCCTAAAATGAATGGGATGCTGATGACTAGAGATGTTAAAGAGCATCCATGAATAAACCAAATCAACAGAGAAGGTGATCCTTCTATTTTCATGTGAAAATTATGGGCATTATATATTATCTAACTTTTTAATGTAATTTATATTAAACTCCTCAGCTTTTGAGAGGTTAGTATTACTGTGGTTATAAGATTCAAGAAGCTTATCCAGCTTATCGATAAAAGTGGTTACACTAGCACTAGGTGATCCAGAAATAACAAAATTTTAATTTTTTATTACCTCATTTGATAGAAATTGTTATGCCTGCAACCTCATGTATTTTACAATAGGCATCAATGCAAAGTATTAGATACTTGGGGACTATCAATTACATCACATCTTACAAATGTTACTATGTCATCACTTTTGTGTTATTGTCTAGAATAACTAGCTTTGAGTGTACAATGCCTTAGGATCTTAATCTGCAAACTATCAATGTCTAATATAACAAATTATTTATGATAAAACATATCCAAGTAAGTGGAACAAACTAGTGAAATTTGAGTGAATTCCTCATAAATAATTTGTTATGTTATACTATTCTTATTCTAATTAGCTAGTGAGGTGATTTAATACTATTATGCTCCACTCACAATTGAATTATACAGAACATGTTTCACAGCCTTTTGCCTGCATCAATTTTGTCTATTTAACCAACAATGAATCCAGCAGTCAACTGAGAGCTGATGATGCAGGCAAAAGCCTGTGAAACATGTTCTGTATAATTCAGTGGTGAGTGGAGCATAAGAGTATTAAATTAACTCAGTAGCTAATTAAGAATAAATTGAATACTTCACTATATTAGTTCCGACCTGAAATTGATGTTAAATTTAATATTATACTATATTTCTCTGTGAAAATCCCAGCTGTTTAAATCTATATCAAGATCTAATATATGTTCTGTGAAAATAACAATGTGTTCTCCACATTCATTGAAAATCACCTCTACAGAATTGCATTTATTATTAATGTATTGCACATTTAAGTGTAACTTCAATTACTAGAATCTGTTTTTATACTAGTAAAATGCCCACAGCACTGCAACAAATTATCACAAACAGTGGCACTGTTTAGTTTGCCTGACAGCAAGACATTTCACAAGGTAAAACAATTGCAAGATTTGATTTAGACATGATCTTAATGATAGAGCTAATTTTGGCTGCTAATACATCTTTACCAAATGCATTTAATTGCATGCCATATGTGGGGATTTGCATATGTTTAATGATGCCATTTCAGCATGAGTAGAGATGTGTATGTGAACTAAACATAAAAATAAGTTAGAAAATGAAGGGTGTAAAAAGCTCAGATCATATAAGATAGAAAGGCAATGAATTATAAGGAGGAAAGTGGCAGTATTGAACTATTAAGAACTTTGAAATGATTTTAGATCATGAAGAGTTTTATGATGGAAGGCTGTTTGGAGAAGTGTCTTCACATGCTAGTGTGCACATGGATGATGGTGTTATGACAGCAACTATACATGCACCTGAAGAAACATATCACATTGAGGTAAGGAAACCTGCTGCAATTGTTCTTCCTTCCAAGAATATGCATGTATTTTAGTTCTTTCAAGTGTTGTATAGAGTCCCAGAGGACTGGAAGACAGAAAATAATGATTAAGTTCAAAATTTCTTAAAAATGTGTTTCTTGTATGCCATTATGTGTTAGCATAAAATAGAGGTTTTGTCACAGCTTCAGAATATATACCAATGATGTAAGAGCCTACAAGCACTAATGCCATGAATATTGCATTTGTTCAATTCTTGAACAACTGGTATGTGTCCCGAGATCTTTGTTAAATATTTACTGACAAAGGGACAAACAGTTATCAAACTGTCAGATGTAACAGAAAAAAAAGAAACTTTCCAGCTGATACTTATTTTGTTAATTGTTCTGTACCTCTCACAGCCACCGGACAAGGTCATCCCTACTTTGACTTTGGACTCATTTCCACATGCACACCGTATGTAAAATACACCTCCAGATTAATTCACTATTTATCACATGAAAAACTTTTAAGTTCAGTAAAACTTCTAGGTTATTATCTTTTAGGGATATTTTATAATATAATTTTCCTTGAACTGTATATACCAGTCCCCCACCAGTATTAACATTTGATACAAACTTAGGCTTTCACGGCCGGCGTCAATCCAATAAAACGATGATTTATCCGGGCTTCTTGGCCGTGGTCTAGAGGTAACACTAGTACCTGACGTTTCGCCCGCCACTCCGTCGGGCATCCTCAGAGGTAGACTCATGACTGACAAAACTCAAGAGTGGCATTCTAGAGAACGCACCGTCAATATATAGGGGAGCGAGTACCTCCCCACATCCCTATCATTGGCCCGCCTCTCCGCCAATCATGGTGCGGCTAGGGTCCCCTCCTACTGTACGTCCGTCCTGGCTTCTTATTGGCTTGATCCTGGTGTTCTCCAAGACCGGCATCCATGCTTTGTGAATACCGTGAGGCCATTGAGATTTTTAAGCACAAGGACAATTTCAATAAAAAAGAAGAGGCTACACGAATTCACAAAGCATGGATGCCGGTCTTGGAGAACACCAGGATCAAGCCAATAAGAAGCCAGGACGGACGTACAGTAGGAGGGGACCCTAGCCGCACCATGATTGGCGGAGAGGCGGGCCAATGATAGGGATGTGGGGAGGTACTCGCTCCCCTATATATTGACGGTGCGTTCTCTAGAACGCCACTCTTGAGTTTTGTCAGTCATGAGTCTACCTCTGAGGATGCCCGACGGAGTGGCGGGCGAAACGTCAGGTACTAGTGTTACCTCTAGACCACGGCCAAGAAGCCCGGATAAATCATCGTTTTATTGGATTAACATTTGAGTTCATTAACATACAGTGGCATTTAACTGAGAGTTCATTGGGTTTACATAAATCACTCACTTCATGTCCAAATTTCAAGGGGTAATATAATAAAAGGAGCTAATTTTTATGGCTAATAACTATTTGTGTGGAACCAACATTTAGCAACTCTCAACCTGTGTAACTAATATGAGATACTGGAGAGGGTTATTGACTGTGATTTAGAATGGCATGATTTTGCATTCATTTATTTATTAGGATATTCAGTGTTGAAAATACCAAGTATGGGGCTGTACAACAAATGTTCAAAGTGACCACATTAATCTCATTGGAAAAAAATGCAGTAGAGAGTCCCAGATTTGCTTAAAAAAATGTGAAATTCTTCTGGTGGATGGTTGTGGCAGATGCACAGATCTCTTTCAGTTAGGCTGCATGACAATCTTAGTACAGTCTTAGCCTGTTAACTCTAAAAATAGATAATGACAAAGCAGTAGTTATGCAGCAGCAACAACTACTCAGAAGACAGTCAATATGAAGCCCTCTACTACATTGCTTCCACTATTGTACAGAGATTAATGGTGGTCACTAAGAAACGTATTAAAGAGCATAACTCACTAAGTTAATACAAAATTAATGCAAAATGTAACAGAAAAGTGAATATTCACTTAACCTATAGAAATTAAAATGTTAAAAGATAGGATGAAAGCCATGTATAAATTCAATAAAATGACAAAATTTTAATCTGCCAAATAATTTTCTATTTTATTGAAGTATTGAACATATTTTTATGACCTTTATTTAGAAATGGTACTTCTTCCTTCTTGAAACTTTCTTTAGATAGGTTTTCCAGGTAATTAGATTTAGGTAATGGGTTTCGAGATTTCTTAGTTCTTAGGTTTTTGGTTTAGATTTCTAAACTTTCTATTTTGATTGGGACACTTTTGTTTACCTGATACTATATATGTTCCAAACATGTGCTGATTATATTATCCCACTCCATATTTTCTAACCTCTTTGGACGTTTTTCCATACAGTTTTAGATCTATATTTGCCAGTTTTGTGTAATGTTTTGCCTTTTCTATTTGTATTACTTTTTTCTCTGCGATTAATTGCTTATGACTATAATGGTTATACTATACAGTTTTAGGTACAAAATTTGTGCTTATATAATGGTTGAAGGGCTAAACCATAAAGAAAAAGAAATAAAGATTTATCTGAAAAAGTTTTAAAAGAGATAAATAAAAAGAAAAAATTCCAAAACAAGATATACAGAAATACAATATAATAAAGATATAATTTATATTAAAGCTGATAAAGGGAACAAAATAGCAATATTAGATAAACATGATTATAAAACAAGGATGCAAATGTTAATAAATAAGAAAGAATTTAATATTATTGTATGATTTATTTGAACTGCACACTCTTAATGCTTAATTTATTTGTCATAATGTATAGAACCAGTTTTGGGAATGTTTGGTTCTCATCATCAGTTAAAATTCAGCTGTCAGATAATTCGTTGAGCTGTGGGAATATGTATTCTGCTCTGGTGGCGGTATGATAAACTTGTAGTTTATGTTTTCATCCCCAGCAGTGTCAAACTTCATTAGACTGTCTTTTATTTGTAGATGTAGATTTTCTGCTGGGTTTCTAGTTCCATAGGTCCTTGTACTGATTTTAATAATTTTGCTTTATTCACTATGTCGTGATTTTGTGTCCAAAAATGATATGCTACTGCTGGTTTCACTATTTGCATGTACATTATGTTCCTGTAACCGTGTGCCTATGTTTCTCTTTGTTTTTCCAATGTAGATATTTTCACATTCTGCATTATTTATTTTGTAAATACCTGTTTTTTTTTCTCTTGTGGAATGCTGTCATTAACATTGTATATCAGAAGGTTTTTAACATTAAATCTATTAACTGGTGCCAACCTGATATTAAAATCTTTAAGAATATTCTGAAAATTTTTGTGGCCCATATGTGAATTTTTTAAAAATTAGCTTATCTTTTCTTGCTGAAAGTGTTGTGGTTTCTTTGATATGTTTTTGTCTCTTGAATTTCTGCACCCTTTTGTGTACTAGTTCTTTTTTCAAATCATTTTTAACCACTGTTTCTTCTATTTGTTTCTATTCATTAAAATATTCTTCTTTGCTAATTTATAGGTGATATAGCCAGTGTGTTAAACTATTGATAACTGCATTGTTTGTGCAGTGGGGTTAAAACTGTTAGCTTTGATGTGATTATCTACTTGTATATTCCTTCTGTATTTTCAAAATTCCAGATTTCCTTGACATTTCATTATTTTAATATCTAAGAATGCCAACATGTTATCTTTTCTGTTTTGTATATAAATGATATGATTCTATTTTGTATATTCAAAAGTTATAAGGCATAATCAATGAGCTTTTGTTAACTATGGCAAATATATCATTGACATATCTGTACCATACCGTAAATATGTATGGAAAAGCTGTGTTGATGTGTGTTTCAAATCTCCTCATGAATAGGTTAGCTAGAAATGGAGATAAGAGGCTGCCCATTGTAAGTCTGCTTGTTGTTTATAAAATTTTCCTCTGAAAGTAAAATAGGCTTGGTTTATGCAAATTTCTGTGTTTTGATGTATTCTTTTATGTGTGTATCCTTAATTCCACTTGTTTTAAGCCAATCATGTATCATGTAATAAGGAGTTTTTCTTTTGGTATGCTTGGAAACAGAGATTCTACATCAAAAATATTCGAGTGCGAGAGGGATGTAGTTTTATGTTTTTTATTTTTTCTGTTAACTGATATGATTTGTTTATAATCCTGCTTTGAAATTTAGGTAATGTCTTGAAACTATTAGCTAACCATTTTGCTAAATGTAAGGAGTATTGATATTTATAAACAATGTAATACAGTTTTTTTCACACTAACTCCATTCACTTACATAAAAATCTGGACATATGTTTCGGGAGTGATCCCTCCCATCTTCAGCCTGTAGATAAACTGTTGTTATACGTGGCGGTTGGATCTCTTGATGTTCTTGTGGGGTCATCTGTTGGTTCTATTGGGAATTTGCTGAGTTCATCCATTGGAGGGAAATCGAAACTCATCAAATTATCCTTATTTTCATTACAAAAATTGAAATTGGAAACAGAGATTCTACATCAAAAATATTCGAGTGCGAGAGGGATGTAGTTTTATGTTTTTTGTTTCTTCTGTTAACTGATATGATTTGTTTATAATCCTGCTTTGAAATTTAGGTAATGTCTTGAAACTATTAGCTAACCATTTTGCTAAATATAAGGAGTATTGATATTTATAAACAATGTAATACAGTTTTTTTCACACTAACTCCATTCACTTACATAAAAATCTGGACATATGTTTCGGGAGTGATCCCTCCCATCTTCAGCCTGTAGATAAACTGTTGTTATACGTGGCGGTTGGGTCTCTTGATGTTCTTGTGGGGTCATCTGTTGGTTCTATTGGGAATTTGCTGAGTTCATCCATTGGAGGGAAATCAAAACTCATCAAATTATCCTTATTTTCATTACAAAAATTGAAATTCATCAAATTATCCTTATTTTTTGTAATGAAAATAAGGATAATTTGATGAATTTCGATTTCCCTCTAATGGATGAACTCAGCAAATTCCTAATAGAACCAACAGATGACGCCACATGAACATCAAGAGACCCAACTGCCACGTATAACAACAGTTTATCTACAGGCTGAAGATGGGAGGGATCACTCCCGAAACATATGTCCAGATTTTTATGTAAGTGAATGGAGTTAGCGTGAAAAAAACTGTATTACATTGTTTATATATATACCACTCCATTGTCAACAGCTTCGTAAGTACATTTAATTGAGTATTGATATTGTTAATGATGGGATGCATACCTGGTATGGGAGAAAATCTGCATTTACAAACACAGAGACAGATTAATGAACTTTAGTACTTCTGAGAATGAAAACATAAACCTTAAGTTCATCACACCTCCACCAGAGCAGAATATATATCCCCAAAGCGTAATGAATTATCCAACAGTCCATAGTTAGCTTAGAATGTGGACAAAGGTTCATGAAATATGTACTAAATTTAAACAAGTAAGTGGAGCCAATAAATGTGTGTAGTTCAACTCAATCATACAATGATCTTAATTATATGATTAGGTTCACTGTACAAGTTCTAATTAGCATTTCAATAAAACATTTGTTTTTCTCTCTTCTGGTACCACTAGAGCTTTTTAATATATATTGAATATTAAAATTAGTAATTTTCTTAAAATATGATTTCTGCAACATTCATTTTTACAGTAACATGAGTACAAAATAATCAAATATTATCACTCTCATAAAACTTATGCCCCTCTTCAGAAGCTAAGTTGAAATTTATTTTTTAACAAACGACAAAGCTGCCGTAGAAGACAGAAATTGGGAATAGGTGGCACACTGGGAATTTTTTAAGTTGGAACCTCTAAAAGATGCACATAATAAACCAGAAAAAGATGCAATGAGAAAAGAAAAAGAAAATGCACCCTCTGAACCAGGCACCTTCTGGCCCATAAAACTCCTTAATAAAAGCTCATAAATAAAAAATTGGTCTTAAAAGTATGGTGAGTAAGTGTTTAAATTACTGTATTTTGAAGTCAATGTAGAATACCAACATTTGTGAACAAACTTATGTTACGACACCAGGAAGGTCCAGGTTCAGTCCTTACCTGTCCAGAGCTGTGAGAGCAGTCTTTGTGCTTTCATATAGTGAAGCTGAGCTCAGCCTCTCAAGCAAGTTAAGGAGAGGGAGGGTGGGGAGATCACTGGTAGAAGTATAAGACTTATAATTAATGTAGCTTCTGCCATCACAACATCTCTTGCACTTTACATATTAACAAAATAATTTCATTTTTGCATATCAGAAATTGTTCTGCTGCAAGCATTATTCATTTAAATGAAATGGAAATTTAAATGAAATTATTTTTGTAATATTGCAAATATAGAAAACTTAAGGAGCACATAATAACAATAGATATAAGAGAGCTATGTGATCATGCTAACCTTCATAGTGCATAAGAACAAACTTGAAAAAATTGTGAAGCTTAATAACATTATCTGTGGCCTGTAATTAATGCAAGAATATATTTGCAGCCATCATGGAGACATCTTCCTGATTTGAATAATCACTCTATGATTGCATACAGAGCCTCAGATGTACATTTCAGTTGGGATCAGGAAGCTGAAGGAGATACAAACATGTGGCCTCGCACCTGTGGATATGTTAAAGAAGGACAGGGTATGTTGTTGCTGAAATCTGCAGAGATCACTTTTTTAAGCAGGTGGTATACAATACATTTATTTCATAATTTTGCATACAGTACAAAGGACATGTCATGATTATTATTAAACTATTTTTATAAATTATACAAATAGAAATAATACATTATTGTAAAATTTTAGTGTGTATATTCAATGAATATTTATACAATTAAATTTTCAGACTTACTATCTTACATTCAAAGAAGCATGAATGAGACTCTTCAAGCCTATGATTAATATACTGAGGCATAAACCTATCCTATTTCATTTATTGTGCCCAACTATATATATTTTTGTTTTACATTAAATTCCTCCACATTATAAAATGCATTTTCCACTAGATACATTTTTATGGCCTTATTTGTTTATATATATTTAAAAGGAATGTAAAGAGTTCTCCCTTGGAGATATAACACAACTAAAATGCACAGAGGCATGCCACATTTAAAGAAAGAAACACATAAAAGCACTATATAACACTGTTATAGGCACTGTTGAAACAATGGAGAACACTGCTGAAGTCACTTGAGGCACTGTAGTGCACTGCTGAAATTATGATATTTCTAGCCTACTTGATCATGTAGCTGGAGTACAAGGACTGTGTCCAGCAATACACACTGCTTGTGTGCCTTACAATCTGCTGGGCTGGCAGGCAGGGAGACCAACTCAGACAGAATAAAAATTCAAGTTACTGGTAGGAGAGGTTTAGAAAGAGATATTTAAGCTTGGAGGGGTGCATGCCTTGTATAAGACAACAGCTGTGATCTCCCTGTCTCTGAGAGTACTAGTGGGGGAAGTAGGAGGTATAGCATCTATGAGTATTAAAAAAGAGCAAATGTTGAAAACAAAGTGGTGAAGGCTAGCATGTTGGGCCACAGGTAATGAACTGGTTTTGACAGAGCGTCTGTGGTTATTCATTCTAAGTGAAACTGCAGTAGAAGTTAGCCCAATATAGAAGGCTGGACACAAATTATATTTAAGCATGTATATCACATTTGTGGAGGCACAATTAGCAAAAGTGCAAATTTTGAATTCTGACTTAAGTGTCGAACTGAAAAAGGATGTACTGGGCATTATTAAAGCACAAGTTTTGCATTTAGTTCTGTTGCAGGGATAAGACCCGGATGCTGGTTGAGAAACAAGTGTGGGGTTAAGTTTCTTGCAGAGAACAGTTTTTAAATTACGTGGCGACCTGAAACTTAGGCGTGGTGGTTTATGAAACAATGCTGATGTAATGGGGTTCTTCTTTAATGTACTGAAACATTCCTTTAGGATTGGCTTAAGGTGTTCTAAACTTGGGAAATAGGTGCCTATAAAATTCAACTGATTTTTATCAGCTTGTTCCAAGATCTTGGGTGTATGATGTTGGCAGGAAGACAGAAGTCTCGAATTAATACAAGGCACTAGGATAACCACGATCAAGTAATTTGTCAGTTAACTTAGTCATAGTCATATAGTCATCAAGTGACTTACGGTTGTTGCAGATGCAGTGTTCCCGTAGTGATAAAGAAAAAAGAATAGCTTTTTTGGTATGGGAAGGGTGGCATCTGTCAAAATATAGGTACTGCTGCAAGTTATTTGGTTTAATGTGAACTGACATTAAAAAGTTTTTGTTACACAACTGAATATCTATATCTAAAAAAATAACTTGAGTTCAAGAGGCTGAGGAATTAAAATAAACCGAGTAATTGGTATTTAACCTAGCAAAAAACGCATGAAAGCAGGTGCTGCCATGGGTCTAGATGATAAAAATGTCATCAATAAATCTGCGCCATACCAGAGGGGCTAGGGGTTCTGAAAGAAGAAACTTTTCTTCCAATCTAGAAATAAATTGGCATAGGAAGGGGCCATTCTGGTGCCCATCGCTGTCCCTTTAGTTTGAAGGAAATACTGACCTTCAAAGACAAAACAGTTGTGGGTAAGTACAAAATGTGCTAATTGGCAGATGAACTCAGTGGGGGGAACATAGGGTTAATTACACATGTCTAAGAAGTATGACATCGCTTCTAGTCCTTCGTCGTGTGGAATATTTGTGTATAGGGAAGACACATCCACAGTGGCCAATAAGACGTTTTGAAACTCATTTAGTGTTACTCCCTTTAAAATTTCAAGGAAGTGGAAAGAATCCTTGATATAAGAAGGCCTGGAGGAAGCTATAGGTTTGATGTAAAAGTCAATCAAAACTGAAATTCTTTCAGTGGGGCTGCAATAACTGGCAACAATAGGGCATCTAGCACAGCCTGCCTTATGGATTTTCGGGAGAAAGAGTTTGGAGGAAGTGCGAGGAGAAACAGCAGTTAAAAGTGTAATTTCAGTTGGAGTAAGGACCTCACTAGAGGCTTGCATAGCTACAAATTGTTGAATTTTGAAATTGAAATCATGAGTCAAATCTTGAGTTAAGATAGAGTAATGTTCCCTGTTGTGCAACTGTTTGAAGGCTTCCCGAAGGTTAAGTAGATCAATCTATAACTACAACTCATGAACCTTTATCAGCCGGTAAGATGATGATGTCCAGGTTAGAAGATAACCTTCTTAACAAAACCCTTTGAGTAGGAGTGAGGTTATCTTTTAAATGAAGCACCTTCAAAAGTCTGGGAGGACTGATTTCTTCAAGGAATTTGTCTATAAACTGTTCAATCGGGTGTGAGGAAGCTAAGGCTGGTGGTTCATTGGTAGATGAAGGTCAAAATTGAAGTAAACTGAGGTTGATGCTTGGAGTAGAACTCAATGGATGAAAATGCCAAAAATGTGGCAAAATTTCACAGCATTCATAATCAGACGAAACCTATTAAACTTCAGTACTGGTACAAACAACAGCCCCTTCTGTAACAATGCCCATTCAGAATCAGATAGCTGGTATGTAGACAAATTAACCACCTGGAGATTTAAATCTTTCTTTGTATCTTCAAACATCTGGGGCTTTCTGCTAAGCTTAGCTGGACATGGTAAATTAAACAACGAGGTTAAATCTGGGGTATTACTAAGTATGGGAATATTCTTAAGGAGGTGGGGTACCCGCCCAGTACCAAGACTTGCTTTTATTTCATAAATTCCGGATTTTTGTCCTGTGGTATGGAGTCTTTTACTGTGCAACCTAATAAATTCTTGATGTATTTGTTCTTTGGGGCTAACATTATTCCATGTTCTTTGAAGATTTTCTTGAACTTGTACTGGTAAATTGGATGGTAGGTGAAACTTTTGAATTTGTATTCTTCTTTTGTGTTTTTCAGTGTGGAAACTTCCCTTATCCCTTTTTGTCTTTTAGATTTATTGGTAATTTTTATCACTGTGTCTTTGTTGAAACCATTCATTATAGCTGTCTGTATTATTTGTTTGTATTCCATTTTGTACTGTGCTTCTGTGAGTGGAATATTCATCAATCTGTGTGCCAAACTGTGAAAAATTGCATATTTATGTGGAATGGGGTTATAACTCTCATTTTTTATATAGTTTTCTGTGTGTGTTTCTTTTCGGTAAATTCCAAAATTCAAACAATCTCCATTTCTTATAATTTTTAAATCTAGAAATAGTAGCCACCCATTTCTTTCTTCTTCTATAGTAAATTGTATGGATTCATGTTGCAAATTAAGAAGTTTCAGGGCATCTGTTGAGTGTTTCTTCGGTATTATTGCAAAAATGTCATCCACATACCTATACCATGACTTGAAAATTAAAGGAAAGCCTTTTGTGATGTGTATTTCAAATGAGCTCATGAATAATTCTCCTAGAAAAGGTGACAAAGGGTTTCCCATAGCTAGTTCTGAAACTTGTTGGTAATATTTTTTGTTAAGGTGAAGTAATTTTGTTGAATGCAAATATTAGTAAGTTTTAATAAGTCTTCTATTTCTTCTGTTTTTAAATTTATTGATGTTAACCATTTCTTTAGCATGAGCATGAGTTTCTCTGTAGATATGCTTGGGAATAAGGCTTTTACATAAAATGAAACCATTATATCTCCAGCCGTAATTCTGCTATTTTCAAGTTTTTTAACTAGGTCAACTGAATTTTTAATGCTCAAACTTTGGAATCTCTTAAAAGAATTGAAGACTTTGATCAATTTTTTTGCTACTTTGTATGTGGGTGAATTGATATTGCTTATTATTGGTCTCATGCTGTTATCATTTTTATGTAACTTAGGTAGTGCATAAAGCCTTTGTAGTACTGGATTACTCGTGTGATATTCTGTTTTACAGTAGTGGATAGTGTTTTGATTTCATTCAAAGTTTTGTTTAACATTTTATTGCATTTATTGAGTGGATTCTTTTCAATTGGTTTGTCATTGGATTTTTTCGGGTGTAAAACTTGTAAGTTTGGCTTCCTTTGGAAGGGAAGTAAAGCCATGGATCACATGTTGTAGATTTAAAGACCCTCAAGCATGAATGAAGCAGCCTTTGAGCAAAATACTGTTGATGGGATGCTGATGATCTGGAATTTTAAGGAGCATCCATAAATAAAGTAAATGAACCATCAAAAGCTCTTGAAATGTTACAAATAAATTTTGATGGAAATTTTTTTTGTTTCCCCTTTACCCCTATTGTTCTTTTTTAATTTTCATGTACAACTTTGGTTCTCCACTTGCTCCATGGCATTTAAATGTGTGTCCTCATTTGTATAATTTAAGTTTAAATCCATATTTAATTTATCTACTGAATCATTGATATCTTCAATAGCAATTTTCCCTGTTTTATCTCAGAATCTACAGGCTTGAAATCAAGTGAAATAACCTGAGTGATAATATCGAGAAACAGGGAAGGTAGACTATTGGTAAGCATTATAAAAACCGATAAAAACAGTAAGAATCATTTTAAAAAAAGCTGAAATTGTATATAAATAATCAGATACAAATCTTAATTACTACATTTCTACTTTAGCTATAGATTATATTGCATGAACACAAAATGTATGCTGCCTGTTACAGGAATATTGGATAACTTATTACATTGTCTTTTAAGAAAAGATGAATATTAAATTTGTTCTACTCAGGGTTTTGGTTTATATGCTTTTAGATATTTTTACTGATGAAAGTGATGAAGAAGGAGATGAGCTTGATGCTAGGGAAAAGCGACAAGCTGAACAGTATGAATATACACCTACTAAAACTAGGTGTCCTCTATTGCTTGTAGCCGACTATCGATTTTATCAAGAAATGGGAGGAAGCAATACTAAAACTACAATAAATTATTTGGTAAGTTTGTCATATTACTACTACTTTGTATGTTAATTTTTGTGCTAAATTTGTTTCAAATTTTGGTACTAGAGATCATTATGTTTGTTAGATATAAAATACTATGAGAAATTTTATAAATGCACGAGATTGACAGTTAAGATAACTTGAAGTTGTTACTGCTAAATGTTCCATATTCCCAAGGTTTTCATCCTTTGAAAAGCTGATGCAGTATAGACCAACTTTGTGAAAATGAAAGTAAATGTAGCAGTATGAATCAATGTCATAGGTGCATAACAAAACTACAGTTGTCATACAGGTTTCAAAGGTTGAACTCCTGTTAACATGCTATGATATGTAAAACCAAAAAATTTGTTCTGCTTATAAAATGAATGATGAAAGTGTTCCAAAAACTTGGTCCCCCAGAAAAAATTCAGCATTGCAGTATTGGTTCAGAATATTAACCATGTAGAGATGCAGACTTCACAAAATTTAGTTTGTCTTTTTCTGATGAAATATAAAATTTTAAAAATACATTCTTCAAACATCAAGAAATGTTGCACCCTATTTTGAGCGTATTATTATTATTGTCCTATTATTATTATTATTATTATTATTATTATTATTATTATTATTATTATTATTATTATTAATGCTAATGATAATAAATATTTATTGCTGTCAATGAACTCAAAGTGCCTGAAAATGTCAAATCTACAAATTGCAATTAATTTACTTATGGATTACAAACCTTAACATATAACATAATTAGCATGATATATACATAAATTTATGAAACTGTAGACAATGGAATGGTAATATATCTTACACTGATATATTCAACATGTTCACTCTAACTGCACTTACTTGCATAACTAGGACATGTTTAGGAAGCCCTTGATTCCATAATCAGCTGTTAACCAACTACTGGAATTGGGGGCTGGATCCCAAGACACTTTTGTGTTGGTCTCTGATGGTTCTATTAGGAACTTTCTTAGTTCGTCCATGAGTGGAAAATCAAAATTCATTAAACTTTTCTTATTTTTTATGATGAAAATCATAAGTTGGTACCCTATTGGGTTGTGAAGTTATTTCAGCAGCTTAGCCTCTTCATGATTTTTGGTCCAAAAGTGAGCTGCTGCTGCTGATTTATGAACCTACTTAAAACAAATATTTTTAAAGTGTTCTTTTTTCCAAAGGTTATGAAGTTATTTCAGCAGCTTAGCCTCTTGTTTAATTTCATGATTTTTGGTCCAAAAGTGAGCTACTGATTTATCAACATGCTTAAAACAAATATTTCTATAGTGTTCTTTTCTCCAAATTTCCAAATTTCTC
Source organism: Metallyticus violacea (assembly GCA_030762175.1). NCBI lineage: Eukaryota > Metazoa > Arthropoda > Insecta > Mantodea > Metallyticidae > Metallyticus > Metallyticus violacea. The sequence continues at coordinate 381,607,225 of CM060846.1, forward strand.
TTTGTTTTTCTAATGTATCTCTGATCTCAATCTGCAGATTTGATTTCATAAATTCCTTATTTTTGTTCTGTTGGTATGGTGTATTTTACTGTGAAACCTTAAAAAATTATATTATATTTGTTCTTTGGGGCTGACATTATGTCATGTACTCTCAATATCTTCTTGAATTTGTGGTAGATTTTTCAAAGAAAAGTAGAAGAATACATAGCCGACATTGATATAGCCACCAGTCATCTAAATGAAGAAAAAAATCGTTAGATAAAATGAAATGCAGTAAAATTTTAGAGAACCTAAATAACTAAAAGAAAAGAGCATTTTCGGAATAATTGTTTTAAACATGATAAATCAGCAGAAGCAGCTCACTTTTGGATAAAAAATAATGAAATTAAACAAGAGGCTAAGCTGCCAAAGGAACTTTGTAACTCAGTAGATCTATCCACTTAGGAAAAAAAAATTATCTTAAAAAATAAGAAAAACTTAATGAACTTTGATTTTCCACCCATGGACAAACTCAGCAAGTTCCTAATATAACCATCAGAAACTGCCACAAAAGCATCTTGGTATCCAGCCACTAATTCCAGTAGTCAGTGGTCAACAGCTGATGATTAAAGCAAGGCCTTCTGAAATGTCCTAGCATTATGTAAGTAAGTGGAGTTAGTGTGAACACGTTGAATACATTAGTTTAAGATATGGTATTTAAGTTCATCTAACCGTAAATAGGACTATATGGAAAGTATTTCTTGCATCACCGCCATAAAGCAATGTTTTCTAGTGTCAAGCATTGTTATTTATATAAGAAAGAAGTAGGTATATACATAACAAAATAATTTCAATTTATGATACAGTTATGCAGGAGATATTTAATGAATGAGAACTTAGTCCAAGCTTTATAAAGATGGTATTACATATGCATACAAACTTGTTCAAATACCCACACATGCACACACACTGTGCATATATTATAACATTAACTAACATTACTGGATATATGTTAATGTTGTAATTATTTTTATTAGAGCTGTTGAGTTAACTGGGTTTTTTCAATAATTTAATTAACCAATTAATTGAATTTTAGTCTTGATTTTGAACCATGTTTTTCAATTTTGAAGTAAAGCAGCTGTTTATTTAATAACAACTTAATTTAATATTCTATAAAGAAGAACAAACTCTTTTATAAATATATTTTTTATTTTATTGATATATATATTGCAACTAATTAGGAAGCAATGGACATGATGATATAATAAAAATTATGAATATGAAATTTTGAAAAATAAAAGTATACAGTTTACAGCCCTGAAAAGCACAGCTGCATATTGGAACAAGCTAGTCTACAAGGCTGTATAATGCACATGCAGGTTGCAGAATGTAATTAGTTCGAGAAAGGCTTTGTCAGCAAGAGGTTATGTGTTCATGTGTTAGTCAATGATTTATTATGTGTAAATTGTGTGCTAATTGTTCTTCGTTAGTTATGCCACTACATAAATACTGTCTTGAAAAATGGGTTTTTATGTATGGTACATATGTGAAAACAGATTCTTGCAGAGAAGCAGTAAGTTGATTCACAAGAAAATATTCTGGCAGTCATGTTCCAGGTAGAGAAACTGTTTGCCAACATGTTAAAAAGTTATGAGAGACAAAATCTCTCAAGTACAAGAAAGTGTTCTGAATTGACATTCATTTGGAGCAATGGTTGGATAAATATAGGACTTTTCTTTGCAAATGGCAGCGATGCACTGACTTTGAGGGGTATCATTTTCAACATATATTAACCAAAGGTTAATGATATTATGATTATTGAGTTTTAATTATAGCATCTTTTTATGCTTTCAGTAAAAATATAAATAATAAAATAAAAAGAGTTACATATCCACATCAGTACTATCTTCCTTTTTTTTGGTTATGCCTGCTGCACTTCCCCATCAAGCAGCCACACTCAGGTGATCCATAACTTAAATAACCTCTCTGTGCACACTATGGAGAGAGGCATTCAGGAGAGCAAATTTCTCTGAGACATTGATCTGTTTGACAAGGGCTGTCTTGATAATTGGTATACCAGTCCAAAACTTAACTTTTTACGTTCTGACAAAATTGGTTGGGAACTATGAAAATAAAGGAAATGTAAAGACTGCTAAATTACAGAGAGGTCAAACAGTAGTCACATTTTACTAATTGTTAAAGATGTAAAACTTCTGTGGAATCATGTCATTAAAATTCAGGCAGGAAAACTTGATATCCATCATGTTGCAGCAGAGTTTGTCTCTCTGCTGTTGACACAAGAATGGAAAGACTACTGTGTCATCATTTCTCAAAAACTCTTGGACCTCACAAATGAGAACATGTTTTTACAGTAGAATAAGTGCAAGTGATGAGATATGGCGCTATGGTTATGATGTTGAGGTGAAGGTTCAATTATAACATTGAATTGGGAAATCTTCAGCAAAAGCTGAAAAGCTTGTCAAGTGAGGTCAAATAAATGCCCAACTGCTGATAGCAGTTTTCTTTGACATTCAGGACATTGTTTGTCATGAATATCGACCAGATAGTAAAAGAGTGAATTGCTGGTAGTACCAAAAGTCCTCATATGTCTCTGATAAAACATGAGAAGAAAGAGCCCTGTACTGTAGAGAGGCTACTAATGGATTCTCCATTCTGGCAATGCATCTGTTCTTAATCATTGTTTGTTCATAGTATGTATGCAATAAATATATTACTGTCCTTCCCAACCCTTCACATTCTCCTGTCTTAGCACTTGCAAACCTAATTTCCAAAGTTGAAATCCTGATGAATGGACAAAGATTCAACTTGGTTGAAGGGATAAAATAAAATTTGCAGACAGAGATTAGCACAATCTCAAAAGTGCTTTCAAAAGCTAATATGTCATTATGAGATGTCTGGCAATAGAGGGTGAGGTAACTTGGAAAGAGACAAAACACAGTAAGTTGTAGATAAGCCCAAACATTACAAAATTAAAAGATTGTGTATTTTTTGAACAGATCTCATATAGAGGGATGAGAAATGTTTGTACCTGTACAAATTACTATGCTGATTCTTACTTGTTACTTTATCTGTGGCTATTGTTGAGAATACTCATAACATTGTTTTCATATTTTAAGATCATTGTGTGATGGAGTCGAACTAACACTCTTTTGCTCCACTCACTTGTTTAAATATGTAGAACTGGTTTCACCAACACTTTGTTTGCATCGTCAGCCCCATTGTTAATGTCATTGGCTGACGATGTGAACAAAGTGTTCATGAAACAGGTTCTACATATTTAAACAAGTAAGTGGAGCAAAAGAGTGTTAGTTTGACTTGATCACATAATAACCTAAATGTATGATTAGCTTCATTGTGCAATGTTTCAATTAACAATTTTAGTTTACTGTTCTCATATTCTTCAGTACATCTGTATTTAAACAAATTTCTCTTAAATCCCATAGAGGTCATACTTGTCAATACTAAACTAGCTCCATACATCTTTAAAGTAACAAAATACTAGATTATATTTTGATCAGTTTATAAATTAACAACTGTATTAAAACAGTAAGTTTAACATATATTTTATGAATTATTTGCAAAGGAGAAATATAATTTTGAGGTTATGGTCAACACCATGTGCTTTTGTTGAAATTGAATCACAGCTCACGTTGGGTTGATTTTAAATCAAGTTTCGTTAGTCAAAACTGGTTTCCTACCACACGTTAATATATGTACCAGAAACTGATTAGTTTTCTTTTCAAAATAAATTATTTTGTTGTTAGCAGTAAAGTCTAACTCTTATTTTCTTTGAGATTGAAGATAGATTTAACAGAAGTAACTGTGCATTGTTGCTGGTGGACTTGATGCATTTTTTCTTAAAGATTGCACAATGGACAAAGTAGTGAAGAAAATGCTCATCCAAACAGTAAAATAATTCATTTTAGCTAAATAGCAAAATACCATTTCTTTTCTTAATATCACCCTCTGATAATTAATAGTACTCTCAGACATTTTATATGCTAAATAATTCTTATAGATCATAACTTTAGTTCTGAAGGTATAATTATTGATAAAATCCAAGGTTTAAAATTATTAACAGGATGTTTTAAGAAATAAATATTAAAAAAATGTACTTGGTAGAATTTATTTCTTTGCTTTTTTTTTTTTCCTTTCTCTTGTTTTTCCTCCAGATCAGTCTTATAGATCGTGTACACAAAATTTACAATGACACAACATGGCAAGATCGTCAAGAGCAGGATGGTTTCAAAGGAATGGGATTTGTTATAAAGAAGATAGTCGTTCACAGTGAACCAACAAGAGTACGTGGTGGTGAGGCACACTACAATATGGTGCGAGAAAAATGGGATGTGAGAAACCTGCTAGAGGTAAGGTGATCTATAAATTATTGCTATAGTCTATATGGTGATATATATATATATATAGAGTTGATTGTCTTCAAATCACTGTGCCATTAACATATGTTGCCACATGAACTATTTTAAAATTAGAAAAAAGTAGCTTAAAAGCAACTTGAATGAAAATTTATACATATACTGGGTGAAAGGGAATATTTGACTTTCCTTTTTACCTAAGAAATATTGTGTTATTTTGCGCATTTTTGTTTCATTAAATTTTGCCATGGTTGCTATTTGTTCTCAAGATAATCTTGGTTTTATTTTGCACAATGTTGCTATGCAGGCATTGAGCTACTTCCTACTAATGTATCCTTTCAAATATCTGCAAAACTACATGCCATTAATTGTTTGGATTCCACTGCTTATATAACAACATCTAAATGCATATGTTAAGGTAATTAACAGGTTATGTAGATATAAGATGAATATTAAGAAATTATTTAGATCTGACAAGCTAGTAGGTAAACATAAGAGCTACAAATTCAAATATTTAATTGAGCTATTCACAATTACTTTCACAGTTATAAATAACATAAAAAGTCAACTTTTAGTTTGCAGACTGCATGCTTTGCACAAATAATAAAACAATATCCAAAACTTAGGTATTCATTTTTTACACTAAATACCATGTGATTGAAATCATAAAAAATTGAATATGTGAATGAATGTTACCATACTTCAAGTAAAGTGTAAAAACGTGCACCCCTCACCATCACATACTCTTCACATCATTTTCTCCAGGTTTATTGAACTCTGCCAAGAATATCAACACTTTTTTATTTCTTCTGCTCCGTGAAGAATTCTTTCTCAACTAATTTCAGCATCAGGTACTAAAGCAGAGATACAATAGTTTTCATGTCACTCCAAAGGAAGAAATCTACAGAATTTAAGTTCAAGTATCTTAGTGGCAATCTTATTAATCCATTTCCATTGTTCTATTGTGCAGGGTAGGTTTCACATAAAAGACCATATACAGCTCTACATACATGTGGAGGTTCATCATCATTCAAAATCCACATTATTCTTCTGCTTGCCAGAGGAATATCCTCAAGAGTGTTCTTGTAAAAACTGGAGATATACCATAATTGAAATCATTGTATGATTGAGTTTTTTTTTTTTTTTTTTTGGCAAATAAATGAAGTAATACTTATTCTTAATTAGACAGTGAGTCAATTTAATACTCTTATGCTGCACTTACCATTGAATTATACAGTACATATTTCACAGGCCTTTGCCCACAACAGCTGTGTGTCGACTGTTGGATTTGTTGGTTGAATGGACTTGTTGTAACTCTCGTGGACATTTTATGAACTTATGGATTAATTTGTCTTCTATTGAGATCTCAAAGTTCATAACTTTATATTCATATGTTTTTATAAAAGTATTTTCCCATATTCCCAGCTCCAAGGGTCTATCTTAAATTTCAATAATTTGACTTCCATTTCAATATCATGTTTATCTCTCCAAAAGTGATGTGCAACTGTGCTGATTTATCTATCTGATTGTACCTGATGTTTCTCCAGTGTTCCTTTTGCCTAATTCCAATGCTTCTTTTTGTTTTGCCAATATATACTTTGTTGCACTCCGAACAATTGATTTGATATATATTCCAGGTATAATCTGAGCAGATTATTTAGGCTGAATTTGTTCACTGAGGATTAAGTAATCCCAAGCTCTTGGAGTATTTTCTGCAATTTTTTGGTGGTCCAAGGATGATAAGTAAGTTTCTTGTGAATGGTAGTTTCTTTTTTTGCTGACAATGTTGTAACCTGCTTTAACCTCTTCTCTTGTTGGAATTTCTTGATTTTCTTGTCTATAATTTCTTGGCCATACCCATTCATTTTTGCCATTTGTATTATGTGATAGTACTCTTCGCTGTATTCAAACTCATTTATAGGTATGTTAATGAGTCTGTGTGCTAAGCTGGTGAAAACTGCATGATTTTGTGCTGTGGGATTGAAGCCACAGGCCTTTATGAAATTTTCAGTCAATGTATCCTTTCTGTATATTCCAAATTACATATTAAATAAATCCTGTTCTTATAATCTTTAAGTCAAGAAAAGGAATCATGTTGTCTTGTTTTGTTTCAGATGTGAATTAAATTCCCTTATCTTGTAGGTTTAGCAATTTCAAAGCATCATTCCTTATTAAAAATTGCAAAGATATGATCCACGTATCTGTGACAGATATTAAAAATGTATGGAAATATTTGGAGATGTGCAACTACTCATGTATAAATCAGTCAGAAAAGTTGAAAATGGATTCCCCATAGCTAAATGTGCTTCTTGTTTGTGAAATTCACCATTCAACCTGAAGAAATTCTGACTGATGCAGACTTCGGTTTGCTGGATGTATTCCTTAATCTCCTGGTTGCTTAGTTTCATACACTGCAACCATTTTCAAAGGGATGTTGGGAATGTGCATTTTGGTATACTGGAAAGAGTGAATTTACATTTAAGGACACAAGAAGATCATCCTTTTGGGGAACCAAATCTTTAATTTTTTCCATCAATTCTTGGAATTACTTACACTTAAGCTATCAAACCTAGGAAATTTTGTAATCTCTGGAGGAGCCATCTTGCTAGTTAGTAGCAAGGTGTTTATACAATTGATTATTGGTCTAATGGGATTTCCTGGTTTATGTATTTTCAGTAGGCTGTGTATCCTTGCTATTGTGGCATTGTCTGCTGTTATTTGTGGTTTCTCCTTCGGTGATATGATTTTTCTTTTGTTGGCCGATTTGTTTATAGACTGTATGTATTTCTTTAAAGGATGTGCTTTTATTTTCATGTGTTGTTTCCCACTGAGAAGTTCTTCCATCTTTGACTTGTATTCTACTTTGTCCATAATCACAATTTTATTTCCTTTATCCGCTTTTTTGTATTCTGCCTGTTTTTTATTAAGCGATTCCAGGATTTGCTTTTGTCCTCTAAACCTAACTTTACTTTTGGCGATGTGATTCAGAATCTCCTCCACTTTTCTTCTAATGATGTTCTTTTAGTTGTTATTTAGCTAACTGATCACAGCTTCCAGATCTACTATATATTCCTGCACGTTGTTTGAGAAATTGACACAAGTCTTCAGCCCTTTATTTAAAAGCTTTATTTCTTCCTTGTTGAAATTTTCTTTAGATAGGTTCACTACATTGTACTCTGAAAGTTCAGGTGTTGTATATAGCTGATTATTCTTCATAACTTTTCCCTGGTGCAAGTTCTTTAGTTTCTTTTGCTGCTTTACAGCTTTATTTTTCATATTAAAGTTATTGTGCCAAAAAGATGGTAACTCCAAATGTCCCAAATATAATTTCCCAAAATTTTAGTTAGCATTAAATGTAAATCATACATTTTTAAATCTATTTTCGAAAGGTTTTTATAGTGCTGTTATGTTATCATTTTCCTTTCTTCCTTAACTCTGATAGTTTGGAATTACTTTGTACCCAGTGAACAAATTCATCCTAAATAATCTGTGATTCTGAATGCAACAAAATATATATATATTGGCAAAACGAAAAGAAACATTGTTTGTTTGTTTGTTTGTTTTTTGTTTGTTTGTTTGTTTTTTTTGACGCTCAGCTCAGCTAAGGTCATCAGCATCCCATTCAACTCAGGGCATGAAATGGCCAACAAATTTTGCTCAGAGGCCTCTCTTTCAGGCTTGAGGTTCTTTTTCGTGTCGTAAATGTACAACACGGGACCCACGACTTTACTTCCCTCCGAAGGAAGCCATACTTAGGATTTTTACGCCCCGAAAAAATCCATTGGTCCTGGCCAGGTTCGAACCCGCAATCTTGGGTGTAGGATAAATCAACGGTTGCACATCACCTTTGGAGAGATAAACATGATATGGAAATGGAAGTGAAATTATTGAAATTTGTAGATAGATAATCTGGAGCTAGGAATATGGGAAAAATTTTTTATAAAAAATATGAAGATAAGGTTATGAACTGTGAGATCCCAACAGAAGACAAATTAATCCAAAAGTTCATAAAATGTCCACAAGGACTACACCAAGTCCATTAAACCAAAATTGAATCTGGCATTCGACACATAGCTGATGATGCAGGCGAAGGCCTGTTAAACATGTTCTGTATAATTCAATGGTAAGTGGAGCATAAGTATGTTAAATTGACTGTCTAATAAAGAATACAGTAATTGCTTCACTGTATTAGTTCTGACACTAAATTTATTTTGAATTTAACGATAATACTTGTTCTAGTTGGCTGATACTGCATTTAATGTCCTTTAATTCAGTTTTTATTTTATTAAATTATAATAAAAAATAAGCAAAATATAAAGTTTTTTTCTGTAGTGTAGAAATTAAGGATAATTTAATGCCTAGATCTGTTTATTCAGTATCCGGAAACAGTCAGTGTGGAATTTAAATGGCCATCAGGCAACAGTTTAAACAATAGAAAAAGTACTTGTATCAATTGAATAATGTATTAGGTGTACTAGTATATCTGTAAGTTACATTTTACAGTACCTATGAATCTTAGGAGAAACCTCATCACACATTGAAGATGATTGATGTTTTAATTCATTATTGCTTATTTCCATGTGTGATTGATAACTAAAATATATTGAATGTAATACAGTAAACTGAAAGTTATTAGATTTATTTTGACTATGTCTAGGTCCCATCATATTTGTAAAATAATTGTTAAATACATTACATATTTCTCCTGGTGTGTGAATAATTTGTTCATTCACATTTATGATTTTATTTTTTGTTTGACTTTCTGATTCTTTTGCCCATTTATAATGTTCCATGCGATTTTAACTTTATTTGACGATTCTGAAATTTCAATGTTGGAGATATCCATCTAGCAAGAACTTTAGCATACTGCTTTTTCAAGGTTTTGTAGCTTTTAATATATGAAGTATATAAAACTCGTAGCTCTCTGTTAGTATTTTTATTTGAAAAGGTAATTAAATTTTCTGTTTTTCTAGTTTTTTCCCCACCCCTTTTTTTATACTTTGATTGGACATGCCTTATAATGTTGGTGGAATGTATCACCAAATGAATCCCATTTCTTGTTTGGATCTGTTTTTAAGTTTACAGATTCTCATTTTTCCAATTCTAATATATTTCTTAACTTGCTTACACTTATGTTCTAGTTTGTCTTATTTATATGTCACTTCCCTTTCCACCTCAGAATTACAATTAATTGTATCTATAATTTCTGCACAGTGATCAGATATATGATATTCATTTACAAATGCAGAAAACTGTTTCAACTTTGTTAATATATAGTCTATTGATGTAGCATATCTGGAAGTTATTCTGGTTAGGCAGTTAATTACTTCATGCAAGTTGTAGCTTCCTAATAAGTCGCAAAGTTGCTTGTACTCATTTACATTGAGGTTTGAGTTTATGTTGATATCACCCAGTATAACAACATTTTGTTCTTTCATCATAATTTTACTAAATAACTCATCAAGTCCTTTTAGAAAATCACTTATATTAGAAATTGTGGATTTGTATATTACTATTATAAATATATTACCAATCTCTGTCGATAATTTAATTGCTGAGCTTTCTAATGGCATTTCAACAGAATGTTTTTGTACCAATTCTTGAGATTATTATATTATTATTCTGTACACATATTGCTACACCTCCCCCTTATGGTCTTTCCTACCAAAGTTCCTAAATTATAACCTATTAAGTTTGAAAATTTAATCTGATTATCTAAAAGACCATGTTCTGTGAGAAATACATTTTTTTGCAATCTTTGAGCATTGCATTAATGTTATCTGTTTTATTGGATAAATACTGGACATTTTCGTGGATAACTCTTAATGTTTTATTGATTAGGTGTGCTCTAGTTCTTTTGAGGGCACTGAATTTTCCAACTGAAAGGTTATTTCCCCACTTGGTGGCACTTAAAATGGTTACTTAGTTTTTTGTTTATGTTCTGTTAGTTTACACAGCTCTTTGACTATATAGTTTTTCCCATTTGAATTTAAATGAAGACCAGGCTTTGTATGCAAGTTTTTTCCTAATTTGCCTATGTCAATCAAGTTTACATCACTAAATTTAGAGCATTGGGGATTTAGTTTTATATTAATTTGTGTATTTCTTTATTTACACAAGGGTTATGCCTTAAAACATACCTATTGGGCATATTTGCTGCCACTATTTGCTTATCTCTAAGGTAATTAGTGTATGGCTTTTCCATTTCATCAATAATTTCTTTTGCCTGATTTTTGTATACATCATTTGCACCTGCTATAATGACCATAACATCTGCAATATTGTCATTTCAAACATTGTTTGTGTAAATAAGTTAGCATTTGGCTTGACATAGCCTACTACATTTATGTTGCTTAGGCAGCCATATAATTTCACTGATATGTTTCAGAGAGAAATTCCTTGTTTTCCCATTTTAGACTTTTCGCTTTTCTGTATGCTTCTTTTAGATCTTTTTCACTGCCATAATTAATGCACATGTAATAAACCACATAACTTTTTTATTTTATTTATACCTTTGAAGGAATCCACACAGTAAAACGAAAAGATAACTTCTTTGTTTATTAAAAAGTTAAAATAATCAACACTCATGAGCGTTTCACTCCTTTAATTATTAAAATAACAGGATTTAATTATTTTAATAATTAAAGGAGTGAAACGCTCATGAGTGTTGATTATTTTAACTTTTTAATAAACAAAAAACCACATAACTATTAGTGAGATATTAATTGTTTTCCCCAAATTTTCTTGCCTTCTTTGCTAGCAAATTGCAATTATCTTTCGTATCAATTGCCACTTGATATTCTGCATCATTAAACAGTCAATCTTGCAGACTCTTGTCATTTTTTTTTTTACATTCAATGACAAAACAAACTATTGAAATTAGCTATTAAAACATATGCAACACTATGATAGTTGAAGATCTGGTCCCAACATGCACAGTACTAACCTAAGTGCCATACATTATTATGCTGCACTTCATGTAAAAATGAAAATTTGAAAGCCATGTAATAATTTAAGGAGAATGAAATAATTACTCCAAATAATCATTAACATGCAGTGGAGCATTTTTTCTTGCTGTTCTTCTTAAAGAAAACACCTCCAAATTTCCATAAACTTTATTAAATGTAGATTTAAAAAAGCAATTAATTAGCAATATATATAATTCAGGCAAAGATGTTTTATAGCTTATTATTACTGTAAATATTAAGAGAAGAGGAGAATTAGTATATTGGACAAGGATAATATATTAATAAAAGTGGGGCAGAAAATCTGAACTGCCTTTTAAGCTGTTAAGCCTTACTCATTGCAAACAAGATTTTTTATGAAAAAGCTTAGACTACTTTTTTAAAAAATATTTTTATATATATATGAAATCATTATTTAAGTATCAAACAATCCATTTGCCTTCATTTATAAAATACTTCAAAAAAATAAAAAAGTCCAAGCTATTTCATGAAAGTGGGGAAGAAAATCTGAGCTGCCTTTTTTAGGCTGTAAAGCATTTCTCATTACTTTTTCATTTGTTTGTTTGTTTTTTGTGGGATAGTGATTAAATTTTGGAACTTCATAATCATATTTCTCTTTAGATATTTTCTAGTGCTGTGTTTCCATTGTGCATTTTGTAATTTATTTTATGTTAAAAGAGAAGATAGGTTTCTGTTACTAATTATTTTTAACAAAGCTTCTTCGTTGTAACAGCTTTTTAATCCAAACATTACAAATGATATGCTGATGGAGTGTAAATGCATTTTCAAACCTTTTAAAGATGTTTTCATCTTAGTAGTGCTTTGAATATGGATGAAAGTGTATTGTGAGATATAAAATGAATGGATTAGTTTTAGGTGTCACATTAAACAATAATTTTACATTCACTAAATAAAATGTATGTATAAATTTCCTAAACTTGCAGGTTTTTTCTCGTTTTACTGAGGGTCCAAAGTTTTGCCTGGCGCACCTGTTTACTCATCAAACATTTCATAGCAGTGGTTCTACTGTACTTGGATTGGCATACATAGCATCTTCTCGGCCATATTCCCATGGAGGAATCTGCACTCATGGTGCTTGTTCTTTACTTTTTTATTTTACTTAAATTACTAACAGGATTATTTATTTATAGTTCAGCTAAATAACAGGTGCTGGGCATGTTTTTTCTTAAATCATCCCTTCTATTTACCTTCTGTATGGGCCATTTTCATGACATTGTTAAACGTTGCCAGGGGAAAAAAAAAATTTTTGTTTTATTTGCAAATGTCCTTATTCGGTTGTTCATGAGTATATCATATAGGACAAAACGTGGTAGCGAACAAAGATTATATTGATAATTTTGCAATTATTTATGAAGAAATCACTCAAAATTCACTAATTTTATTCCACTTACTTGGTCATGTTTCAAAGGCCGTAGACTTCATCATCAGCTTGGTACCAGGAAGATGCTTTGTAGATTTTATGAATTTAGTGATTAGGTTACTGTTGTTTGAAAGATCAAAATTAACTAAATTTTCTTTCATTTAAGAACTTTTGAAAAATAAGACATTTTTAAAAAATTCTGTTGGAACTCACACAGTGAAGCTTGTTAAATGTAAATTATAATTAATCTGTCGTCTAACACACTCTTATGCTTCACTCACTTACTTTTAAATGAGTCATGAAGTTGGTTGAAGATGAAGAGGATGTCTTTTCGAAACCAGTCCAACGTATTTAAAGGTAAATGAAGCACAAGAGTGTGTTAGATGACAAATTAATTATAATTTGCATAAATTTTATTTGTTTTTGTTTATAAATATATGTTCCCATACTGTTTAATTCTACGGATTTTTGAAGAACTTTTAAGACTTTTGGTTTTATTTAGGAATTCATATTTTTTTTTTGTTTAAAGTTTTTCACATAAATAGTATGGCTATTGCTGTTTCTCAATGTGTATATATTTTATATTTCTCATTAGTTCCTTAAACTATGTTAGTTTTTGTTTTGCCTATATATTTCACATTGCAGTCTTTGCAACTGATTTTGCAAATAAATAACACTTTACATAGTGAGGGAAAACTTTACAAAAGACCCACATAGGCAATTTGACACCAGTAGGATTTGAATGTGCTCCTTATTTGTGCAGCTAGTGTTGATGTCCTAGCCATCTAACTACAGGGTTGGTTTTACTTCAGAAAATCCGTAGATTGGCATTCTTCTTTTTATGCAGGTGCCGACTTTCAGAAATCATTAGGTAAGTTCCCACAAAATGATTTTTTAAATTTTGTCTTCTGTGTTGGTTGGTTTTTAGGTTTTTAAATTGCATTTGTGTACTGGAGCCAAAATAATGTTTGCATCTTTATAAATCATCTGGAATTTTTGGTGTGTCCATGGATGGAATGTAAATTTCATATGATCTCCTTTATAGCCTTTTGGATGAAGGCAACAGCTTTGAAACATGGCAAGTAGTGCAACAAAATTAGTGAATTTTGATTGTTTCAAAATTATACAATAATTCACTGGGATAATTCCTGCTAATCAAAACTAAACTTAATTGTATTTATATTTTTATCATAAGATTTGTTCTTTCAGGCATCGGCTGTCTTACAACAAGCAGAAAGAAATGATCATGTATACTTGAACTCTGTATCTCTGTCAGGGTATTACCATTTCCCTTCTTTCTTGGTTAGTGTTGAGTCAACTCATTCAACTATTATGTCTTTCACTGAGATTCTCAAGTTTTTCACACATAGAGCAAAATTATTAACTTAACAAAATTCTTGTAGAATATTTCATTGTATCTTCTTCTTCTTCTTCTTCTTCTTCTTCTTCTTCTTCTTCTTCTTCTTCTTCTTCTTCTTCTTCTTCTTCTTCTCCTTCTCCTTCTCCTTCTCCTTCTCCTTCTCCTTCTCCTTCTCCTTCTCCTTCTCCTTCTCCTTCTCCTTCTCCTTCTCCTTCTCCTCCTCCTCCTCCTCCTCCTCCTCCATTACATAGTATTTTTTTTTGTTTCCTATTTTATTGCCCATAAGATGTGTGAATGTCTCGTTATATCTAGCCATAGAAAATGTTGCTAATTTATGCTAACATATTTGGCATGGAAGTGTAATGCAAATAGACAGCTTTTCTTCCTTTGCGTCTGTAGTTTTAGAAAAAAGGTGCATACCTTTTAACAACATTTTAGATATAACCTTAACTTATGTATTCACTTTACACTTCACACTATACTCCATTCACTTACACAAAAGTAAGACACATTTCGGCAGAATCTCTCCCATCTTCAGTTGCTCACTGAACCGCCGTTACTCGAAACTATGGCTGGACAAACGGATGTTCCTGTGGTGGCCTCAGGAAAAGGAATCAGGAAAAGACACATTGCCACCAACATTAACTTCCTGAAGTTATGTCTGAAATTCACCACAGGAACATCCGTTTGTCCAGCCATAGTTTCGAGTAACAGCAGTTCAGTGAGCAACTGAAGATGGGAGAGATTCTCCCGAAATGCGTCTTACTTTTGTGTAAGTGAATGGACTATAGTGTAAAGTGAATACATAAGTTAAGGTTATATTGCCACTCCATTGTCAACAGCTTCTTAAGCACAATATTTATATACAAGACAAACAGTTTAGATGTTGCTAAAAGCATATCACAGATTTACCAAACAATTGGAAGAAATATGTCTCTCAACAGCTGATGATGGGAGCAATTGCCCCTGAAATATGTCATGTTGTATAGGTAATAGAGTTAGTGTGAACATGTTTAATAAATTATAATAGGATAGCATTAAGATATTTATTAAATGTTTAGCATTTAAAATTATTTTGCTATGGAAACAGTAAATCAAATTTATGTATCCTATGCAGAAAAAGACTGATGTGTAATATTTAACACAATCAATTTGGTTTTCATATAGTGAGTGTTCTTTTTCTATCAACCATCTATGCTACCTATAAGGCTTCTATTATTCTCTTTTGTAATTTTTCCCCACTCATTTACTCAAATGCTATTGTTGTCTGTTTATGTTTTTTCTTGTTAGTAGTTTTATAATATTTGATTATTAGCTTCTTTTGGTCACTGATTTTTTTATCATCCTTTTATTCTTAATTTTTTTACCAAAAATTTCTATCACATGCTTGTGAGCATTCATCCACTTGTACATATAAAGCGTATTGATTTTCCAATTATTATTTACCCATTTTTGGTTTCTTATCATTGTTAGTATAGCTGTGAAAATTTTGTAATTTTGATGTATGCATGCTGCACATCAATTAAAATTTACATTCATCTCAGCATGTCTCTAGCTATATTGTCACAAACTTGTTTTGATTTAATCTTATTTTGATTTAAAGTAAAACACTAAAAATCATGTCGTCACATTAAAACTCTCTTGTTTTGATTTCACTATAGTATAGTATACTATAGTATAGTATAGTATATTTAAAAATAAGTGTTTTAAGCACAAAGCAACAATCAGCTCTCAAAATATATTCCATAATTCTTCATACAGGTCTTAAGTCCGTTTTGCCACTAACCATTGACGTTCTTTGTCCCCAGGGAGGGTTTTGGATTGTTTTATTGATGCCATGTACTGTACCTTTTAATGCAGGGGATTGAGATCTGAGCTACTAAGTAGAAATTTAACAAGAGAAATATAACCTGGACCATTTCTCTAAAGCCACCTTTCATAGAATCTGTTTGCAAGATCTATTTCTGAGTAAGGGAATGTATCTGACGCTTCAGAGCTGTTTCATGGTAGACTGTGCCCAGTTTTTCCTCTCGTTCCTTGCATATACAAACCTTTGTGATATTGATAAAGTCCACCCCCACCAAACCGTAAGTAAAATGCTGATCACCTCTCTGGATCCATAAGTGATTTCTCATAAACTTATGCATATATCCTGGCATTTTATGGTTTAAAATCTCAGTAGTGCTCATTTTTTCGTAAGTCACACATTTTAAATTAACACTAAACAACTAATACATATGTGAAATTACTTATTCATCCCATTTGTAAATGAAGTATGAAAACTTGTGAAATCATTATTCAGTTATGTGCTAAAATTAGTGATTAAATTATTATTACTCAAACTGAGTAATAATACATATAATACATACTATATAAACAGTACAAATTAACATAAGAATCAAAATTAATAATGAATCTACATCAAGAGAATCAAATAAATATAGAAGAAAAATTAATATGGCAAAATAGCGGATTATAATTTCATTAAGTATTTATCAAAATTTAAATAGAAATTGTCCTGTTAAGTTAGAACTGTTTAAGTTTAGTTTTAAACAGTGGCATTGTCCAACAACCCTTAATTTTACTCAGGAAGTAACAGAGATGATGTATGATGAAGAGTATGATGTCTTTTGGTGAGGTATAAGGAGCAGATCATTGTGGTGAGATTTGATGCCTAATTGAAGATGTGTAGATAAATTTTGAAAATGGAGTAGTGGTATACAGAATTTGGAAAAAAAGAAGCATAATCATATTTTCAATGCTGCATACATAATACACACAATCTGTAAATGCTATAGTCTGTTGTTCAGTTTTGTGTTAAGGTTAGTTAACAGAATATCACAATAGTCTTTAAGTATGGTATTACCAATGTTTGTATTATGATTAATTTCAATTTATCTGAAAGAATATACTTCAATCACTTCTGTGAGTGAATAATAGAAATTCTTTGCAGGTATAATTCACTTGCTTGTTACATTCTGGATGAATGTACATGTAAAAGGTTTTTCAAGACTGGACTGTATGGAATAATAGTATTATATAAAGAATCAGTAGCAAGTTATGACTGTCACACCTTGATCTTGAATGTTCTAATTGGATTGAGGCTTATTGGCATTTAATTTAAGGTTTGACTTTGCTGACCAGAGAGAAATTGAGTGCAAGTTATCATTAACTTGCTTATAGCATCACTGAGACAATCAAATTGAGAGTTAAGTATATTTGTATATTGTCAGTGTAAATATGTCAGCAGTGTGTTAGATTAAAGGAAATGTCATTAATATACATAGAGAACAGCAGCAGTTTGTTAGAAAAGTGTAGTGTTGTTAATTTTGCAATTAACAGATCAGTGTCCATGATCTCGAAAGATTTGGAGTAGTCTATAAGTGTTTTGTGACCTCTTCTCTATCCATTGCTTCTCATGCACCCTCTGTCATTTTATATCAATCTGTCCATCACACCTGTTTGTCAAACAAATTACAGAACTTTTTTTGCAAGCACCTAATGTTCTCTGTGAACTACCAATGAATTTCTGATAATTAGAATAAATGAATTAATGATGTGCAAATGAGCCTGGTGCATTGTTGTCTATTGTCCCCTGGCATTTTCTTCTCAGGGAAGGTTCAATCCCATCCAGGATTGATGGAATTTAAAATCTTAAGTATAGCTTCCTTCAGAAGGAAAGTAAATGGGTCTTGTGTCAGAGATTTAAGGCACTTAAAAGAACCTCAAGTCTGAAAGAAAAAGCCTCTGAGCAAAATTTATCACCAGTTTCATGCCCTAATTAAATGGGACACTGATGACCTGAGATGTTAAAGATCATTCATAAATAATCCAAATAAATAAAATTATAGCAAAACATGAATGAGGAAGTCACTCAAATTTTGCTAAAATTTTTCCACTTACTTGGACCTGTTTCAAAGGCAACAGTGAAATTTAAGTGATTTCCTCATAAATAATTTTTTATATTATACTATATTTCACTGTGAAAATTCTCGCTATTTAAAACTACTTAAATAAATAAAACTTTACAGGGTGAGGGAAAAAAGACCCACCTAAGCAATTTGACACAAACAGGGTTTGAACATGCTCTTTATTAGTGCAGCTAGTTCTGATGTCCTAGCCAAATGAACTGCAGAGTTGGTTTTACTTCATAAAATTCACAGGTTGACTTTCTTCAACAAACATAACTTCGTACACAGGTGCTGACTTTCAGAAAAATCTTTAGGCATGTTCCCCCAAAATGATTTTCTAAAACAACATTGTGCAAGTGATTCTGGTAGTCCATCAGTAATTAAACACTAATACTATAACTCAAAAAGATCTAAAATGGGAATCATGTAATAAAAATTTATTTTAATTTCAAGACATTCCACAAAGCTCCAGTATCATCATTTAAAATTAAACCAAACTTGTGTTCTTGTTCTTCTTGTTCTTGTTCTTCCTCCTCCTCCTCCTCCTCCTCCTCCTCCTCCTCCTCCTCCTCCTCCTCCTCTTCTTCTTCTTCTTCTTCTTCTTCTTCTTCTTCTTCTTCTTTCTTCTTCTTACTAGATTGGAAGCATCAGTAAAGTGTTCTTCCTGACTGCACCTTGTTGGTAAATGTGTTAATGAATGCATCTTTATTTGTTTTTATTTTACATTAACACTTGTTTGCAGCCTCCGAAGATTGATGCAAATTGTCATTTTCATCAGATTCAAAACCTCATTAATGCTATGACATTTGTTAAATCCTTGTTTAATGAACACATTAAGACTTTTCCTCCAACCATAGAATCTGGCAGCAGTAAGTTTCTATTGGCTGCTGTTTCATACAATATATGACAATAAACTTTGCCATTTTCATGCAAAAATTCATGGAAAGCTATTGATCCAATATTTGTTAAGATGTGTACCACTACCATATCCACCAATTCTTTCTGTTTCAGTACTTTGTAACTTAGCACTTTTACGAGAGGCCTCTGCCTTGGATTAGTCATTGTCCACAGTTTTAACTGCATTTCCATTGTTGACACATTTGTGTTTTGCATGCCTAATCATAAATCTATTCATAATTTGCAAAAATAAGAACTACAGCGCTAACACAAATATGAGTGTCGATCTGTTAGCCCCCTCAGGGACCCAATTTTTGGGTATAGGGCGAAGCGACCCCGAGGTAAAAGGTGACTGGGTAAGGGCGTAACTCCCAGCACTGGGTTATCATGTAGGACAGTAGCGTATCCCCTGGTAAAAGCCAGGTCCAGACAGGGGCCATTGCATGAGCTGTTCACTTCCTGCAGGGAATTGGGTCCCTTTGTCGGTATTCAGGAAGGTGTGACCCTGAGGTGACTTTTCTAAGCCAGGACAGGTCACCTGAGCCGGGGTGGCACCCAGGAAGCAGCCTGCCATCGGAGACAGTTGCAATGGTGGAGGATTAAATTGCTATGGTACAAGACAATAATCGTATACAATTTAAATGAAAAAGAGTTGACATAAAAGAAGTATGCGAGAAGTCCTTTCCTCAATACTTAGTACTCAGTCATACTGAAGATGGCCAATCATTTACCAAGGTAAATCCATTTATAATCCAGAAGGGAATTGATGCCATAGCTGGAGGCGTTAAGTCCTGTGCCCGTCTACGTAACGGATCGCTTTTGGTGGAAACACTTGGGCTGTCTCAAACCAGCTCATTGCTCAAGGCGACGCTACTTCACGGTTATCCTATCCGTGTTGAGCAACATAAGACATTGAATTCGTCGTGAGTTGTTACCACCAATGTACTAGACGGTATGTCTGACCCGGAAATCCAGAGCTGCCTGGAAGACCAAGGGGTCACTTCTGTTTATCGCATGCAGGCAAGGAAAAGAGGGGGAATTACAGCCGACCCAGACTCTTTTCCTCACGTTGTTGAATTGCCGCAGAAGATAAAAGCAGGTTACGAGATAATTGAAGTACGCCCGTTTATTCCGAGCCCTTTGCAATGTTTCCAGTGTCAACGTTTTGGACACACTCGTCTATTATGTAAGAGTGTCATTTCCATCTGCAACCAGCGGTCAGGAAAGTCATGAAGGAACATGTACATCCGCTCCCGTCTGCGTCAACTGCCGCGGTGATCATCCAGCCTCGTCCCGCGACTGTCCTCGTTTTAGAGAGGAGCGGAGAGGAAATGCTCTCCTTTACTGAGTCCCGGAAGCGATACCACTCTCGCCAACCTGTGGTACCTAAGACCGGCACATACAGCGCAGCTGCTGCTTTAGCGGTCAAGAAGTGCGATAGCAGTACGCAGACTTGTGACCTTGTCTTTACACCGGTCCCTACTACGCCCAGCTCTACATAGAAGCCGAAGCCAGTAGTTTTTAATGCCTTTGAAATTAAATTCAAGACGAGCTACACGAGAACTGATTTTTTTGAAATCGTCAACTCCTGTTGAAAAGAAAAAGACCCTTCTCTTCCTCAGAGATCCAGCTCCCATGACGGGAGCAGGCCCGCTAGGATCCAGGTGTTAGAATCGGTGGATACCTCTCAGCGGGAGAGCCCTCCCTCTGAGGACGCCATGGAACAGGGTGTGCCTGCTCCAGGCAAATCACCGAGCCCCACGCGACTGAAGAATGGACGCTTGATTCGTCCTGGGCCTAGCAAAAAGTAAGGTGCGATTTTTATTTATTTTAACTCGTTTTAACAATAGCTATTCTTTCATGGAATGTGCGTGGACTCCCCAGTCGAAGACCTGACCGGGAGTCACTTTTACTTTTACCCTCGACTGATTCCCTGCTTGTGTATCTCCAAGAGACCAAACTTCGCCCGCAAGATTCTTTAACTTTACGCGGTTACTCTTCGGAAGATTTGATCTTCCTCCCGAAGATGGCATTCCCGCGCATGGCGGAGTTTTAATTCTCATCAGAGATGACGTATACAGTTCTTCATTAAACCTCCAGATTCCTCTACAAGCTGCAGCAGCTACAGTTCACTTCTCTGGCCTTAGTTATTCAATCTGCAGTATTTACTTGCCTCGATCTGCTACTGTCACAACCGTTGACCTTGACTCTCTTTTATCGCAGCTACCACCTCCTGTCCTACTTTTGAGGGATTTTAATGCGCACTATCCCCTATGGGGTTCCAACACGTAGTGTGCCAGGGGTAGCATGTTGGCAGACTTTCTAGACCGCCACCATCTTATTCTGCTCAACACTGGTCAACCTACTTTTATTTCTGACAGTACTCATTGTTTTTCACACTTGAATTTATCCTTTTGTTCTGCCTCACTTGCTGTTCCATGTACCTGGAAAGTCATCTCTGACTTATACTTTAGTGATCACTTTCCGTGTTAGATACACGTACTTTCTGCACACGCACATTCTCAGCGCGCGCCAAGATGGCTTATTGCAAAGGCGAATTGGCACCTTTTCCGATCCATGGCCGTATTTTCAGGGTGTGATTTTCTATCTATCGAAGCCGAGATCGAACACCTCGAAACGATCCTTCTTACATCTGCACATCAGTCTATCCCCCGGTCGTCCTCCCACCCTAGACGCTTTCCGGTGCCTTGGTGGACCGACGAATGCCGGGATGCTTTGCGTGCAGGCCGAAGAACTCTACGAGTTTTTCGTCGCCACCCTACTTCAGCAAACATGATTCGCTACAAGCAACTGCGCGCCAAATGCCGTCGAATCATTAAGGATAGCAAAAAGGCGTCTTGGATTGCTTTTGCCTCCTCTTTTAAGCGCACAGCGCCTTCATCTGTGGTTTGGGAACAGCTACGCCGCGTTGCAGGCAAACCTAGTTTTACCCCTATACCGGTCTTAGGATATCAAATCGAGTGCTTACTATTGCTATTGATATAGTCAATATTTTAGGAAGCACTTTCGCTGCTGTTTCAAGCTTCGCCAATTACCCTCCTTCATTTCGCTCATTAGGTTGAGTCTAGGTTGAGGTTGAGGTTAGGTTGGGGATTAGGTTGAGTCTAGAGGTTTCTCTTTTGCCTCCGACCATCAGGAGAGCTATAATGTCCCGTTTACCGCCAAGGAATTGGAGCATGCCCATACGAACTCTCGACACTGGGCACCAGGGCCAGATGGCATTCATGTTGCAGCATTTGTCAGCGGAAGGCAAGGTTTTTTTACTCCAGATTTTTAACTCTGTTTGGTGCACTGGAACATTTCCAAACGCTTGGCGAATGGGCACCGCCGTACCTATACCTAAACCTGGAAAGGACCCACACCTTCCTTCCAGTTACGTCTTCAAGATAATGGAACGCATCATTAACGGGCGGCTTATGTGGTGGTTAGAGTCGAGGCACTTACGAACATTCAGTGCGGTTTTCGACGTCATCGGTCCTCCGTCGAATATCTTGTGTCTCTTTCCACCCACATTATGCAAGGTTTTGTACGTAAGTGCCAAACGATCACCGTATTGTTTGATGATCTGGAGAAAGCCATGATACTTGTTGGAGAAGCGGTATCCTTCGAACGCTTCACGATTGACATATACGTGGTCGTTTGTCTGTTTTCATTCAGGAGTTTATGCAAGACCGGGTTTTTAATGTTCGCGTGGGTTCAGTTTTATCATCTCATTTTATTCAAGAGAACGGTGTACCTCAGGGCTCGGTACCTAGTTGCACACTGTTTGCCATTGCTATCAATTCCATCAGTGAGTGTTTACCGCCAGGAATACAATCGTCGTCGTTTGTGGACGATTATGCCATGTTTCATTCCTCTCGGAGAACTTGTCTTTTAGAACGCCGCCTCCAATGCTGTCTCGACCGCCTTTACGCTTGGAGTGTAAATCATGGATTCCGTTTCTCCGCAGAGAAGACTGTTTGCATGAACTTCTGGCGCCGTAAGGAATATCTTCCACCATCTCTCCATCTTGGCCCAGACGCTCGTGCTTTCGCAGACGAAGTTAGGTTCCTTGGCTTGGTATTTGATTAAGAAAATTATGCTGGTCATCACATATAGCACAACTCAGAGGCAAGTGTGAACGTTCTCTTTGTATTTTAAGTGGCACATCCTGGGGAGCTGACCGGACTTTTTTTTTTTTTTTTTTTTTTTTCTTTTGGTGGCCGCTCTCTCATCCAGTCTAAACTGGATTATGGCTATGTTGTTTATGGCTCTGTGCGACCTTCCGTTCTTCGTCGCCCTAACCTTCATCACCAGGGTATCCGTGTCGCCATTGGAGCATTCCCAACCAGTCCTGTGTCAAGTTTATGTGCGGAGTCTGGAGAACCTCCGTTGTTTTATCTTAGGGATGTTTTACTTTCTGCTTATATTTGTCGACCAGCTGCGCAACCTCATCCCACGAATGAGCAGTTTTTTAATGTGTCGCTCGCTACTTTTTACGCTGCTCGGTCTTTTACTCCTAAGCCTCCAGGCTTTCGTTTTCGGGAGCTGTTAAGGACTTAGGACGTAGAGCTACCTGCTTTTTTGTTAACCAGGGAAACGTCTTTTCCTCCTTGGCTCTTAGCAGAGGCCCCCATTCATCTTGGGCTTACGTCCTGTCCCAAATCTTGGACCGCAGCACCCTAATATCCGTTGTCATTTTAGCGAGAGCATCTCTTCTTTTACTGGATGGAATTTTATATATACCAACGACTCGAAATCTGACACAGGAGTAGGATGTACCTTTGTTTTTAATGGAGCAAGTTTTACGTTTGGTCTTAACGTTGCGACATCTATTTTTATGGCGGAGCTTTATGCTATTTATCGGGCTATTTTATTTATTTCTGATTAGGGGCTGGGGAACGGTGTCGTTTGTTCCAATTCTCTGAGTGCCCTTTTATCTTTTAAACACATGTACAACAACCACCCTGTTGTACAGAAGATGTAGGATGCAGTGTTTGTGCTTCTTGACGCTGGCGTCAGGGTAACGCTGCTGTGGGAACCTGGACATGTGGGACACCCAGGCAACGAGGCCGCAGATATCGCAGCTAACCTTTTAGGCCCTGCTGAGTATGAACAACTTTTTTACTCCGGGGTTTTTAAACATTTGTTACATCGAGGCATTGTCTCACGCTGGCGCGAGGAGTGGAATTTAATGCCCACCAATAAGCTTCAAGAATGTAAATCTGCTCCTTTTAAATGGTCGACTTCTTCTCGCACAGTTCGTCGCGAAGAAGTAATTTTAGCACGTTTGAGAATTGGGCATTGCCGTTTTAGTTATCACATTTTTAATGGTCAACCAGCTCCAGCTTGCCCTCACTGTGACCACCCCTTTACAGTTCGTCACATTTTACTTGAATGCCATCTTCTAGCCGCTTTTAGACTTTCCCTAGGTTTGCCCTCCTCTATCGAGGACTTACTTGCAGATGACGTGTTTGCTGTTGAGCAAGTGCTCTGTTTTATCCCTTGTTGTGGTTTTTGGACAAAGATGTGTGGTTATATCATTTTATTCATAATGGAATTTTTAGACTATTTTAAGCTTGTTGTGTTTTCAGCTCTTATTTAAGGGTACCAGTCTTTATTTGTTGTGGTGCATATTGCCCTTGTTATTTGTTTTGTGGTTTTATAGTTCCAATTTTAGACCATTATAAGACTGTTGTGTTTTCAGTTCTTGCTGATGCGTTTTAGTACCAGTCTTTTGATTGTTGTTGACCTTTTTTACCCTTATTATTTGCTTTGGGGTTTTATTGTTACAATTTTAGACCATTATAAGACTGTTGTGTTTTCAGCTCTTGCAGCTGTGTTTTAGTACCAGTCTTGTTTGTTGTTCACCATACTACCCTTTTTATTTGCTATGGGGTTTTATTTTTTGCCCTATGTTTTGTTGTTATTTATTTCAGACACTGACTTGGTGTAAGGTACATATTTATCAATTTATTTCTTTACCCTTGATGCAGTTTTTAGTGTGTTTGGGCACTAATGACCATGGCAGTTTTGCGCCCTTTAAACAATAATCAATCAAATTATCTTTAAGCAAACTAGTAGTCATTGTCTAAGGTCTCAACTCAAATAAATGCTAAAGATAAAATCTCAAAGACAATGACTGTAATGTTTTCATTATTGAAAACCTCAGCAGGGTGGAAAACATGAGCTGAACCGCAGAGTTAGTTTTACATTAAAAAATTCACAGATTGGCTTTCTGGATAAGTATTATGATGAAGTGCCATTCGATCATATTCCACAAATTAGCATTAAAGTTAACAGGATCCTATTAGCTCAAGCCCTGAAATGAACTTAAATTTAACTTTGTTATACTGTTTACTACATTCTTTGTACATGTGTTTTTATAACTAAAATTTCACTCATTAAAAATGATAAAATGCAAGAACCAGAGGCAATGAAAAATTAGGTTGAAAGAATCTGTAATTAACTTTAAAATAAGGAAAGTTATATATAAAAATATGATTTTCCATAACTTCAAAACTATTTTTGTGGGCAAGATCGGCATGCCCTAATAAAATTTAAGGAATGCATGAGCAATGGAGCATGTTATTTGTGAGCAGCTAATGACTTCATATGAATGAATGTACCAACACTTTATTTGACCTTGTTGAATTTGTTTTAAGGCACACTTGCTTTGTTTGCTAATTTTTTTAGTGATTTTCAGGAGACCTTTCTAAGTGATGTGATAGGTCATCAACAAATACTTCATTAAAATATGTTACTCATTATGTGATACATTTTTCTTTTGTCAGTACAATGAATTTCTGTTTATACTTTTCCACTAAACTATAAACTGCTGTTCATAATAGAGTATCAGTTATGGGGTATTTACAATGAAATTTCCTTCTGCAGGTTAGTATGGCATTATTTTCAGATGTGAGCTTTAATCCAACTTGTATTATACCTCTGACATTTACTACTAAATACAGCAAACAAAAGAATTTGAGAGACATATGAAACCATAGGAGAGAGTGTGTATTATTTCACACTGTGTATTTCAACCTGTGGCATGCTCAGGTAATTCAGCTCATCAACCAGTGGCATGCTCAGGTAATGAGAGGACATTCTTTATTACCTCATTCATGTAATTATCATCATCACACTAATGCTGTCTAATTTGCTTTAATATAAGTAGGAGGTAGTGTATCATAAAAGAGAAAAAGTGTCTGTGAATGAATCTATTTTGCAATTAACAAGCAATTTTATCCGGGTTTGGTTAATTGTGTATAAATTTTTATTTTATTAAGCAATGATTGGGATCTGCTGCAATCATCTGGATTGTGCAATGTCTGTTAAATGTTGAAATATAAGTTTTGGTAAGATTTAAAAAAAGTTTCGCAATGTTATGGCTGAAACTTCAAAATACTTCCATACTTTGTTTTAACATAATGTAAAATTTGGTTTAAGTGGAACTTGTATAAGGGGGAAATCTGACTAAAGCAGATATGTTTATTGGTCCTGCCACATTTAACACATTTTCATGTTGAAATTTTTCTAATAAAATTGAATCTGCTGGATATAAAAATAGAAAGTCTTAAGGGTTTTTGGTGAAAATTCACAATGCAGCCACAAAATACAGTGCAGATTTACAAATTTGTGTACATTCATTTCTGCAAAAAAATGTGTTCTAGTGAAATATTAAGTTAGTGAAGATGCAAGAGTGTTCAGTTTGACTCATCACAACATAATATTAATGATATCACTTGCTTCACTGTCACCATTCCAATTGTATTTAATGTTGAAAATATTCTGGAATGTTTTCCTAAAATTTTAAACCTTATTATTTGAAATCTATACCCCAGTTATTTGATAAATTAAACAATAAGGCAAAGTAATAAACTCATTGAAAAAATTAGGCTACCTGGATATTTTCTTCCCTAACTTTTCAAGCAGGGACATCCTGGCTAAGACATTTGTTGCTAACATTTAATGAAAGTGTAAGTAATTGAAGAAAATTAGAAGATTGAGAACAAAGTGAGAAAGATAAATATTCTCTACATAATGTAATGTTAAAATTCAAATGCAGTTAAACACAAATTTACAAGACATTGAAACATAAAGACAAAATTTTAATAAAACAATGCAAAAAGAAAACACAATCAAGTTTTATTTTATTTGAATTCCATTTTAAACAAGTTTTATTTCATGCTTGTTCCTCGTTGTGTAAGTCTATTATATGCTATATTTGTTGGAATTTGCTGACTATATATTTTTTTATCAATGTTGTAGGCTGGGCTAGATAATGTGACGTATGTAGCAATTGTGCTCACACAGTAAATAGATGTATAGTCTGTTCTTCCTTAGGTTCTGTAAATTGTGTTAAAGCTGAAGCTTGAGAACAATTAACTTTTTATGAACTTTTGTTGCCAGTCCGAAGAATAACAGGTGGTGATTCTGCAGTGTATTGCTATATATGCAGAGTTACATGAATCTTCAGGAGATAAATTGGTGACAGTGAACAATGTAGCATCCTTAAGCCATATGAGCAGAGGAACCAGAAGAATTAACCTATGTAACATTTGTCCTGTGAGCTGAGAAAAATTCTCACATTTTTCCTCTCCCCCATTATGCTCTACTATCTTTTCTAAATGTTATCTTGCTATTTGTAGCTTTCTGTCTCACTTTCTGAATAATAATGATTGTACTCCTACTTTTAAAATAAATGTTGAGCTATGTGATTGAAAACAAAAAGAATGTAAAAAAAAAGCCCTTTCATGTTTTAGCATGAGGTATTTAACACGCCACTCTTAGTTCACTAAACTGAATAAAGCAAGTGTGCCCAGCAATTTTGGGTGTTGATAGTTTGGGGGCCAGGGATGTAAATTATCTGAAAAGTTCCATAATTTCTTTATGATTGTTGAACATCTACTTTAGGACACTATCTTATTAAAGTTAAAAATCACAAAGAATAGACAATCTTTACCTAATTTTTATCATAATAACTGAAGTTGTACATAATTTCCTAGGTAATATTAGAACAATTGGGATAAAATGACACCAGCCACTTTATAGCACTCTAAGGAAGCATTAGCCCAAAATTTTAAGAAAGATTACACAAATCAAGCTGCTAAAAAAAAATTCCCTTCCCAATTTATCATTTCATCTCATGTATCATGAGTGTCCACCACCTGCGGTGCCTCAGCAGTAAAAATGGGCATTAAAAGTTATTAAAAAAACTGCTAAGATTTTAACTTTGGTTTTTCCTCAGCCCATAGATAATTTTGAATGTTTCTAGTCTTCCAGCCCATATAGCATGGATATCATCCAGTCTTCAGTATCACCAATGCAACAATTAAGAAAATCTAGACTTTGGCATAGGATGCCAATGACTAAAAAAATTCATAAACATCCAGTGACATACCCGGAGGGACTAAAAGAGCTCAATTCCCCCCATACCAAAACAAATTAAAGACAAAAAGTGCTATCAAAGTATTTATATGCTGTAACTTACTATTTTGTAAAGTGATGCTTGAAACAATTTTAAATAGGCCTACTAGTCCATACCATAAATGTGCTCTTTTTACTGCATCCTTTTATTACAAAGAACTGAGAACTGTTGAGAGCATTCATGTTGAGAAATTTTGGATTACATGTAGTGGCTTCATACCTGCCCTTGGCCAGTGCTTGCTCTATTTCTTAAACTTTCCTGAACGGTGATCAATCACAATGCACTTTACTTTGCAAGCTTCAGGATTTCATGAGAATATTCTTTATCTCCTAGTAAACAATCACTTTGTTTTAATTGGATTTCATAAACTGCAGAAGGACCAGTTAAAATGATGAGTCATTTCATGCATTATTACTGCTACAATAGTTTTGTGCTTTACTAAGAAAAAGGTATCACATCACATACACTTGCCTTTTCAAAAAGTTTAATTCATAGTCAATTGATTTTTTTTTATTTAAAGTAATGAATCAGAAATGTAAGCACAGCAGTTTCCAGGTCCTTGAAGTTGTCCAGTTCACAATATTTTGGACCATTTGTCAGAAATATATTTCTTGGGAGGAAAAAAGCATTTGACAAACTTAAGGTTGCCAAGGAACAAACTACAATTATGCTACTTTAAAAGTAGAAGATTATTTTTTAAGATTATGCACAATAAAATGTATTTTATAGACAGAGGAAGCAGTAAATATTGATATTGACACCTGTAATAGATGATATAAAGTGGGTATAACATAATCATGCAGATGATGGTTACTTTGATATAAACAGTTCATCAATTAAAAATTAAGGACATTTTTAAGCTCTACAAAGAGAGTGGGGAAAAATAGTGATGAAGATCTGGGGAAGCATTTTCAATTCTGCAAATAGAAAGCCACATACAAAGTTGGAACATTTGGAATCAGATAATTTAAGCATGTTCTGAAATCATAAAAAAATTGTTCAGGGAGTGGCATGTGAATCTACGGATCCTGTTTGGGGTGGCTTTATATCTATTTGGGTTATATATTGGATATGCCATTAAGAAAGGTTATACTCTTCAGGAACAGTTTCTGCAGTTTTTACCTTTAGAGAAAACAATGGACAAGAATATAGAAAACCCTTTGTTCATGGATAGCAATTATAAGGTATAGATGGTACTTTTCAAAGGGGTCAAGGTTATGATACTGCTGCATCCATGAATATAAGGTTTATAGGTGCACAAGCACACATTCCTGAATGGTATTCAAAAGCTATGTTCATTGCTTATTGCATGGTTTTAACTCGGCAATGTCAAATTCCTGTTAGGGAACTTCTATAAAGAAATGTTTTGGCACAGTGCAGAAAGTTATTATTTAACACACCAAAGTGAACCACAGTGCAGTAAAAGTTGTGAAAATTGCTCCAGAGACCCAAAATATAAGATGAAACTTTGTCCTACTAAATGGGTTCAAAAATTAGAACAGTGATTTCATACCAGATAGGTTCAAAAACTTGAACACTGATTGTTACATTTCAATGACAGCACTGAAAGAGATTCCATACAAGAGTACAGATATCTTGCAAAATGCATTTCTTCTATAGCAAACAGAATAGTTCTGATGTCAGCTGGAAAAATTACTAAACTACTCATTATCTTCAAGTAAAAAAAGTACAATCAAGAAATATTGATATTTTGATTCTGTCCAAATGAGGGAATGTGCAGATGAATTCAAGAAAATATTTAAAAACAAAAACTTAATCTTACCAAGGTTGGTAAAAGATCGATAGCAAAGTTGCTAGCTAATTTGCAATCTCAGTATGCTGAAAAATACTTCAGCTTACAGTTTTCCTCCCATAGGTAAAGTTGTTTACAAGATTCACTAATCACAAACATATCCTCAGCAGTTTCAGACTGCTTACTTAGTAGTCTCTAGGCAAGATTCAGTAAACACAACATTTTTGTGTGTCCTTTACTGGCGTAAGTGCATCTAAAGCGAATACAGAAAAAATTGTGCAATGGACTTGGCCGACTTCTATACAATTGATTTCAGTGACATTGAGATGAACTTTTTGATTAGCTTAATTTGAACTGTGGTATAACAGATTCCAGAGTAGGAATCAGCAAATGTGAAAGTCAAAATATCAACTGAGAAAATTCTATTGACTCAGATGAAGTGATTGATATTTTATCACAGAAAGCACCAAGAAGAGTAAGTTTTGTTTTGTAAGAAAATGAATTAATGAATTGCAGATAAACTTGTTTATAATTGTTAGTGATATTTTGATAATTATGGTTCAGTCTGAAATAAAGGTTATAATATTTTAATAACAGTTTTACCCCCAGTGATGACCAAGGTCATTAAGGCACAAACCCATGAGCAAGACATGGGGTTTGATTCCCACCAGTACCGTCCTCCCTAACTGATGTTTTTTTTTTTCATTTTTCTCACCACTCATAACATTGTTAATGCTGGAAAAGTACTTAAAACTTAGGCCTGAAACACTTCCTATCTTTAAAAAAAAAATCATTTTCTAGTTTATCATTTCATTTCATGTACCATCAGTGTCCACCATCTGTGATGCCTCAGTATTTAAACAGGCATTAAACATTCAGTTTTGGAATAAAAATTATCACCAAATATTTATTTTGTGTGCTCAGAATTGCATATCCCCTACTTTCTGTGTAGATATGGTGAGGATGAGGATACAGCTCCAAGTGGTGCCTTATGATTCACTTCCAAGAGCTGCCTCTCTTTACCACCACCTTAATCCAGGGTGTCACTGAAGTAATCTAATGAACATTTGCATTTATGATTTATTATTTTCCAAAGGTCAAAGATTTGAAAGTATTAGCCAAAACTTAAAATTGAAAGTTCAACAGATAGCAACATGCAGTCCAGTTTCACTTATGTCTATTACAAATGTCAATTTTTAAAGAGTTACAAATTTCATAAGCAAAAGAAATGTGATACAGTTTCCCAATTAGGGATGAGGAAATTTCTGAATTAAATCTGCTACAGATTTAATTGAGAAACATGAACCTATAAAGCAAATAGATGAAGATGAAAAAAGAAAGAGTTTGTTTTTGGATCCTTCACTGATGACAACTTAAGGCCTAGGTAGGAAATGACTATATGTGCCTTAAAGCAAGGATTATTATTAATATAATTGATATACACTCTGTACAGTATCCAAACTGAAACATATACAGTTTGCATGTTATGAATTAAGTCTACTGATACCTTAATGCCTAACATATCCTCAGTCAAAAATAGAAGTTTTGGGTCCCATCACCAATGAAATGCAAAAAAAAAACCAAAGATAATACCATTTTAGCTGGCCGTAACCTGTAGTAATCAGTACCTTCCTCTAAATTTTGAAAATTCTTGTTTCAAGATATTACAAGAAAAATGTTTATGAATGGTATAGTGGTAAGCACATTCCTTATACCTTCTCAATATCTTCATGGCTCATTATGTGAGGACATTAATCTAAATCAAATTGTAAAATTATAAAAACTGCCCAAATCAAACTGTGAGTGAAGCTTTTAACCATGGTTTCTCCTCAGCTCACAGCATAACCATTGGTTATTTACTACTGGTGGATCCTCGAGTTTATATGGCACAACATTCATTCTTGAGATTTAAGTAATGACTTAGAACAATAGTGGTTAATGACTAGTATTTCTTTCATAGAACACTAGTGGTTAATGACTGGTATTTCTTTCATGGAATTAGTTTTGAGCAGTTTGCTGAATTGATGTCTAATGTATGTATCTGTATATGTTACTAAGCTGCATGAAAATTGTTGAGAAGATGTGATAATCTTACCTCCATTTTATATGCTGAAAGTATATATCCATAAATGACTCAAACTGGAGGGAAGGAGATATCTAATCTATAGCCTTGATGTAATTAACATAAAGTTCATAGAATGTTTCAAAGACTGACTGAAAATTTAAAATAATTTGTAGGAAACCCTGCAAGATTTTTGGCAAATCAAAATAAAACTTCAATGAAATTTCATATGCAAATTACATATTTTCAAAATATTCTTAGTTAGCATTTGCACATTTTTTCTTTTCATACCAGTTTTGAATGCACTATGCTAAGTATGCTGCTGCTTGGCTAGATGCATTATCCTCGTGTTATTTTTACATGTATCTTCTATAAGACTTCTGGTAAACAAACTGTACTATAACATTCTGCATTGTCTGTATGCCAATGAATAGCTGTATTAAAATATTCCTTATCTGACTGCAAAAGTGGTAATCATTTTCTAGCTCACTTTTTCCAAACCTGATATCTATTGATGGCTGAGACTCATTGCACTGAAATCCTTTTCTAAGGATCATAAAAGATTAAGAGTACATCCATTTTTCATCACTATTACATCTGTTATGTATTTTCTTGCTCTAATCCAGATGTGCTTATTTTTATTCTGCTATGGATAGAAGGTAATGGAACTTTCTGGAACCAAGCTGATCATGCAAGGTTTATTGAATGTGATTCATGCAATGCAATGCCCAATTTCTTTGAAGGTTGGCAGATTGTCATCCTAAATCGTATGGCAGCATTTACTGATGTCAAAGGATGAATGTTGTATCGTTCTTTGCAGAGATGATGTTGATCATGCTTGGATCCCTTTAACCAGTTATAAATAGTAGCATAACATGGAACTTCATTAGAATTGCAATATCAAAATGATCAAAAACTGAAGCTGTAAAAGTGAAGTGATGTTGAACTTTCAAAAAGTTTTCATTAAACTTTTGAGAGAGGAAATATGACTTTAAGGTAGAAAAAATAGAAATAGCTCTTATCAATAGCTGAGAAAAGTGATAGTGATCTTGTTTTTAAATGTCCAAGAATTAATTGACACTGAACACTTGCAAATTTGCAGAATTCTAAGAGTCCAGCATGAAATGTGTAGACATGAAATTAGCTGCTTCTACATCAACTGGTTATAACTCACTCTGTGAATGCTGTTGTAAACAGCGTACACAACATAACCCAGACCTATAATGTTTCATTTAAATTCAACTATATTTTTCTGAAAGCATTATTGCTGCTTCCTTGATTAATTCTGCTAAAATTAGTGTTTGTATAGCTGTGTAGTTGTTACTTTGTAATTTATATTTGCTGACAACTTCCAAAATTACATTTGTGAGAATATTTGAACTTTCTCCTTTCATATTAATGAATGCAGCATTTTCACCATTATAGCTGTATGTTATGCAAAATAACATACAAGCACAGTTTTGTGATTCAATATGTTAATCATTACATACATAAATTGCATTTTTTCTAACTCATGAACAACTTCTAGCATAGCATATGGTGCTAAGACATTAACAACAGTGTCCCTTGTTTTCTAATGAACTCATGAAAACCTCTTTTTGGTACACAGTTCTTGAACAATTTCCTATACACAATCATTGAATTAAAAATATAATTATGCTTGACTATGTGAAAAGAAAGCATATCCTGACTCGGTGCTAATTAGTAACAGTCACTATCAGGTTTAGTGGGTATTAAAAAACTTGTAAGTTTTTTAGTAGTCAAAGCAGATTGAAGTGCTAATTTGTTTATGAGACTTCAATATCTGCAATATCTGACCATTTGTTTTGTGCCATGTAAAACACTGAATTACACTTGAAATGCATTACTGTTTTATTTTCCTTATACCTGTTTATGTATGGAAATTCATTTTGCTGTCATTGAAATTGCACTTTCTCTTTGGAGCCATTGTAAAATCAAAACACATTAAAGTACACTCTTAATTATCTAGTGAGTTGATCTAATAATCTTATGCTCCACTTACTGTTGAATTATGCAAAACTAGTTTCGCGGGCTTTTGCATGCATCCTCAGTTGCAAGTCAACTATCAGATTCATTGTTGGTTGGCTGGACTTGGTGTAGCTCATGTGAACATTTTATGAACTTCTGTTGGGATCTCAGAGCTCATAACTTTATCCTCATATTTTTTTATATAAATTTTTTCCCATATTCCCAGCTCCATGGGCCAATCCACAAATTTCAATAATTTCACTCCCATTTCTATATCATGTTTATCTCTCCAAAAGTGATGTGCAACCATTGATTTATCTATCTGATTGTACCTGATGTTTCTCCAGTTTTCCTTCAGCCTAATTTCAATGCTTCTTTTTGTTTTTCCAATATATACTTTGTTACATTCTGAACAGTTGATTTTATATATTCCTTTCTTCTTCTCAGGTATTCTATCATTAACACTAGAATTGAGCTGATTTATTAGGCTAAACTTGTTCACTTGGGACAAAGTAATCCCAAACTCTTAAGTATCTTTTGGAATTTTTTGGTGGCCCAAGGAGGTGGAGGATGATGATGATGATGATGATGATGATTATTGCTTAAGAGCGCAAAACAGCAATGGTCATTAGCGCCCAGGCCCAAGGATGATAAGTGAATTTCATGTGGATGGTAGATTCTTTTTTTGCTGTCAATGTTGTAACCTACTTTAACCTCTTCTCTTGTTGAAATTTCTTGATTGTTTTGTCTATAATTTCTTGGTCATACCCATTGAATTTTGCTGTTTGTATAATATGATAGTACTCTTTGCTGTATTCAAACTCATTCATAGGTATGTTAATGAGTCTATGTGCTAGTTATTGAGAACTGCATGTTTGTGTGCTGTGGGATTGAATCTACTTGCCTTTATGTAATTTTCAGTTTCGTATCCTTTCTGCTTATTCCAAATTCCAAATTATTGCCTGTTCTCTTATAATCTTTAAGTCAAGAACAGGAATCATATTGCCTTGTTCTGTTTCTGAAGTGAATTTAATTTCCTTATCTTGTAGGTGTAGCAATTTCAAAGCATCATCAAAGTTTCTTGTTGACCACTGCAAAGATATCATCCACATATCTGTGCCAAACTTTGAAAATGTATGGAAATGATTTGGTGATGTGCATTTCTAAACTACTGATATACAAATCAGCCAGAAAAGGCGATAATGGATTCCCCATAGTCAAACCTGCTTCTTGTCAAATTCAGCATTGAACCTAAAGAATTCTGACGGATACTGACTTCGGTTAGTTGGATGTATTCCTCAATCTCCTCGTTGCTTATTTCGCAGCCTGTAACCATTTCTGAAGGTATGTTGGAAGTTTTCATTTTGGTATGCTGAGAAAAAGTGACTTTACATTGAAAGACACTAAAAGATCTTCCTTTTGGAGAACCACACCTTTAATTTTCTCCACTAGAGAGAAATGGGAGTGAAATAATTGAAATTTATGGATTGGCCCATGGAGCTGGGAATATGGGAAAAAAATTATATAAAAATAGGATAAGTTTATGAACTTTGAGATCCAACAGAACACAAATTAATCCAGAAGTTCATAAAATGTCCATGAGAGCTACACCAAGTCCAGCCAACCGACAACAATACGACAAACAACTGAGGAAAAAGCCTGCAAAAATAGTTTTGCATAATTTAACAGTAAGTGGAGCATAAGAGTATCAAATCGACTCACTAGTGAATAAAGAACGTATTAGTCGCTTCACTGTATTGGTTCTGATACAAAATTAAATTTTATATTTAATACATTAAATTACATTTCTTTCACTTGTCATAGCACAAAACCGAAAACCTTATCTCTTCAACAACCACCAAACAGTTGTTGACTGTTGCTCTTTGTGCCCTATTAAATTCAAATTGAAATAGTGGCTGATTTGTAAACAATGAACCTATCAGATTTAATGTCATATGTTATGATAACTCAACAATTGATTCATTTATGAAATGTTTCCAAATGTGTTATTGTTTTGATATACAATAATGCATATAACAGAATATGCATAAATGAATAGTGACTTTTATATTATTCTGCCCATTGCATGAAGCAAAAATCGGTCCTGAAAAACACTTTAGGGACACCAAGTCAGATAGCTATAATCTGGTACTGTCCCAGAAAATCTGGGATGTATAGCAATACTTATTTTCATCTGAAAATGTCTTGTGGTTTTGTTGAAAAAGAACTGAACCAAATTATTCTTAGTTAGTGAGTTGATTTAACAAAAGTTACCCTCATTGTATTAGTTAAATATAATATCTTTATTGTAAACAGCTTCAAAATTATATAAATACATTAACAAAAGTAGTTAAAAATCATTCAAAATTCTCCTGGCATTAATTCCATGTTTCACCCATAAATAATCAAATTCTTATAGACAATTAATATGTAAGTCCTCATTTGTTGTACTGTGCTAAAAGCTATAAACTACTGGTTACATCATATGGCCAAAAATGCAGGTCTATATCATATTGTGTTGCTGTATCTAAATCATTGTTGCCCTCATATTCCGGGTATGCAATTCAGTAATTTAGAGCCTTGAAGTTGCCATGTGACTGTAGTATACAAGACAAAAAAAAAATATGTAACTTAAGTTGGTGTAAATTCAGTGAAATTGCTCTCAAATAATGCAACACAATTGACTAAATAACTACCATTTCATTATTCATATTTTTTTAAATTAAAACAAAATTTAACTTTTAAGATATAAGAGAGTATTGTATTAGGAGAGAGTGAGAGTTTATAACAACAAAACATACTTTTATGTTATGATTAGCAAAATCTTAAATAAAATTAGTACAGTTTATGTTTTTAGTAATGATGCATCATATTCAAAGTTGCAGTATAATAACATAAACCTTATTAATTAATGACAGCAACCATGATAGCCTGAAACAACATTTAATGCTTGCTAAATAAAATATTATTTTGCTTATTTTTTTAATTAAATATAAGATATGCCAAAGATGATCACAGATTTTTATGTTTTTTGTGTTGCTTATTGTTTTATAAAAAATGAGCAATGAAAAAGCTTAGAATTTTCTGGCCCTGCCATTGTGACATTGTTGTTTAGGTTTTTAGTCGAGAATACAGCCATAAGGATTTTTGCCTGGCCCATCTCTTCACTGATCTGAAGTTTGAGGGTGGGATTCTAGGACTGGCATATGTTGGATCACCACGGCGCAACTCTGTAGGGGGAATCTGCACTCCAGGTCAGCTTGTATGCAGTTGTATGCAGCATGGTGTTTGTAAATTAATGTAAATATTTTTTCAATGTATGTTGTTGTGTCTTGCTGACAACCTGCTGCTGATATAGCTTGCACTTGTATCAAGTCATCTAAGTGTGTGTTCATGAGATTGCATGGATATCACTGCCAGCTTGTCTCAAAATCAGCTTAATTTATTACAGAAATTGTTGAAAAATGACACGAAATAGAAACAATCTGAATTTATTTTCATTAAAAGCCAAAGCTTCAAGCATAATACTGTGATATTTTTTTCTTTCAATGATTTTTCAATTACTATTACTCAGAGTTTTAACCTTTGGTTTCTTGTTGGCTTCCAAAGAACATTTTCAGTAGAAATAAGATGATGATTCCCTCTCCCATTCCTTGTTTCATTTATCTGTTCTACATAATATGTAGAGTGCATTTTGTTTACTATTTCTCTTTCCTTTGTTTTTATTATTGGTATATAGGTTGGTATGAATGTATTCCTGCAACCAGATTTTCCCACCATATTTATTAGAAGTTGTCATATATTTATTACTTTATATTTGCTAGCTTCACTTGTTTCTGTTCTCTATCTCTCAGCTTTGCGCTTTTGCACATTATCTATGTAGTAAAAATGACAGTCGTAAAAATGTTATTTTTCTGCTTTATTTGACATTAGCATGTTTATGAGGTAACTATGTTTTTTTCAGAGATACAATGTGATTGTGATAATAATGGGGGGGGGGGGGGCAAAACAGAAAATAATTTGCCATTATTAGGTGTATGTAAGCTTAAGTAAATTTGCTTTGTAACATTAAAGTGTAATGTATGCAAGTTTCGTTTGCTTTGCTATAATGCTTAAATATTAGCATAATTTATATGTTTAAAAACAGTCCACTTTTTCATTAACAGATAAAGTTTAATGCAATACCTGTTTCAGATTAAATTTAATTTTCCTGAAAGAATTTAAAAAAAAAAATTAGTAGCACTATTGCAGCATAAATGAACATGCTTTACTGTCAGAGGCATTTTGATTCTGTAGAGCTAGGAAATAGAGCTCGGCTGTATAGAAAGCTCAAATGGTCATTTTCATTATATAGGAGAGCTTCATAAAAACAATTTTACTTTAATTGTGACTTTATTATGTTATCACTAAGAATCATTAGTTTTGAAACTAAGAAGGAAGAAAAAGCTCATGCTTCAGTAATAATTAAAACAATTGTAAGGAAAGCCCCAATGGACTATGATATTTAACTCTTAATATTTCTTGACATGTATTTTCTTTAATTATACTTTTTATATTGTAAAGTTTTCTGTTTTGGTGCACAGCTTCTGTTAATCTCTTTTCTTCAATTAAGAGTGGAGAAAGAATAAAACTAATTTGTTTATTGTTGAGTGAATGTATTTATCATAACAGTATACATTACAATTCAAGTTAAACTCTAATTGGGTTATCCTATATTACCACTCCATTGAATACAGCTTCGTATATACAATTTATCTAATTAGGTTACCAGTTAGAAATATACTCCTTAATCAATGCTACCTGGCCCATTGTTAATCACCATTTAGAATATATTTACATTTATTGTTCAACTTAGACAAAAACTTCCCCAACTCATTTGTTCATTGTTATCTCTTGTCTGCATAATCTGTGGTATGAGTATTAGGTGTTTTCAGACAGTCAGTTGGTGAGCCCAAGAAAATATTGTCCCTTACTGATATTTTTAAAGGTTCTAGGCTGAATATAAATTTTCAGATTTCTTTGAAATCAAGTTTTGTGATAACACAAAAATTGAGCTCATTTGTTGCTTCAAGTTTAAATTGAGGAAAATAGATAAATAAAACTCAGGAAAGCCCACTGCCATGGTTCATATGCCAGAATATCTGCTTGTCAAATGGAAGCCTCATGTTCTGTCCCTGGTTGAGACATGTTGCCTGGATAAATTTTTTTCCAGTGATTTTCTGTATTCTGAATACCAGGTAACATTATGCGCTAAGGACTATAGACTCATTTCATCATCATTTCATCCATTCCAATCATCGTTTAGTATGTCCTGGTGGTGTAGTGGTTACCATACTTGCCTCCTATACCCAAGATCGCGGGTTCGAACCCGGCCAGGACCGATGGATTTTTTCGGGTGTAAAAATCCTAAGTATGGCTTCCTTCGGAAGGGAAGTAAAGCCGTGGGTCCCGTGTCGTACATTTATGGCACGAAAAAGAACCTCAAGCCTGAAAGAGAGGCCTCTGAGCAAAATTTGTCGGCCGTTTCATGCCCTGAGTTGAATGGGATGCTGATGACCTGAGATGTTAAAGAGCGTCCATAAATCAATCAATAAAAAAAAAAATCATCGTTTCAAGACTTTGGTAGTGGGATATTAAACTGTTACAACAACAACAAAAAAAAAAAGCAGGCAATTTTTTTCAAATTATAATTAAACTCACTTCCTACACAATCTACTACCTGAAATGTAATAATTAAGGAAATATAATTTTCCCTTTGGTAAGGTTACTT
This sequence comes from Metallyticus violacea, assembly GCA_030762175.1. Taxonomy (NCBI): domain Eukaryota; kingdom Metazoa; phylum Arthropoda; class Insecta; order Mantodea; family Metallyticidae; genus Metallyticus; species Metallyticus violacea. The sequence goes on from CM060846.1 coordinate 381,647,116, forward strand.
AGAAAGGCTTCTTTGGGCATTTTTCCTGTTCTTACAAAAGAAAAGTCAGGTAATTTAAATATACACTATTCATTTCCATTTATTATTCCAAGTTTACATTGAAGTAATAGGTATAGTGTTGGAGCAGAGGATAAATCAAACGTTATCAATGGTAATATCCAACAAATAGCAGATTCAAAATGAAAAACTTGAAGAAAATTTGTACAAAATGTTTACCTTAATTAATAGCCTCAAAAATGCAAGTCTGCATCACGGTAAAATAAATGGAGTAAGGGAGTTTTTAGATCCTTGATAATGTTATCTCTTCCATAAATCCAAATCATTTCAAGTATGATGTTTATCATAGTAATGTGCAAATGACAAGTAAACCTAAAACCACATAAAACCAATATAAACAATTGCAGTAAAACATATTTCACAAAAATAGTTTTTTTAATAGCTGGAACACTATCTTTAGCCTTGCACATGTATGAAATATAAACGATTAGGTACAGTATCCATTATTTACGCTTTCACAGCAACAGCATTTGACATGCAACCCTCTTTCTGTGTGAACTGCCGTGTTGGCCTGAGCAATATAGTAACTAGGCTACCTGCTCATGTTTTACAATTGTAATACAACATAAAGATATATTTGAATATGTTTAAGGTACAAAGTGGCACGATTACAGGGATGAGGAGGGCAAATATATATTCCTGCAGTATATTGCTAGAGTAATATCTACCATGCTCCGTACTATGCAAATATGGTTTACAGAAGGGGAAGAAGGTTTTAATGACCATAGAAACAGAAATTGACTGCCGGGGAGGGAGAATCCCTAGAGGAGGATGCTGCTCTGAGAGAAGAAATGGACATTTACTCTTTTTAATCACTAAGGACTATTATTGCGCACTTAAATTTGCCCTTTATTGAGTTAAGAGCTTCCCAAAGGCCAAGGTCAGCAGGCATACATTATTGCCAAAAGGATTTTCCCTGAAAGAACATCCAACTCAACTTGATGTTTGGGCATGACACTGTAATGGATGAGGTGGTTTTTTTCTATTGGTGCTCATTTCCAGTTAATCTACTATAGATGTAATGATTTGATGATGGATCAGTGTGATTGGACCCAGAAAATAATCTAATCTCTCCCAGGATGAATTTGTGGTTATGTGCCCATCTTGAGAGAACTTGTGCTCCTAGTGTAAGCTCCTATATCTGGCAAACGAAATGCCTATAATTAATCTGGTCCAGGATAATAATGATTTGAACTCTTTGCTGAATGCCCTGATATACTGATGCTCAATTAGTTATTGAAATCACCTGACCTAAACATGCAATTTGAGTGATTTCCTGATATAAATTGCAAAATTATACCATATTGCACTGTGAAAATCCCTGCTTTTTAAAACTAAATTATAGAGAATGTTTGGGGAAATGAAGCAATTGTGGCAGCCCAGTCAAAGATACATAAAATTTCTTTATTTGAGCAATATGGAATCATTAGGAACATCTATATTGTGGGCTTGAGTACTTCCAACATTGATTGAATCTGTGCCTTCCTGCCTCAATCAAGTATTCGAGAGTTAGGGTAGCTGGACAAACAATTCAGTTTTCACAATAGGTGACACAAAATAACCTGTAACAGTTTATAATGAATTAAGAGTTATTATATATGTATTTATGTTATGAGGAAATTATTCTCCCCAAGGAATTATTTGTTTATAAATATATGAGAAATATTTAATAATATAAGAGACTGCTCCTCTTATTGCTTAATGTGACTGGTTTAGCAAAAAAATATTGCATTTTTTAATTTTTTTTATAATATATAAAGTTACAAAATGAAAAAAGTAGTTTCTTCATCAGTGGATTAGTTTTCATTCTATTCTGATGAAAAGTGAAGTAAATTATCTGATTTGTTATTGTTTGGAAAAAAGTAAGTATGTTGTAGATGGAAAGCAAACCTAAAGTTACTCCCTTTTATCAAATGTAAACAGTAAACTATCTTTTGTCACAAAGTATGTGAAACTTGTAATTTTATCATTCTTCCTCTTTGCGCCAAACAGAGTAATCTTCTAAGACAATCAGCCAGACACACAAGCAGTTAACTGTTACTAGGCTGCTACAGCATAACATGGCAGAAGCAGGTTACACATTAAGAAATAGCAGGTAACTGAAACAGATATTGACTTCGTTACAGCAAAGTTCATCTGCAGGATGGCATTAATTGTATACACAAACATAGTTATTTACATACATGGAATTGAACATTGTGGTGAGCATATAAATATAAATTTTCTATTATGTGCATTGCCATCTGTTTCCATTTAAAATTAACTTTTTGCCCACTTTGCCCAAGTGAGAACACTCACCTTTAACAGTATGTCTTTTAAGAAATTGTCATGTATGTTTACCTTTCTTTGAAAATCCTGATATTAAAGTTGGAAAAAATTATAAATTTTCATAACCAAGAACTAGATAAAAATGAATGCACTGGTGGTACTAAAATAGACTGAAACAAACATAAATACAAAAATAAGGAATATACTGAATAAAACAAGCAGCTGGCCTAAGTTTGGAGGATACAGAAAAATATAAATACTATAACTGACGAAGTTCATGTAAAGTAAAAGGTGTGGTCCCTATGTTCTGGCCTGACCATGTTAATTGATGATAGTACCCATCTTCCCATTCTGGAACATGGGCATCACCCAAGAAGGAGGTTATGGTTACCAAGGAGAATTTTCAATTATATTATATTTCTACAAACAGAGAACTAAGATATCACTGGAATGTGAAATGGCCAATAACTTTTCCAGAAACCTCTTTTTCAGTTATAAAGTTCAAATGCCATAAATCTCCTACATGGGATCCGTGGCTTAAAGTACCTCCCAGAAGCATTGCACTCTGAGATTTTTACTGCTCAAAATCCATGAACCTTGGGTCCAGAAGAGAACATGCTATCCCTGGACCACCAAGCCTGATGATTAGGTTAAGAAAGTGATTGAATAAGAATACAGCAGGTATCATTTTCAAACATAATTTTCCTTTACTCTCCCTTACAAAGTATTTTTCATACCTTTGGATTATCATTTCAGGTCCACTAAAAATAATCCAAAGATTAGTCTGCATAATGCTGGAAAACAGCGTCCAACAACTCATTATTGTTCATGAATCTCTGACCTCAAAGATCAAATTTCAGATTTAAAAACAGGTAATAGTCGCTGGGGGCAAGGTCTGTCTGGGCTGTATGGCAGATGATTAAGCTTCTGGAACATTAGCCATGTGCACTGGTGCTTTGTTGTTCAGCAGATAAACTCCTTGACTCAGCAATCAGTACATTTTTTCATTCATGGCACTAGCAATTGATGCAGTAGCACAACATAGACTATCTAGTCCTCATTGTGTTTCTTTCTTTGAAGTCATCATCAGAATTCCTCTGCAGTTCCAAAAAATTGCCACCATGATCTGCGTGAACTGGTGACCTTGGCCTTTCTAGGAAGTACTTCACCTTTCCACTGCTCCATTTATTATTTTTTTTTTTTAAAGAGAGTCATAGTAGGGGACCTTAGCTTCATCTCCTGTGATGATGAATTTCAATATTGCTCTCTCGTTACCACAGCAAAGGATCATAAACTTCCGACAATATTCCACATGCATTTGCATTTAAGCTGCTGAAAGAATTTGGTGCACCCATCTTGTACTTACTTTATGCATGCAAATGTTGATAAAAGATGCAAAGTACAGTGATTTTAGAAAAGCTCAACCTTGTAGCTATTTATTCTGTCTTCAGATGCTCACTCAGAACTTCCTCCTTCAAAAGGGAGATGTTTTCTCATGGCAACACATCCACCAGCCTACCTACTTGGGTCATTTCCAAGACTCTCTCTGTTCAACCAAAATAATTTTGACACTCCTTCACAGTAGAATATAAAAGTGTGAACTTCCCCATATACATCATCATGGCATTGTTTAAAATCAGTGAGTTTTCTGTTGATTTGGTTTATTTATAGACACTCTTAAACATCTCAGGTCAACAGCATCCCATTCAAATAAGAGCATGAAACGGTCAACAAATTTTTCTCAGAGGCCTCTTTTTTCAGACTCGAGGTTCTTTCTTGTGCTGTAAATGTATAATACAGGACCCACTGCTTTACTTCCCTTCTGAAGGAAGCCATACTAAAGATTTTTATGCCTGAAAATGTCCACAGGTCCTGGTTGGGATCGAACTCACGATCTTGGGTTTAAATATATATCACTGAGTCTAAAATTTGTCTTCTTTAGTTAAAAACTTAATCATTGCTCTGTATGCAATTTTGAACGTCATGCTGTATTATGCAACACATCTTACTTGGGCTCCCCCAAGCAAATGAGAAATGAAATGCAATTTTACACTCCTGAAACATGTATGAGATAGTATGAACATCACAGCAATATATCAGACTGGAAACTTATAGATCATGCCTCCTATATTATGGTATATGTTACCAAGATTTTAATCATGCCTCCAAATAAAAAATTAGAGAAACAACAAAAATATTAAAATAAAACATATACCTTGTCAGAGGAGAAGCAAGAGCCATTAACAGACTTGCTGCTGTGGACTCACAATTTCCTAATTGAAGATGAAACTAAAAATGCAACAGCACATCTAAAGAACTTCTAAGTGTGCCCAGATACTTTGGGGAAAGAAATTCTACCATTAATCATGCCTGAAAGATGCAGTCAAATTCTTTCATACATCTGAAAAATGTGACCATAAATAACTTGGGGGTAAAATACTAAGAAAAGTATTACTACATATAACCAATATAAGTAACTTTGAGATTTCAAATTTGACAATTAATCTCAGTATTATCTCTCTTTAATACCAGGCACCACTTGGCACTGCCAAAAACATAGTGGAATCAATTTCTGTATAAGCTCAATTCAGATCACTACACAGTTATGATTACTGTGAATCTAAATGAACAACATACACTGGTAAATTATCTTTCAGTTGGAACAGCTATATAGATATTCTTGATAGCATTGCAAACCTGAAAATTCCTTTAAAATGGGCTGAAGTCATACGAGGTGGTATCCATAATATTGGAGACTGGTGCTGCCATCTCAACAGTTGCAGTAGAGTTTTGTACCGCTAGGTGGCAACACTAGTACATGTGATGAGTGGGTGTTTCATGCAGCTGGGTAGACGTGTTGAGATTCTACAGTACTTTTCATGATACTCTGTGTGTAGTGTGTGGCGATTTTACGGTGGATTCAAGATTAGAACAGAGAGTGTGTGCATCAAATGGTATGCTAATCTCGGGAAAAATGCTACGGAGACTCTCACAATGATTCAACAGTATTTGGATGAGCCGTACACGTGTTTGAGTGACATGCTTGGTTCAGGACTGGCCGTACAGCTATTGAAGACAATGTACACACAGGTAGGCCTGTCAGCTGCACAACGCCCGACATTGTTGTCAAAGTTCAACACCTCATTCGTGAGGATCGACATCGAACCATTGAACTTACTCATGAATTGGGAATTGGTTATGGGACATGCCAACGAATTTTAACTGATGAATTGGGCATGCATCGTGTCGCTGCAAAATTTGTGCCAAGGATCTTGACTGCTCACCAGAAGGCGCAGCGTGTTGAAGTTTGCACGGAGCTTCATCAGGTCGTATCCGATGACCCAAACTTCTTGTCCAGAGTCATCACAGGCGACGAGAGATGGATGTACGCTTATGACCCTAAGACAAACAACAATCCTCCCAGTGGAAGAGCCCGAACTCGTCAATGCCAAAAAAAGCGAGACAAGTGAAGAGCAAAGTCAAGAGAATGCTTCCCGTTTTCTTTGATACCAAAGAGATTGTGCACAAAGAATTCGTCCCACCAAATCAAACGTGAATACCACGTACTACTGTGACGTTTTGCGACGACTCCGTGAAAAAGTGCGTAGACGACGGCCCGAATTTTAGCGACAAGGGATTAGCTGTTGCATCACGATAATGCGCCCTGTCACAATTCGTTGTTCACCAGGAGCTTTTTGACGAAAACAACATAACTGTTGTCCCCCACCCACTGTACTCGCCTGATTTGGCACCCTGAGACTTCGATCTATTCCCGAGACTGAAAATCAAGTTGAAAGGATGTTGGTTCGACACAATTGAGAGATTCAAGAATAAACGCTGTCTGTGCTAAACACCCTCAAAGAACATGACTTCTTTATTTATGTGGTTTATTTACGAACGCTCTTTAACATCTCAGGTCATCAGCGTCCCATTCAATTCAGGGCGTGAAACGGCCGACAAATTTTTCTCAAAGGCCTCTTTTTTCAGGCTTGAGGTTCTTTATCGTGCCGTAAATGTACGACACGGGACCCACGGCTTTACTTCCCTTCCGAAGGAAGTCATACTTAGAATTTTTACGGCCGATCGATCCCGGCCGGATTTGAACCCGCGATCTTGGGTTTAGGAGGCAACTATGGTAACCACTACACCACCAGGACCGACAAAACTTGACTACCAAGATGCACTTGGAAAATGGCAGAATCGCTGGGACCTGTGTATACGTGTGGAAGGGAACTACTTCGAGGGTAACGGCGGTCATTAGTCTCAAAGTAAGTTTTTGACCAGTTGGCAGCACCAGACCCAAAAATTCTGGATATCACCTCGTAGCTGTTTGCAGACTAATGAGACATGTACATTATGCAGCAAGTTTGGCTTGTGGTAAAATATTCTATAAGAGATGCAATAAATTCAAACAAACTGAAAGATCATGCAACTTATTTCAGGAAAGAAAAACTAACACTTACCATCAAGAGGGCCCATCATTAAAATTTGGAAACACCTGGAAGTTTACTTCAGGAAAAAAAAAAAACATTTTTCTTAGATGTACTAGTTAAGCAGTATCAAAATGATACTACTGATTCTAAATTTGAAAAAATGTTATTGAAGTACTGATTATACCACTATGACTGTCTCTCTTTACTTCTTACTTTACTCCTGCTCAAGTATTATACAAAATAATATGCACTTCATCTAAAAAAACTCAAGGAGATGATCAATTGTTTAACCATTACTCAAGACATATCTCAAAAATTAATTTTAATTTGCATACACAGCACAATTCTACATCTAACCTAACAAAATGCTAATGTTGTAATAACCTTGAAAGCTGGAAAACAAATAAGTAATTCTAGAAACACCATTCAATGTCTTCTTCCTATCTTTTTGAAGATATTTGAATGCCTGCATTTACCCCAACTTATGTACTTGATACCATAATACCAAATATGCAATTAAGATATAGATCTTCACATTTAATTGAGAAAGAAATACCATTTTGCACACATGAAAAATAACATATTTGTTTTAGTCTTTTTTTAGGTACAGAAAAGATCTGTAATAATGTATTGATGTAGGCCTTATCTTCAAAATCAAACCATTAGTTTTTGATACATCCTTCATACCTCAAAATTTACTGTGAAGTACATAAATGCAACTTAAACTAGAAATATAAAATTTAGTATACTATAAGGGCCCTTACGCTTATCTCATTTATGTATCAGATTTTTATAAAGACAACAGCTAAACAATTGCACATTTTATAGTTGATGTTGGCTTTCCTCTTTGGTTCTCAACAAACACCAACAAGTAAAATTTAGCAGTTTCTACATTTTGTAAATGAATGGTGCAAGAAATGGAAAGTCAAAATAAATTTGCATGAAATCAAATATTCATTTCACTTATAAGGAAAAACAGATGGACTAGATGGAGTGGCCTGCTACCTCTATGCTACATATTTTTATGGGGCTATGTAGGCATTAAAGTGTTTATTGTATATGCTATTTCAGAGCTATACAAGACCATTTGTTTTTACATATTTTTAAGAGTGAAAACATTTTGTGAACTTGAATATATTCTATAAGGTTTGGAAAAGAATATTAACATTTCACTGCCATAACAATATTATATGTATAGTGTGTATGTAAAAGATGAATTCATTTTTATATGTAATACCAAGGTCATTTGAAAGAAAAGTACTGAAAATTGTATGTAACATGGCACAACTTACAGATGGTCAAGAACATTTCATTTTGTAATCCTTTGAGTGGTGCTTAACACCCGTTTTTGCTACTGTGGCACCACAGGCAGTGAACACTGGTGATACATGAGATGAAATGATAAATTGGTAAAGGATTTTTGAAAGAAGGAAATGTTCCAGGCCTAAGTTGACGATACCTCCCCGGCACTTGCCAGTCATAATGACTGAGGAAAACCTGGAAAAAACCTGTCAGGGAGAATGGTCCTGATGGGGTTTGAACCCCAGACCTCCTGCTCACGAGTTAGCGCCTTAACGACCTCGACCACCCGTGGCAGTCAATAAATGCTATATTTATAATCCAGTTCATTCCCTGGTATTTGAAGCAAGTTTTTATATATAATATAAAAGAAAAATAAAAATAAAGTAATACTATTAACAATGTAACAAATCAACAGTAATTATAATAGTAGAAAAGGATAAAACACTAAGAAAAAGTCACACTTGATTCGCTATATTTTGAACTCGTGGAATCCTTCTATGACAATGGTACTTACATTTGTTGAACCAAAATTTCATAACATTACCTTAGATAGATGTCATAGTATAAGATGCATTAAACAATAAAAAGTATTAGAAAACACAGAGAAAGTAAGAAATAAAATTAAAGAATAATAGATAAATAGTAAAGAAGACAAAAGCAAAACATGCAAAAGCAAATTAAACTTAATAAGTAAAGTTAAAAGCAACACCAGAGGTGCAAACAGTATAAAAGAAAAAGAAAAATAAAGTAACACTATTAACAATGTAAGAAATTAACAGTAATTATATAATAGAAAAGGATAAAACACTAAGAAAACGTCACACTTGGGATCGCTATATTTCGAACTTGTGGAGTCCTTCTATGACGAAGGACTGTGCCATAGGACGACTCCACTATTTCGAAATATAGCGATCTCAAGTGTGACTTTTTCTTAGTGTTTTATCCTTTTCTACTATTATAATTACTGTTAATTTATATATATATATATATATATATATATATATATATATATATGTGTGCACCAATATGATGTGGATGCAGGAATTAAAGCTATTTCATAAGTATTACAGCCATTTTGAGGCTCAGTGGCCAACAGCAAACTTCAACCAAATCCTGCTTACATTAAGTAGCTTGGGGACAGCTTTTCTGAAAATCAGAATGCAAGATAGCTTAGGTGTCAATGAACTCTGGACTTATTTGCATCATCTTCAAACAGTTCATCTCATCAAAAACCTTAACAGGTAGTATGAAATATCAATTACAGAAAAAATTCCAGCACATAAATTGCTATATAGAAACAAGAATTCAAAAAGGATTGGTAATTGACACTAAGGTAGCTTTATTAATAGTAAAAATAACATTAACCATAGAAATTAATGAGGTAAGGAAAAAATGATCAAACATAAAAAAAGAATAAATTAATCTTGCTGTAGTAGTCTGTCACAAATTGTAATTCTTAGAAATTAAATGGTATATTCCCTTGCCACAATCAGTATGACTTTATTTAATGCTATTGAACGTGCAGTGAAATTTTGTGCTGCAAAAAAGAAAAACATTTTAAACAAAATGATAACCACATAAACAGCTTGCCAAAATAAAGACAAACGGTAAAGTTTGGGAGGCTATTTGCATTTTCACTAGACCAAAGTAAAATAATAAATGAAGTGGTTTTTGCCATTTTTTGATTTAATGCATGTCAAAAATGCCTTGCCTATCATCTAAGAAGAATAAATGTTTTAATCCCATTAAATATATATGGTATCACCAACTTGATTCAGAGGTGAAAAAAGAACATCAGCATTGTGGAAGATATGGGGCAGAGCATGGGTTTTTCATGATCTACATGTAAACTTGATTGAGGTATTAAAAATCTGATAGACTAGAGCCTAGATTGCCATAATAAAGTACAAGAGGTTGTAAAATATATATAAAAACCAATGGGAATAAACCTTATTAATAGCATTTAGTTAGGGTTTCACAAAGTTTGTAACATTAACGATAACTTTTCAACAGAGCTATAATCAGTTATAAGAAAATGTGTTGTTAATTTTTGGAAGTTTTTTTTAATCTTCAGTAGTTCCCATATGAATTATCAGTATACTACATATTTTATGTGCAAAATGTAATAATGCATTACTTAATAAAATGTATGCAAAACTGTTAATGCAGGTAAAAGATGACAACTAACACATTCTTTTCACAGAATACTTCAAGAATGGTTACACTTTGTACTTGAACTCAGGTTTGAGCTCAAGTCGAAACCATTATGGGCAGCGGGTGATCACACGAGAGGCTGATCTGGTTACTGCTCATGAATTTGGTCACAACTGGGGCTCAGAGCATGACCCTGATATACCAGAATGTAGTCCTAGTGCAAGCCAAGGGGGATCATATCTAATGTACACATACAGTGTTAGTGGGTATGATGTGAATAATAAGGTAGGTGAACAACAAAATAAAGAATTTTATTTCTGCTGTATTTATTTTGCTTTCTTCTAATGAGTAAAAATGGATTAGCCACACATTTTTTTTTTTTTTTTTAAATATTTACAGAATTTATTTTGTTTTTAATAGTAGTGTATAAGTTTTGGCAGCCATTACTTCCATTATGTACAAATACCAATATTTTTAAAGTCTGTGTTAATCATTGTAGACAAAATAAGACTGTGAAGTTTGCTAAAAGTACTTGGAATATTTAATTACTTCCCACTTTCAAAAATCTTCCAGAAATCTGTAGTTCTATCAAATATAAGAAAAATTATGTTTCTGTTCATTAATTTTTTTGATTAAATTTTTGTACTTTTTCCACATTAATATTTTGAATGTAGTAAAGGTGCACATCAGTATGTATAATCATGTAAACAAAGTGTCTTGTAGTTGCAAGGTTTCTTTCATAAATAAAGTTTTAAATCTAATTATAGAATATTTTGATACTAGTACTCTTAAAAAAATTATCTTTGCTGTCTTACAGAATGTGTTTCCAATACAATTTTGTACTCTTTCTTATTAGATGAGAGGGTAGGCTTCCAAACATTACAAGCAGTCTTTTCAAAAATCAAGTTTTCTCCTTTTTGAAAATACATACCTAAAAGTGAGATGTTGTGCAATTACCAATTCAAAATTTTTCATAAGTTGCAGTTGCATTAACACAGTATAAAAATTTAAAATGTTACTCAGCTTAAAGATATAACGAATTTTAAAAATGATGTATTAAAATGTTCAAAAAAATATGGTCAGTTTAACACGAGTTCAAAACATTTTATCTCAAAATGTAATGGAAAATCTGGAAAAGGAAAATGCTGAATTAAGAGAGATAAACCAGGGCCTTCATACGAAATTAACAAATAAGGATCATGGATAAGGAAGTGAACTACCACTACAAAAGATGATACATGAATGCTAATCAAAATAATCGCATACAGCATCCGAATGGCAATTGTGAAGTGAATTTGAGAAATAGATTTGAAGTGCTGAGTGAAAATTATAAAAGGGAGAGCTGAACAAACAAGGAAAAATGTACAATCCCAGAGGTCAACACCCATGAAAGAAGGAAATTGCCTGATGTCTTAATCATTAGTGATTCTATGTTAAAATTTTCAGGAGAACTTTTTGCAAACCAAGGACATGAAGTGAAGTGCTTCCCTGGTATCAGGCTAGGTGAACTACAGCTTCAAGTTGAATGGATTAATTAAAAGGAAAGGAATCTGAATGTGGTGGTGCATGCTAGAACAAACAACAAAATCGGGAGTATGTGCTGAAGAAATTTTGGGGTAGACATTGGATGTAATAAGTCATATGAAATCTTAAGTACCTGATAATTGTTAGTTGTATGCTAAGAAGACAAGATACAGCAGTAAGAAGGGTAATGAAAATCAAAAAAGAACTAAACTGGCTGTGTTCCACTAAGCAGTGTACTTTTGTAGATGGGAACTTCTGGGTAACTGAAGATGAATTTGGAAGAGAGTACACTTGAATCACAGAGGGTCCTAAAAATTTGGAAAGTTACTGTGTAATACAAATGACTCAGTGCTAAAGGGAAACTAACACACTGTGTGGTGGATGTCAGTGCAGTGACCAAAAGAAATAACTATAGTTCAACAGAGTGTAATAAAATCAGTAGTGAGTTTTATGCGTTATGTGCAAGGTATGCAAGTATATACTAAATAAACATTTGGGAACTACAAAGGGAACATTATCCAAAGCATGGTCTACACATAAATTGCAGTGGTAAAATTAATCTAGTATCATTAATATTACAAAAAACACAAACTCTGATTAGAAAATCCTTAAGTAATATTCTATTGACTGAAATAGGAGGTACAATAACTAAATTGGATTAACTAGTATAAGATTTAGTTAATAATCAGTGCATTAGTAAAATAGAAAATAATAGTATGGTAATTAGAGTAATGCACCAATATACTGAATATATAACAAACAAACAAGAAAGACTTAATTAAAATTTTTGAAAAATTGTAAAACCTTTAAAAAAATTTTCATATGGAACTAACACAGTGAAGCTCACATGAATTAAATCTGTCGTCTAACACTCTTCATGCTTCACTAACCTTAAAAATATTCGATACCGGTTTCAAAGATATGTTATCTGCATCTTCGGCTGTGGACGACACTCAGTCGTGAAGCATGAAGAGTGTTAGACTACAGATTTAATTCAAACAAGAAATACTTGATGTAGTCATTTCTGAAACATATCCAAACATAATTATTTTTACTGAACATCGTGAATCAGCTTACTTTCTTACATTTCGATAATAATAAGCAAATGGGGACAGTTTTTGTCAACATAATCATAGAAGTGGATATTATTTGTAAAAAAAAAGTAAAATGCAGTAAGGTGATATGGTTAAGTAAATACTGCAAAGAAATGACCTTGAAATTGTTGATATAAATGTACAATTAGATAAGTTGACAATATTTATATTTGGTATATATAGATTGCCAAACTCAAATTTGTATGAATTTCTAAACTCTATATGAATTCCTAGAACAAGCACTAAAAACTAATGAGGAAATTATATTATTGAGCAACCTTAATGTGGAGTCTAGTAATATTAATTTCTGTGATCTTTTACTAAGTTATGATCTAAGTATCATAGATATAAGGTCCTACTATGTTAACTGACTATTATAGACCATATAATAACCAATATTAATAAAAACCAATTAACGTTTATAAATAATGATTTTCATATCTCTGATCATACTGCTCAAATTGTTGATATACACTGTCATTTTATTGCAATGGAAAAATCAATATACAAGTTTAGTAGGGATCTCAATGTAACAAATATTCAAAATCTAATTGATAGCTTAACTCATGAAACTTGGACTGAAGTTTATGCATCAAACTCAATAAATAGTAAATGGAGCTTATTCCTTAGAATATTTCAAAACCATTATGACTTGACCTGTGCAACAAAGAAAAATAGTGTCATAGCTAATATATGTAAAAGGATAAAATTACCTCCAACCATAATAGCCCTTCGGGAAAAAATTAAAGATGATTATAAATTTTACAGAGTAACAAGATTAAATGTGCATAGAGAGTTACTAATCAAGTATAAAAATGTATATAGACAAGCTCTAATGAATTACAATAAATATAACAAAAGCAAAAAAATAATCCTGTCAAACAGTGTATCTAAAACAGCATGGAAAACAGTAAACAAACATGTAAAAACTGATAAAGATATCAATAAGAATGTGCATTTAAATGATAAGGGAAGATGTGTTGTAAATCCAAATGAAGTTAGCAATCTATTAAATAACTACTACTTAAATATGGGAAAAGTGACAGCTGTGTAACTGCAGGCCTAAATTTATGTGATATAAATATATCTCAAAGTGTGTATTTATATGAGACAAGCATATAGGAAATAAACTCAATTATATATTAATTGATATCATTGTATGATTCAGTTGAACTACACACTCTTAAAAAAAAAAATCAATTATATATGATTTTAATAATGATAGTGCTTCTGAATGGGATGGCATAACTCCAAAAATTTTAAAACTCTGTAAAAATTCCCTCCTAAATATAGTGGTACATTTGATAAATTACTCAATGGAAAAAGCAGAATTCCAAATTGTTGAAAATTAGCATTTTAAGACCAGTATATAAAAATGGAGATGACAAAATGGTTAGTAATTACAGACCAATAACCTTAACTTCATTATTTGAAAAAATTATATGAAAAAATAATCAGTAGAAGATTGGTTGGTTTCCTCAAATTCCAGTTCCGATCTTAGTAATTTCCAATTTGCTTGTTTAAAGTTGAAGATTTTTCCCCCTCTTCTTGCGTCGTCACTAGGTAGACCAGTTCAGTAATTAAAGTAGATTAGGCAGTGATCACTCGAGGCCATATCCTGTCCTACTTTCCAATTTAATGTTTTATGGTTAGATTTTAAGTTACACCCGCTCTACTCTCAAAGGTTGGTTGGTTGTTAGGCTCGATTTTGACAATTAAATTTATCTCGGAAATTATTTCTTCTAATGTTTCGCTCCTTTCATCTTTAATTCTATTAAACCACCAATCTGACTTTGCATTCACATCCCCAGTATATATTTGCTCTGAGGTATTAAAAGTTGTATTTATCATTCTAATTTTATCAAGATAAGGGTCAATCAAATGACTAAATTAAATTTTCCTCGTCCGTACGTAACTTCAATACAATTGGTGTGTGAGGGGCCTAGTTGTGCAATGTTGATGATTTGTAAGTTAGGGTTATAGATTACTATTGATGCCTTTGGGCATTTGCCTTGATATATCGTTCTAGGTCTGATTGGAATATGTTAATTTTTTCGTTATAGGTATACGGCTCTTGTATATATGAAATATCCAACTTTAATTCCTCAGCTATCTTTTTCAATTCTAACGTCACATGTTTGCTTCTTTGTGCATTAATTTGTCCAATGTTTATTTACTTAAGTCCTCCATAACCAGCCAAGTTGTATTCTTAAAAAATATGACTTATGTTCACATACAATTGATGTTTAGTCCCTGTTTTAAACTCTTGTTCTCTCGCTACCCTGGACAGTTTATGTGCTTTAATTAACCTTATTCTGGGTTGTTTGTATTTTTGAGCCTTTTAATTTCACATTAATAGGTAATTTTTCTTTTGGTTTCAATTTTGAATTATTGCCCAATTGTTTTGCCAAAATGCTGAGAATATTTTTTTTATATTTTAATTACATGGTTTCTTATAAGTATTTTGTTTTAAAAGGATTATTTATGGGTTGTTTTGAAATTGTTGGGAAATTTGGTTTATTGGATTCTTTTTTTCGGAGTATTTTTGAATAGTTTACACAATCATGACGAATATGGACATAACAATTTGGCCAACTTTGATTGCTGTTGAATACGATTCTTGAATACAGAGTACAAAGTACTTATATACCTCGTTTACATCTAACTGGTCATTTCTCCTTTCATATGCTATGTTGAGTAGTTTTAATAATTTATTAAGATCAACATTTTAGGAGAAATTGAGTCGAAATAGTATATTAAGATCAGTTGGCAAAATTTTGCAATTTTAAATCTAAACGATCTATTGCATCAGGTATGGGGAAAATAATTGAATTGCCCTTCTCAAGTAATTTTCGCTTTACTTACTTCAGGAATTAAAGTTGAAATTATGTTTCCCATTTTAATCTCCTCTTTATTATCAGTATCCCAACCATCTATACTTCCTTCTGTTTGCTTCTTTTCTTTGCTCCTACTGATTGGTTTCCATCCTCCCTACTAAATGTACTAATATCGGTGCCTAGTTGTTTGTTACCATAATCTGGTTTTTACGTCTTCTTTGCCATATAAGATTTAAAAAGCTACTATGCAGTTTATCTAATAAGTTCAAAACAATTCCTTTTCTTTCGTTCTCTTCTCCCTCAAGTCCCTCTTCTTCTTTTACTTTTTTTCTTCCTTAGTAGTTATTTTATCTTGTATAATGACATTGTAGTCAATTTTATTCTCCGTTTTAATACCCATTTCTTGGTCAGTAGTATGTATTTTTATTTTTGGTGATATGATGGGTCTTTCATCTAATTTTATTTTACATTATTATCACTTAGTGTCATTTCCAGCAAGTCTCTTATATCTTCTTCTGTTGTTAATACATCTTGTATAATGACATTGTGATCAACTTTATTCTTCTTTATAATGCCCATTTCTTGGTCAATAGTATGTATTTTTATCTTTGGCGATATAGTGGGCATTTCTTCTTAATTTTATTTCATTATTATTATCACCTGGTGTTGTTTCCGAGTCACATATATGCACTACCAAAGTGATTGTAATTGTTTCTTCCATTTGCGTACTTTGATCTGTTAAATTGTTCATACATTTTAATTTAAATTTATGTACGATCACTCATCTTAAATTTCTTCTAATCCAGCTCGGAGTATTTCTTTTTTTAGGCTTCTTGTTTGGTTTATACATTGTGATTCCTTTATCCATAGTCAGTTCTGGCAGTAATCCTTTCCCACATTAATTTATATGTAAGGCAATCTTGTTTCTTTTTGTGGCACTCCTTTCTCTTGTGATCTTGTTCTCTGCACTGGCCACATGTTACTTTATCCTTATACAAAACTTTGACACGTGCCCATAATCATATCACTTGAGACACTTTGAGACAGAAATAAAATCCTTCGTATTTACCTACTGGAAGACAATAAACAACCTCCCTTTGGATATTATTAACTGTCTTAATCTGACTGACATTTCCACCACGTCGTGGACAGTTGCCCTCTTTTTCGGTCCTATTTTAAATCTTAATTTGAATTCTTTTTCATACTCCTCTTTGGTTACTACTTGTTCGAAATTCTGCTTATAAATGCCCTTTCTCATTTCTTCTTTTAATTCCGTTAGGACATCATACAAAATTACCAACAGGTTTCTCTTTCTTGGTGTTTCAATGTTCAAATCCTTTTTCCTTGTAACATTTTACTGTTTATGACCTTAACTTAGTCTTGCTCGGTTTTAGTCTCCATTATTAGGTTTTTACCGGCTATTCCTAAGCTCCTGATATGTATTTTTTCTTCTCTGGGTCTAAGGTTTTGTGTCACTAACTTTTGAATGCCCCTTACATCAGCATTTTTAGTGGAAGAGATAAAAACGGTATGTTTCTTTTTCTATTTTGCAGTTTTGTGAATTTTTTGGTTGGTGATGATGCTGCGGCCACTTGGGCGAAGTTCACCGTTGATTCAGAAATTCTCTTTTAATGAAATTCTTTAGCCAGTTTGGCTTCCACTTTTGCCGTCTCCTTCTCTATTTTCACTCTATTATGAACTTTGTGTAATTTAGCTATAATTTCATGAAAATCCTTTTTATCAGATGTGATCTTTTCTTTATTAACTAGCAGATTGAGTTCAAAGATTAAATCTTCAAAATTATCTCGGGGTTCCATGTTGATGTTATCTTTTACTGATTCTTTCCTATTTGAATCACTCTCATCTGTTACTAATACGTTTCTAGGTTTTTCTCCTCTCTCACCACTTCGATCTGGCGATCTAGCTAACGTATGTCGAGATGCAACGCCTCCCACACCTCTAATTATTTACGAGGGAAATACCCCCCCCCAACCCGAAAAAGGAAAACTTCGTATTAGATTTAATTTGTAATTATACAACTCCAGAAACACTTAATAAATATCAATAACTCAATGTTATTCACCTCCCGCTAGCGGGCTGACAGGCGCGTGTGCTTGACGTTACTGCAGGCCGCACAGTTGCTAACTACAGTTAATGGCTCGCCGCTACACGTCAATTTATACGTACTTCTAATATAATTATTCACTTATTAATTAACAATCTATACGACATAACCTTTATCAAATATGATGGTACTTACAGTTCCAATCCTCCTTCTATCTCACAAGTAGAATAGAAACTAATTAATTGCTGTTTTAAAAATAAGCTCCACGAACACTATAAAACACATCCGCCTCACTTGGTAACCAGAGCGAGAGTATTTTTTTTTTCTTTTTTATAAAAAAAGGGTTAATTCATTCTCACATTGCATATGGAATTGAAATATGGGGTGCAACCAGTAATACAAATCTGAATAGAATTCTAAAAAAATTTTGAGAATCATCTTTAACCTAGCAAATTGCCAGTCTGTAAAAGATAACTTTAAAAAAGATCAAATATTTACTGTGATATCATTACATGTGTATAAAGTTATTATATTAATAAAATCTAAAGGTGAGTTTACATCACTTAACAAATACCATTACTCTTACAACACTAGAGGAATAAAAAACTACCATAGAGAATATAAAGCTGTAACTTCAAGTATGCCAGTCCCTTCTCTTTGCTAATGATACAAATGTATTGGGCAGCAAACAAAGAAAACTTCTTAAAATCAATTTGTGAAGTAACAGACCAAATTGCTAACTATTTTGTATAAAACAATCTCATAATAAATGTTAATAAGACAGTACAATGAACATTCATACAAAGGAAAATAAACAATATATAGCTTCACAATAAACCTCCTAAATCAGATAATTAGGAAAGAATCCACCAAATTTCTTGGCCTATGAGCTCAAAAAAATTTAAAATGGGATACCCACATAAATCACATAAACAAAAAGACAGTTACATGATCAGGGTACTAGTAGGAATGTACAAGGGCAGAGACTCTCAGAATAACTCACTTTGCATTTACCCACTCCTTTTTGAGGTATGGTATAATATTCTGGGGGGGGGGGGGAAATCAAGTGCAAGTAAGGTATGCTTCATAATGCAAAAGAGAATAATTTGAGTGGATAGGAGATGAAGATAGGAGTAAATCCAAGAACAACATGTAAAGCACTTTTTAAAAAATTAGGCATTCTTCCTCTACCTTGTATTTACATATTTGAAATAATAATGTTTATCCATCAATAACACAGGTTCATCCTTCATTAAGAATGAAATGCTCCATCAATACAATACAAGAAAAAACTCAAATCTCCAGGTATATAAGCATGATACTTCCTTATACCAAAGGAGCATATTGCACTCTGGCATAAAGATATACAATAACCTTCCAAATTACTTAAAGAAAATACAACAAGAAAAAGTTTCAAACTATCCCTAAAGGCACATCTAATTAAACACTGCTTTTACTTCATTCAACATTTCCTTGTAAATAATGATAAATAACTATTTCATAACTGCACTTTGTCCTAGTAGTGTGAGAATGACCATGTACTTCATATGATATTATTGTATATACTTAATTGTATTATGTTTTTTACTTTTACTTTTTAATTTTGATATTCTTGTATATAATTCATTATTTTATTAAGACGTGTCCAACATCAATTGTACAACTATGTAGTAAAGTGATCAATGGATCAATAAAACACCACCACCACCATGTTTAGTATGGTAAGCAGTTGAAATATATTAATGAATATCATTGTATGATTCAGTTGAACTACACACTCTTAAAGCTTCACTTATTTTTCATAAATGTATGGAACAAAATGTTCTCGAAACCAGTTCCATACATTTATGAAAAGTAAGTGAAGCTTTAAGAGTGTGTAGTTCAACTGAATCATACAATGATATTCATTAATATGATTGGCTTCACTGTGTAAGTTCCAATTTACATTTAAGTTGAAATATATTTTAAGGTTTAAAAATATTTTTATTTCAGCGTTTTTCTCCATGCAGCTTGAGATCTATTCGAAAGGTGTTACAAGCCAAATCAGGCCGCTGCTTCTCTGAGCCAGAAGAATCTTTCTGTGGCAATCTGCGTGTTGAAGGAGATGAGGAATGTGATGCAGGACTTTTGGGAACTGAAGATAATGATGCTTGCTGTGACAAAAACTGTAAGCTGCGTCGCAACCAGGGTGCTGTTTGCAGTGATAAAAACTCTCCTTGCTGTCAGAACTGCCAGTTCATGCCAGGCCAAATGAAATGCAGAGATGCACAATTGGCAACCTGTGAACAGGAAGCACGTTGTACAGGTGCATCATCAGAATGTCCTCGCAGTTTGCCCATGACAGATGGAACACCCTGTTTAGAAAGAGGACAATGCAGACGTGGAAAATGCATTCCATATTGTGAAACTCAAGGACTACAAAGCTGCATGTGTGACATCAGTAAGTATTTGCAATTTTATTTAAGTTAAGCCAACTATAGGGTAGTTTAGCATGTCTGCTTTCCCCTGATTATGGTAGAGTGCAGACCTCTTGACTAAGATGAGTTGAAATTTTCTATGATTAATATCAAAGGTCTGCCAGTAGGGCAATCTCAGCATAATGAAATTCTCATTCCTGACCTGCCCTATGGAATCATACTGCTTGTCAATGGAAGCAAAAATTATTTGTGATCCAAGTAGAGAACATCACAGAAATAATTAAATAAAAGATTCATGGTAATTTCTCAGACTACAACCTATTAAATAATCTTACAAATGAGACATAAGCTTGGTATCTGTGATTTTTATGAAAAACCTATTTTGGAGTCATTTGTTTAAATTTTATCAGGTGTAATGTGTGCAATTACAGTAATCATGCAATTATACTCTCTACAAGGAATGTAAAATAGCTCAGGGTTGAGTAAGTTAGCTAACATATATCTGACTTATGGAGTATTATTGAATTTTGATCATGGGGTTCAAAGGACTTAGTGAGACCTATTCCCTTACAAACTGTGATGCATTTGCTAGCAGTAATTAATCTGCAGAATTGGTCCATTCTGCAGATAATCAAGAATGGCAACATGATATTGGAACTCCTAATTTTCCCATAGAGCACAGGTACTTGCAATATTGCCCATCAAATGGACACTAGCTCTTGGCTGGTGCATTGTATTTTGCCAAAAAAGCAGTTGTATCTATCCCATAATTTAAAGATCAATGACATCTGTCCAAGTAACCATCTCCTATAATGAAAGTTTTGCAGAGATGTTTAGATCAATCCATAGACTACCACAATTTCTAACCCTCTTGATTTACACACATGAAACATGTTCCAAATGCAAAGAAGTATTTATTTTTTTCAAATGCACATGTTTGGACTGATGAAAATGCTCATATCAACTTTATGAAAGGATGTAAGATTTGATGTAAGCGCTTGAGCAGTGAATGGAATTAACTTTGTTGTTGGTCCATATATCTTTCCCCTAGACACAACATAAAAATTTACTTCATTATCTTTAACAATAATCTGAACTGTTAAAAAGGATACACAAAACAGTTTAGTTCAAAACTGACTGGGCACCAGCTTGCTGCATTTTACTGCTGGATTAGGTTGATTTGAAGGAAGATGTTGAATCATGTACAGCCCTCATTATGATCATATCAAGTAGTCATAAGTAAGAAGGAGCATTGCTTTGTTTGGAGATCAGTGGATGTGCATTGAAACAGCTTTTACATTGAAGGGAAATATTTATTGAATTTATTGTTTTAGCATCTAAAATCATTAATTTGTTTAAACTTTAGGACTTATAATGTTAGTATTTGATTTATGAAACAGTTTAACTATAATACTTAATTGTCTTCCTTCTATATACATTATACACTACTTTACGTTTAAAGAAATTGGAATGTTATGGCATAAGAGGTCTAGCACATAATCTTATGAGTTGTTCTAAGCAATAAAAACAGTGTACTGCTATCTGCCAATGTAGGGTCAAAAACCATCAAATTCACTTCAGTGGACATGACAGTCAAATGTGGAGTTGTGCAAGGTTCAATCTTGGGCCTTTTTTTTTCATTATATATTTATTTTTATATAGTTTACTTAAACTGTACTGCCATTGCCTATACTAATGATGTTTCTTTAATATGTTCTGAAAACTCTAGAAAAATTAACCTCAACACTATGACATACATATTAGATAACTGTTTTATTGATAATGACCTAACCAGTAACATAAATAAAACCAAAATAATGCAGTTTGGCTTGAAGTCAACAGGAGTCTCAGATTTAAATGTTTTTAAATGTTTTCGTTCAAACTTAACCTCTTGAAGATGTCACAAAACAGAAATATATAGATATTAGTATTGATAACTGTTTGGCTTGGCATGAACACACAGATCAATTATGTAACAAATTTAAGTGAAGTTGTTTATACGTTAAAATGTTTATCATAAATGTTAAGTACTCCTCAAATACATATAATATGCTATAGGATTATTTTCCCCATCTGAATTATGGAATTGAAGTTGGGGCTGTGCTGCACAGTCACGTATGAATCGCTTATTCATCCTGCACTAATATATTCAACATGTTCACGTTAACTCCACTTGCTTACATCATCAGCTGTTGATCGCCTACTGTTTATTCATTCTATTAAAAAATTAATCAAAATCATCTTTAAGTTAAATTGTTTAGATACCTGTAAATATATCTTCTCAAATAGCAATATTTTTACCCTTTTCTCTTTATATGCTTATATATATCAAGAATTTAGGGTGCAGAGCCAAGAAGGACTATTGAACATATTCAACAAGATCTGGAACAATAAAGAAAGCATTCCAGTTATATGGAAAAAAGCCATAATCATTCCAATTAAAAAGAAAGACAAGCCAGCAGATGGGTTAGACAGTTATAGGCCTATATCTTTAAACTTAGTACTTGCTAAAACAATGGAGAAAATGGTCACTACAAGATTAACTTACTCTCTGGAATTTCAAAATCTCCTTTCAGACCATCAAACAAGTTTCAGAAAGCAATACCTAACAATTAATCAGGTTTTACATTTAACACAGGATATTTAAAATGCCTTCAACAAAAAAGAAACAGTGCTTACTCTCTTTGTTGATTTCAAAAACACCTTTAACAAAGTCTGGAGAGAGAAGCTTATTTATAAGATAAGCAATATTGAGATAAGAGGAAACGTGTTTAGATGGTTCATGGATCTGTGATCACAAAGGTACTTAGCTGTAAAATGGAATGTCCTCTCTACATGGCATATAATTAAAGTAAGTCTTCTTGAAGGTGCTGTCTCCAGTCCAATACTTTTTAATATTTTCATAGATGATATGAACAAAATATTAGCTGACTTCCCAAAGTCAAGTATGGGAAGCAGAATAAATAACATTATGAAAAACTAGAAAAAAAAATGCAGAAATTTATCAATAGCCTGGAAACATTGGCATCCACCAAAAATATGGAAATAAACACTAAAAAAATAGTTCTCCAGTTTTTCCGTCTTCAACACCCTACAAATGATTGGCAAATCAAACTCAATAATGAACTACTATAAGAGAAAGAACACATTAAATATATTGGGATAACACTAGATGAAAGAACTTTCCTTCTCTGAACAGATCAGCAGTATAACTAAGAAAGTGAATAAGATGACTCGTGTATTTAGAAGACTAACAGGCGTCAAATGGAGAGAATTTGTAGGTCTCCTTAATGACATATACAAAAGATACATAAAGCACAATTTGCTCTAAGGAAGTGAGATAATATCCATAATAAACAACAAACTTATAAATAAATTGAATACAATACAATCTAGTCATTAAAAATAATAACAGGAGCCATAAAAACAACACCAATTGCTGCATGCAGAGCATGACTAACAACCTGCAGATTAAAACACGGCTAGATATTAAAGTGGCAATACTGGGACAGAAATTAACATGTAATCAAAATATGAATTAATGGTTTCATATTCCTGACAGCGCTCAATGATTAAAAACACAACAGACTTTCAAATATTACATACAGAAGATGATTTTCACAAAATTTTAAAAATTAGCTCTAAACCTGCTATTATACCAACTGATCTTTTACAATGTGTAGATATTAGCATGAAACTAAATCTGGACAGAATGATCTCCAAGAAGGACAATCTACCTGAGGTATTAAGTTATCTAAATAATATAGTATATAAATGCGGAGCTTTTAAAAATGGAGAAACAGGCTTTAGCACATACTGTGAAAAATTCTCTTAATATACACCTTTGGGACAGTATGCTAACAATGTTGATTGCAAAATAATGGCCATTAGGGCAGCTTTAGAATATTGCAAGGTAAATAAATGAATTGTTATATTAAGTGACTCTAAAGCAGCACTATAATGTATAATGAATTACAGTTAGCCACCAACATACACTAAAAATGAAATAAGAAACTATCATACATTCAGGCTAGAAATATAGAAGAAGTTTTACAATGGATCCCGAACTATGTGGGATTAAAGGGTAATGAGATTGCTGATGTCTTAGCAAAAAAATGAGCTACACTATAAAATTAAAAACTTTTTTGAACTAGAACTTCCCTCTAAAATGAAACTCATTAAAAGATAAATAACTGAACAAGAACAACAAAATATCCAACAAAAACTTAAAGGTAAACCATATGAAGATTTAAATACTTTCAAATATCTTTTATTCAAACCAAGAAAAATTACAGTTGCCAATTCCACTAGATTGTTTGGCATAATTGTCTGTCGGAACTACTCTTCAGGATGAAATTTGTCAAGGACAGTCATTGCCCATTGTGATAGGACTTGAATACTATCCTAAACAAAGAACATCTGCTGAATTGCAACCAACTTGATAGTAACAAATAAATGAAAAATAATTTGGAAGCCTTTATTGGGAAGCTAGGGAAAAAAAGATAAATATCAGCATCCCCAATGGCCACTAGCAACCAGTCAACAACCAACAATATTTACAGAGGTATACTGTTTGTAGTCAATAATGGAACCAGATTTAAAATAAGCATGTACTTAATCATATTACAAGAAGTAACCTAGACTATCACAGAACTTCTTATAGTAAGAAAAGTACAGATAAAGACTGTTACAATAGGGGTTTTATATATTATAACAAATTGCCTTTATTTATAAAACAGTTGAAGGGTACAGCTTTTAAGAATAAATTAAAATCGTATTTCATTGGATAAGTTGTATATGATGTAAATGAACTGTAACTCTGTTTATACTTTACATATTTCATGTTAATTTGTTTGTGTTTTATACATACATATTATCAACTTGCTATGTCTTTTGCTGAACTTTTTTTTTGTTATACTTCTATTATTAGTATTGTTATTTCTAGATTTATCTATTATTATTAAATATATAACATATACAATTCCCCCCCTTCCTTTTTATAGTGTTTAGCACTTGCTTTTACTACTGAGGCACCACAGGCTGTGGAAACTGATGATATATGAGATGAAATGATAAAATTGGAAAGGATATTTTTTAAGGAAGGAAACGTTCCAGGCCTAAGTTAGTCAGGGAGGATGCTCCTGGTGGGAATCGAACCCCAGGCTTCCCGCTCATGAGTCCGCACCTTAATGACCTCAGCCACACATGGCGCTCCCCAAATTTTAAATTTACATCTATCATTACTGACAGTTTTAATTATTAATGTATTTAATAAATCTGTCACATATTTGTAATATTGATTCTTATGCTATACATTAAATTTTCTTATATATATATTTTATTTCACTATGCTAAATAATTATAAAACAACAGGTCTACAAGCATTTTTTTTTGAATGGTGTTTAATGCCTGTTTTTACTACCAAGGCACCACAGACGATGAACACTTATGATCCATGAGATGAAATGGTATATTGGGAAAGGATTTTTAAGGAAGGAAACGTTCCAGGCCTAAGTTTTAGGATACCTCCCCGGCATTTGCCATTTATGAGGACTGAGGTAATCCTGGAAAAAACCTCAGTCAGGGAGGACAGTCCTAGCAGGATTTGAGCTCCAGACCTCCCGCTCACGAGTCTGTGCCTTAACCACCTATGCCACCCATGGCAGTTTTTATTTAAATAATATGCTAGCCTAGTTTCAATAATATGAGACATCATCACCCTTAGAAAATTAATGAAAATAGTTTAAACAAGTTCTTTGATGGCATCCCATAATTTGTCAATATAATATTCTTACACTCTGTACACCAAGAAAGTTTAATAGCTTGCTGCGTTCACAAGTTCAGAATTCTGCTCACTGTATTTTGGCTCAAAGAAGCAAATTGCTGACAAAAATATAGCATTCAGTATAGCAAAGATCCTCCAAGCACTAGATGCTATCAAGATGTTTCAGCATCAGGCCTTTATACAAAAAAGTATATTTTTTATTTTAAATTTTACTATCATCTCCTTCAAAATAGTCCTCTTGTGCAGCAATACGTTGAAGTTGTGCTCTTGAAAGTGATAGCCTTGCAAAAACAAACCTGAGAATCAATAATATTGATCATCATAACACAAGACACAATAATGACTATTTTAGATAAGGATTTAGCAAAGCAGCTTCAGAAAAACATGCCAATGTAATGTGTTTACTTCTTTACAACAAACTACCTGCTTATGTAAAACAGAACAATGGCATACATTTAAAAAATAAGCTGAAGAGCTATTTAATAAACAAAACCTTGTACAGGATGAATGAATTGTAATGTATTAAATGCTGGTGTAATTATGTAAATAATATGTTACTATGTTTGTTCTTTTCTTTGACATTATCAGAAACTGTAACACAGTTTCTCTTATCTCATTTAAGAACTTTCAAAAAATTGTGCTGGAACCCATACAGTGAAGCTTGTTCCCCTTTCATGAGTACATTTGAAACTCACATAATTTCCGCCTTCCCACATTATTTTAAATGCTGGTACAGATACGTTGATGACATTTTTAGTATAGTGAAAAAGAATTAGTTAAAGATGCTTTGAGGCTTTTAAATATACAAGACAGGAATATATCATTCATACTGGAAACAGAAACAAAGGGAATTTTGCAGTTATTAGATATAAACATTAATAAGAATCATGGAAATTTAGAATTTGGAATTTATAGAAAGGATACTCACTAACTATATAAAATCAAATGGGTTCAACCCAATAGCTCACAAGCACACTATTTTCAACAGCTTAACATATAGACTGGTGAATTTACCAGTCAGTAAAGGGGAGTACAAAAAAAGAGTTTAAGAAGATACAGGAGATTGTATTATAAATGGCTTTTAACAAAATTTAGTAAACAAAAAACTTAATAGATTCCTAAAGAAGAAATTGATCAAGAATACCACCACACTATTGGCTGAAAAAGAGAGATTGGTTTTTAAAAAATTCACTACCATCCAGTAGCTATGAATAAATTTCAAAAAAATTTAAAAGATATTAACATTAAATTGGCACCTTTTAACAGATACACTCTAAAAATGGTTTAGTGAACAACACTTTTAATAACATTCCACAGGAGAAAATCGGGCATCTACAAAATAACTTGTAAAGAATGTGATAAGATATATGTTGGAATAACTAAAAGGAACATAGGAACACGGTTAAAGGAACATCTCAGGAACGTTAAGTACAAACAGATAGATAGGTCAGCAGTTGCACACCATTTTGGATAGATAATCATAACATAAAAAGAGAAATAAAGTTATTTAAGAAGCACATGCACATACAGAATTGGACACACGGGAGAAGGTTTACATTCATAAACATAGGGACCCCTCTTATGAATTTTGACATTACAGGAGAATGTAATACAAATTTCTGTTTATATAAAAACACCACCAGGACAGAGCCACAGGCCCTCATTTTCTATTACCAGTCATCAAATTGGTTGAAGATGGAGAGGATGTATCTTTGAAACTGGTCCCACCGAATGTAAACGTAAGTGAAGCATAAGAGAGTGTTAGAAAACAGATTACTTAGAATTTACTCCCTTATCTATCTATTTGCACTGGCTCTTGTTGTTGGAGTGAAAATGGTGACCCTTTAAATTCCGCTTAATCTTCTGGAAGAGTAAGAAGTTCCAAGGGCCAATTCTGGTGAGTAGGGCAGGTGATGATGCTGTTGCGTCAAGAAACTCATTTGTTACTAATGCTCTATGAGCAGATGTATTGTCATGATACATCCAGATCCAGTAGATCCAGTAGATCCAGTTCTACTTGTACCACATTTAAAATCTTTTATGCGAAACATCCTCCCTCCAACATCCTAGAACATTGCACCTTCAGGGACAAATACACTGTGCACAACCCTGTATATATTAAAGAGCACAATGAGCATGCTCTTGGCTGTACTTTGATGTGGTTTACTTTCTACAGTCTAAGAGATTCTGGGTTTCACCACTGTAGACTGTTGTTTGGTCTCCAGGTCATAAATATAGATCCAAGTATCATCTCCAGGGATGACCATCAACAAGTTTGGATCATCCAGAGCATGCTGACAGAGATGCTGACAGGTTTTGCCGCAGTGCTTCTTCTGTTAAGAGGTCAGAAGCTTGGGCATGAACTTTGAAGTAATGTAGTGCATATTAAAATAAGGTGAAAATTGCTTTCATTGTTCCATAACAGGTTTACAATATTAGCAATGTCCTGAATGGTTCTTCAACTATCTTCATACAAAAGTCATCTAATATTTTCCACATATTTTGGAATTTTGTACTTGCGGATGGATTGCCTAACCACTTCATCATGTTCCAATGTTTTTCTGCCATTCTGGAAGCATGAGTGCAACTCAAAACATCTTCCTCAATCATTGCTCAAAGCCATAAGTCAACCAAATCATTTCAAAGATTTTCATTCCAGATTTACTAAATTTGACACAGAGTTTGCTGTTAGCTCTCTGCGTTATTTTGCAGTCAATAATGTAATTGTAAATCAGCCTGTGCCTGTGAGGACAAAATCTATATAGTACAGCGTCTAAAGTTAAATATGGACTTTTGTAACAGTGATGTTTAATACTAAAATTTAAAAAGATTGAGTTGAATTTGTAACACTTACATCACTAATATTTAAAAAAAAAATCTGTTGATCAGTCAAAGTGAAACTGATAGTGGGAGCGATTAGCTCCAGAAACTCAGTTTTCCTTTTTTAAATATTAGTGATGTAAGTGTTACAAATTTGACTAAATTATTTTAAATTCACAGCTTCTAAAGTTTACAGAATGGTATCACTTGACATAATTACTATTGAAGGCTATAGCTGTAAGCATTGCTTTCATATCCCTGCTTCAATCTGTTTCTGTGCTTGAGGCTAGTCTTGGAACTTTGGACTAAATGCTCTGTTTGCCATGACAAATTGACAGATGCTACCGCTACTTCTCCAATGGCAGTCAAATTAAATTCAAATGACTTGAGATGAAACTTGATGTATTTTTTCCCCAAAATGAACTTAAACTTGTACTTCTTCAAAACCAATGGAGATGGAATATTTTCATTTCAGTTGCAGATGCCTGCAAACGCTGCTGCAGAATGAACTTAAATGATACTTGTTTTCCTGTTGATCCTCAAGATATTCTCCCAGATGGTACACCATGTATTCAAGGCTTTTGCAATAAGGTTAGTAGTGAAACAAAAATTAATTCCCATAGTGAAATTGTTACTTTAGTTCATTAGCTTAATGAGAAATGTCAGACGGAGATCAGTTGATAGTACCTTCAGTTTACTAACATTTATAATTGAATAATGAATTTTAAATCCTAATCAGGTTTATAACATTGAGAAATAGGTATATAATTAGTGCTGCCATGCCAGATGCTATGGTTTGAAAATTATTTTCATTGCTATACATGTGATGGGGGAATCTAGCAAGCAAACAAGGTACATATTAAAGCAACTTCCTCCCTGCAGCAAGCATTTCTTAAAGATTTCCATGGGTAAACATTTGAATTCCCATATCAGGAAGCAGCTGCTACTTTGTAGAGTTTTGATTATGATTCTCTGTTAATATGAAATGATAAAACCTGGTGTGTTATTAATTTTGTTGTTAGTGTCACTCATTCACATCTTTAGTAATGCAGCCAGTTATAGTAAAAGGCAGCATTACAATTTCATTCATGATTTCTGATTTTTACTTGAACCTTTTTTATTTCTGAGTTCCCACAGTTTTATAAGTTCAAGTAGGAAATGTGAATTAAAATTTGTTTTGTAACCATATTTCATTAGTAATAAATTCTTTTAATAGCAAAATATTCTGTGCAATATGTAGATGTCAAATGAAAAATTATCTCAAGTTCCTTGGCAATTGAAATTCCCATTTCAGCCACTCAATGCAGTAGAACTAAAATATCATGGCCTAGCAGGCACTTGATATTGCATTACTCTTTTTAAATAGAGAACCATATTTCCATTCTACATACAGATGAAATAAATTTATGAATACCATGTTACAATTCATATCATATCTTTATGGTTTGTATATTTCTGCTTCAGGGAATGTGTGAGAAGACCATTCAAGATGTTGTAGAAAGATTCTGGGATATAATAGAAGATATCAATATTAATAAAGTTTTAGTTTTTCTGAAGGATAATATTGTTGGCACAGTAATCCTTGTGACTGCAATTATCTGGATTCCAGCAAGTTGTGTAGTGAGTTACGTTGACCGCAGGAGACGAAATGCACAGGAAGAAAATACAAAGTGGAGAAATAGTGATGAATTTTATAAAGCGGATGACAAACGTGTTATTCATGTCAGTGTACCAAGACACAGAACTTCTGCTGGGCCAGTTACACTTCACCATGCTATGGCAACTCCAATGTGATTCAAGGGGAATTTTGTGGTTTTTGATAAACAGTAAATGAGCCCAATTTATGTATGCAGCTATTTTTAGATTAAAATGTCAGTGAAAATCCAGTATTACACTTCTGCTTCAGAATGGTTATAGGTCATTCTGTCAACTATTCCATTTTGATGACAACAGGAGGCAAAGATTTATTGCAGCACAGGTGTGATTTTCTATTTTACCTTCTTCTCAAAATAGTATGTAACATGTGTTTAGCCTGAAACAGAAAATATATAGTTAGTAATGTAGTAGTGTTAGTAACATACTATCATTTTAGTTATGGGAATTTTATAACCTGTTTTTCTAGTTTATTATGTACTATGTAATGAAGGGAGTGTGTAATAAATAAGCTCAACTACTTAATGATTATTAAACAGCATTTTTTAAATTTCTCCATGCATTCATCGATGGAGAATTTCTGACTGCATGTAGTGATAATTGGCACATTTGCACCTTGCATGAGTATATGGCCCTATAGCGATTCTCTCCATTTGAAGGCCATTACTGTTACATCAGGAAAAATGTGAGTCAAAATAAACTTCACTGAAATTGCATAACACATTTTTAAGCAGTCTAAAATAATATTATGGTTCAAACAGGGCAGAACTCATTCTTTGCACTTCACTATATGTTTATTTATAGAGATTTTCATGCACTAACATTTCTGAAATATGCGTGCACTTAGACCATTAAAACTTTTAATACAAGGGTAGGTTCATAAGTTTCTGGCCTAACCATTTTCTAGGTATGACAAAGAAAAAAACTATATTTCATTTTTCAATATAGTTACCCTTTATTACAAAACACTTATCATATCTTTGAATTAACACTTCAATCCCCTCTCCCCAAAAATAGTCAGAAGTCTAGTCTGCAAATTGGGCTTAAACAGCATCCGTCACTTTGGCACACTTAAATTTCCTTCCTGGAAGGTTCTTGAAGAAGAGGAAATAGTCACTGGGAGCTAGATCTGGGCTGTAGGGTGGATATTCTATCTCCTTGAAGTCACATTTCTTCATAGCTTCCTTTGCAACAAGAGCTGTGGGCATAGGTGCATTATCATGAAGAAGGTGCAGACCACCTCTCAGCTTTCCTCGCTTTCTCTCTTTGATGGAAGCATGTAGTCTGTGCAGAGGTTAGCATAGTGCTCTCCATTTGCCGTGGTGTTCCTCTCCTTGAAGTCAATGAAGAATATTCCTTCACAGTCCCAAAAGATTTTGCCCATGATCTTCTTGGTTGACTGAGTGACCTTGGCCATTAGAGGCAGTGCTTAGCCAGGTTTACGCCACTCCATTGATTCTCTTTTGGACAAGGGATTATAGTAGAGGACCATAGTTTCATCTCCCGTAACAATGGTTTGCAGAATTTCTCTGTCGTTGCCATGGCAGAGCTCCAAAAATGCCGTACAACAGATGATTCGTTGCTGCTTTTGGATTGAGAAAAAAAGTCTAGGCACCCATCTCTGCACTAACCTTATTCATGTTTAAATATTCGTGAATAATTCGAAGGACTGTTGTTTTAGAAAGGCCCAACCTTGCTGCTATTTCTGCAACTTTGAACTGCCAGTCTTCCATAATTTCTCCTTCCACAAGAGTGTTGATTTCAGGAGTGAGCACCTCCAAGGGCTGACCTTCATGCTATTCATCTGTAATGCTTTCTTGACCCATTCAAAAAAATTTGACTCGTTTCATGGTAGAATATGAAGGGAATGCTTCCCCATATTCACCATCTTATCCCTGTTTAATTTCATTTGGAGTAAGTCATTCTTTTGTGAAGAACTTAATAACAGCTTGATACTTCATTTGGACATGTCAAAATCTTCTACACGTAGCCCTCTTTGTGCAACTATATATGAACAACTTAACACCGCAGAGCTGAAGTTACAGCTGCAATTATTTATTTAACAAATAAGGTATGACACTGATAAGGGTCTTGTGAAGGCGATAAACCTTATCGGCAAGGCTGGAAAATTATGGACCTACCCACATATATGCAGATATAACAAACCTTGCAAAATGCATATGTGCAACCAGCACAGATCATATGGACCTAAGTCGGTCCTGGTGGTCTAGTGGTTACCATACTTGCCTCCTAAACCCAAGATCGCGGGTTCGAACCCGGCCAGGACCGATGGATTTTTCGGGCGTAAAAATCCTAAGTATGGCTTCCTTTGGAAGGGAAGTAAAGCTGTGGGTCCCGTGTCATACATTTACAGCATGAAAATGAACCTCAAGCCTGAAAAGGGGCCTCTGAGCAAAATTTATTGGCCGTTTCAAGCCCTGAGTTGAATGGGACGCTGATGACCTGAGATATTAAAAGAGCGTCCATAAATCAATCAATAAAAAAAAAATCTGAGCCTATCTGTGTTACTTAAGTTCATTTAATTCTATTGTAGTTTATTATCATCAGATGTTTCAGGTTTTGGATTTCATTCTGTAACTCATCAATAAGGCCTTGTTTGAGAAATGTGTTCTGCTATAGATTCTGCAACTTTGATCCATACAGTGGCATTCCTTTAGCATATTATTATTATTAGTAGTAGTGGTAGTGGCAGCAGCATGCTCCTCCTCCTCCACCTCATCATCATCGGTGGTGTTGCTATTGTCATTGTTGTTTCTGGTATTGTCAAAGTCTATGGTGATATAAGAGTCATGTATTTTATGAAGTGTAAATAACTAGTCATCGATAAGTTCCTCCGCATCTCTTGTAAAACCTAGATTCTCCTAGGGATGGGAATTCAGGTGGCAGACTGGCAAGTGCATGTTTGTAATGCTCTGCTAGTAAAGGAATCTGTTAGTTTTACATGTGCAATTCATGAAAAGTAATGTAGATAAATAAATCATATGAAACTGACCTATTTAAAGGTGATGTTGAAAATGTTTACCATTTTCTTGAAGAGACAAATCCACCCGCTTTAAGTTATTTTCAAAATGGTAACAAAAATCTATCTGAAGTATTTGCCAATTTTTCATCTGCTAAAACACTCAGTCTACCACTCCTCACAACATCTTACACTAATCCTGACCCCCAAAATGTATTAATTAAATTGTGCAAACTAACTCAGTGTGGTAGTATTTTTGAATTTGGAAATGTAGCAATAAAATGTTGTTTTGACTTTCACGGTATAATTTCCACATTGAGCAAAAATATTTCCCATTGGAAACACATTCTTCTATAGCAAACATTTTAATTGTAATTTCCACCACACACACACACACGCGCACACACACACACACCCTTGCAAGTCACAATAACCAAAGCGACCCTTACTTAGCAGTTGGCACTTTACTTGCTGGAAGCATACAGTCAATGTGGAATGCAGAAAATGTAGGTATACTTACTGATTCTCAATTGCCGAGTTTCAGCAAGGTGCAGAGGAAGTTTTCGATGACCCATTATATACAATATAAATATATATAAAATTAAACTATTAATGAAAATACAACCCTGGATTTTTTCAACTTACAATATGAAAGACTTAAAATTTAATGAACAATTACATAAGGATATCATAGTATAAAATATAGCATAAGAATGTGACAAAGCATAACAAAAATACAACAGAATTACAATTTGCCATGATATACCATGAGAACAACTGTAAAACAATTACAAACAAGTCAGAGAGCTAGAGTAAACACATTTCAAACCAAAATATTATTTAACCAGTACAAACATTTATTGATTTTATTTTATTTTATATAGAAATCTCACTCATATATGAGTTTGCTTGTAACACAGAATAGCAAAAGTGATACATTTTACATTTAAAAAAATTAAGAGATATTGTAATATTACAGTGAAAACAAAGAAAATAACGAACAATTAGTGTTGTAAATACTATGAAATTAAAATACAGTGTGGTCAGTAATGCTTTCCCCCCAGGCATGGGGTTTTTCCTATGAGCAAACTCCTGCTCATTTGGTGCACCATGGAAGAAGTAGCAAACTCGGCTGTTTATTTGTTGACCTTGCTGGCTGTCGCAGTCAGTCCTGTATATGTGTGTGTTGTGTAGTGTGTTTCTTAATTTGACAGTATACATAAAGTGCATTATGCCGCATGTGTTTACATTGGCACAGCATGTCTTTATGTATGATTCATATGCATTAACTCAGTGGTAAAAGGATTATAGGACCAAGTTTTTTTCAGCATACAGCTGATTCTGTTACTTATGTGACAGAGAATTAACCAACAGGGAGTGTAATCCTACATGTTTTCCACAGGACTCTGCCACTGCTCACGTTGTGAATAATTCCATGAGAGAAATTCATAATGTGTTTACAAAACAGAATTATTGGTATGGATTTGTGGCCCCCTCAGTCCCCAGATTTAACAGCCTGCATGTGGGGTAAATTAAAAAATGCTGGGTAAGAGATGAATCCACATACTTTACAAAAACTCAAAAATAATATCCATCAGGAAATTATTCAGATTTCTCAAAATAAACTGCAGGTAATGAATAATTTCGTAAAAAGATGCAATAAATATGTGGAGAATGAAGGTAGGCAGGTTCAACACCTCATTTGATAATTTGGTTTGTTTTATTGTTTTACCCTTCAGTTAATCACCAAGATCCGGCTAACCAAGCTAACAAACAGTGCCCTTGCCCATAGGCAAAACACTCTGGGGGAAAACAAAACTGATTGCGCGGTAGCATAATAAAATAAAGGTACATTATACATTTAGAAAAAGTGATTAAAATATTATAACAACAAAAAGATAAGAACAATGGACATTAAAATAATTTCTCAGTAATTTTTTAAAAGAAGAGTCATTGGTGGATTGATATGCTCTAGTAATTTAGTATAGGACAACATTGCAATTATGCTTACCTTTATTTCTAGATGCTTTATTTCATATGTTCTATTTAAATCATAAATACCTTGTGTTTTGTATGAATGATAATCTTTATATTCGGGAAGTAGTTGATTATTTTGTTAGATTAGGATAATCAGATTACATACTTATCTAGAAAGGTAGTTAAAATGTTTTGATTTACAAATATATCTTCACAATACTGCCTAATATTAAGACTATAGACACACTTTGTGCTCTTTTTTTTGTGGTATGAAATGTTTGAATGTGTTTTTTTAAATATGTTGCACCCCAGATTTCTGTTCCATATTTAAGTTACCATAGTGGGACATCATTGTGCCCATAATTGAATAATTGCCTAAGTAGATAATAAGCTGAGCTTAAACGTTTTTCACAGATAACACCATCTTTAGGATCATATGTTAGGTGTTCTATATAAATCCCAGAAAATTTATAATTGTTTGCACATAAATTTGTTTAATTAATTACTACCTTTAATCTGTTTTTCAAGAGGTCTGATTTTGAGAGTTGAAAAAAATTACTATTTGATTCACAGCATTTAATGTTAAATTATTTTATCAAAAATGTTTGCATTAATGATATATTAGCATGTTCTGCTAGATCATGTAAACGCTGACTATAACAAATTATGGAGGTATCATCGCGAAAGGACCTTACTTTCATGTAATCTTGGGAATTCACTAATGTACATTATGAAAAGTAAGAGACCCAGAAATTATCCTTTTAGCACTCCTGCAGTAACAACACTGTAGTGGATTCAACAAGTTTAACATAATTCTGAGTTCTCCAGAGAAGTTGCGTGGATTGCAGATAATTTTGCAGATAGGATTCCAAGCTTTCATACATTTTCCCTATGATTCCATAATTTTCTCATGTGAACAATAAAAAATTATGAGAAACATTTTCAAAGGCCTTTGACAAATTTAGGAACATGTCCACAGTTTTTGTTTATTCATTATTTCACGCATAAATTCAGCAGCTGCTGTTGAAAATTAATTCCTAAATCAAGGTTGGAACTTGAATAAACTATTATTTTTGAGGAGGAGCAGTAGAAAGATTATTTAAATACTCTATAAATACCATAATGAATAGTTTATTTAACACTAAACAAACACTATTGGTCTGTTTATGTATATCATGTTCACTATCTTTTTACAAATGAGCCTTACTATTAAATTTTGTAGCACTATTGGTCTGTTTATGTATATCATGTTCACTATCATTTTACAAATGGGCCTTACTATTAAATTTTGTAAAGAGTTCGTTTTTGATGACACATACTTCATTTATATGATTAATTTATTTGAACTTGTTTTGGGAGCACTTACTCCCTTCAGTAGAAGAGCAGCTGTGGAAAGCGTGCTTTCTAGGTTGCTGGAGGAACTTATTGAAAATATCCAGGGTCTTGAAGTTCATTATGTGGTTTTCATTTTTAATTATGGAAAATTTTTCCCATGTTAGCCCTTAAGGGTTCCTCGATATGTTTCAGTAAATTAATTTCTCTGTCAATTTCCTGGACCAAAAATCTGAGAATATGGATTCACCAGTAGAAAAGTTAATTTAGTTGTATTAGAATATTTATTTGTGCCTCTTAGATTGTTCAAGTATTAAAAAGATGAGTTAAAATGTAAATTGGAACTTGCATAGTGAAACCAATCTTATAATTGATATTATTGTATGAATTAGTTGAACTATACTCTTAATGCTTCACTTATTTGTCATAATATATAGAACCGGTTTCGAGAACATTTGGTTCTGATCATCAGCCAGGTAAAATTCAACTGTTGGATAACTCGTTAAGCTGTAGGAATGTGTATTCTGATCTGATGAAAACATTGTTTACATATGAAACAGAAACAGATAACATATTGCCATTCTTGGATATTAAAATAATGAAACATCAAGGAAATCGGGAATTTGCAATATACAGAAAGAGTACACATGCAGATAACCACATCAAAGCTGACAGTTTATCCCCACATTGCACAAACATGCACTTATCAACACACTGGCTAGTTAACCTACAAATTAGCAAAGAAGAATATTTTAATGAATACAAACAAATAGAAGAAATAGTGGTTAAAAATGGTTTTAAAAAAAATTAGTGCACAAATAGGTGCAGAAATTCAAGAGACAAAAACGTATCAAAGAAAGATAAGCTAATTTTTAAAAAATTCACATATCATCCATGGGCTACAAAAATGTTCAAAATATTCTTAAATATAATGATATCACGTTGGCAACAGTTAACAGATTTAATGTTAAAAACCTACTAATATACAATGTTAATGACAATATTCCACAAGAGAAAAAAGGTGTTTACAAAATAAATTGTGCAGAATGTGAAAAAATCTACAGTGGAAAAACAAAGAGAAACATAGGCACATGGTTAAAGGGACATTTCCAGAACATAAACTAAAACAAATAGAGAAATCAGCAGTAGCATATCATTTTTGGACAGAAAATCATGCCATAGTGAATAAAGCAAAATTATTAAAATCAGTATAAGGATCTACAGAACTAGCAACATGGGAGAAAATCTACATCTACAAATACAAAGATAGTCTAATGAAGTTCGACACTGCCGGGAATGAAAACAAACTGCAAGTTTATCACACCGTCACCAGAGCAGAATACACATTCCCACAGCTTAACGAATTATCCAATAGTTGAATTTTACCCTGGCTGATGAGAACAAAATGTTCTGGAAACTGGTTCAATATATTATGACAAGTAAGTGAGGTATTAAGAGTATGCAATTCAACTAAATCATACAATAATATCAATTATATGATTGGCTTCACTGTGCAAGTTCCAATTTACATTTTAATGATCATCCTTACTGAAATCAGTAGTTAGTTTATGTGGAAAAGTGTCTATGAAACATGTCCTGAGTAAATCTCCAATAAGTGAAATTGTAGAGTCTTCTAAATATTTTGACTCAGAAAATTATTAATGCATGTTTCATTGTGTTTGTTTCCAAATTGAATTATTATTGAAATTATATCGGCCATCAAGCCAAACAGAAGAAGACTACTATGGATTAGGTTTAAAATAACAAAATGGAAGACAAGGTATGAACCATTCTTTCTAAGCATAATGCTTTCAATGTATGTCTACATCATCATAAACAAGAAATTAAGCCATTTCTGAAAATTAAGAGAGAAGAAGATTAAGATCGTCAGACTTCCATTATTTGAACAGATGTATGAAAGAAAGAATATGCCCCAATTTTGTTGGAAAGGTAGTAAGGTATGAAAAAGATAGCAGGGAATGAAAAGTTGGAAAAAGAAATTTCTTAAGATGGAAAAATGTAAACACTATGGAGAGAGAGAGACTGCCAAGGGTAACCGAGGTCGTTAAGGAACAGATTCATGAGCGGGAGGTCTGGATTCGAATACCACCAGGACAGTCCTCCCTGACTGAGGTTTTTTCCAGGTTTTTCTCAGTCCTCATAAATGGCAAATGTCAGAAAGGTACCCTAAAAATTAGGCCTGGGACAATTCCATCCTTAAAAAGAAATCCTTTCCCAATATATCATTTCATCTCGTGTATCATGAGTGTCCATCGCCTGTGGTGCCTCTGTAGCAAAAACGGCATTAAACACTATTTTTTTATTCATTCATTCACTATGGAGAGATTGCCAAAATAAATTTGGAGTTATATGATTTACATTTAAAATTATCAAAATTATTAGGAATAGGAATTTGAGAAAATTTGGAAAGAAATACCTTTGAATTTATCAATTTCCGAGTAAAATGGAAAGCCATCTGCCTAAAGAGAAAATTTAAAAGATTATATAACAACCGGTGGAAAGGAACAACATAATCTCTAAACCTGAACTAAATATTGTTAACCTCTCTAAAGATATTTGAACTGAGAAGAACTGGAATTCCTTAACAAAGACATTAACGCATGTGTAGGTCTTGAGAAATCTGGATGAGTATATAGCAGATATAGAGCTGGCAATACAGAATTTAAACATAAAGGACAAAAATTTCATTAGAACAACATTGGAAAACATACTACAGGAAATTAAAAATAATAACTTACACAAAGCCTGATAAGGGTAACAATCATTATTTTAGATATAGAAGACTGCAAGGAAAGGATGCAAGATTTATTAAAAAGAGGAATTTGTCGAAATTCAAACAGACCCATTAAATCCATAGAAGAAGCCTTGAAAAATAGTACCCGGATTCCAAAAACAGAACTCTGTAATATTAAAGTCCACAACCCATCATTAGCCAGGATATATGGCCTTCTGAAGATCCATAATCGATACAGTTTCATTCACTAGCTAAATTTGATAGCTTAAGTTTAAAAAACACCGTGGACCTCATCAACAAAATTAAAGGCCAAAAACTATCACCCAAAGACACACTGGTTTCTTTTGATGTCAAAGCCTTGTTTCCCAGTGTATCACAGAAGAACTCATTATTTTTTTTTGAAAATGGTTACAATCAGCCGACGTAACAAAGGAGCACATCAAAGGATACACCATATTCATTAAGTTGTGCTTAATCAAGCACACTGCCAGGGATGAAAACATAAATTACAAGTTTATCACATTGCCACCAGAGCAGAATATACATTCCCACAGCTTAACGAATTATACGACAGTTGAATTTTAGCCTGGCTGATGATGAGAACAAAATGTTCCAGAAAACGGTTCTATATATTGTGACAGGTAAGCAAAGCATTAAGAGAGTGTAGTTCAAATAAATCATACAATAACATCAAGGATGATCATGTTATAATTGTTGGTGGTGCAGGAAATAGCTTTAAGAAAATTAATAATTATCAGATTGAGCAAGATCTTGGTGACATCAGCTCTAAAAGCAGGCATACAAATGTGAAGTTTCTGAGACTGTTAGATAGGCATCATAAGTCTCAGCTTCATAGTAGGTGTGGAGTATGAATCTAAGGCTTGAGCATGCATTGATGACACCCACAAACTCTCATATTTGTATGATAGATGTAAATCACCTGATTAGAGATAGCTTTACTGTACATGGCCTGCACTTTAATTCTTGAGGCAAAAAGTAGCTTTCGCTCCTTATTGTTCACAGAATCAAGGGTAAGACTCCTGTTGTAATCAATAGTTCAAGAACCCATTATTTAGAATAAAGACACCTGATCCAGGCCAGAAATTTATCAAGCCAAACTTAAAAGCAGTTAATGTTAACTCAAATGACAATTGAATCAATGATAATGATTGCACAGAAAATGCAATAAAATTGTAGAGTATTCAGCAAGCAAAAAACAACCTTTATATATTTCATCAAAATGTTTACTGAAAAGTAAAACAGATGAATTATTAAACAGTTTAACTTGTGACAATATAAAACCATATATTAATGCCTATGTGAACATCATTTAAAACAACAGGAATTATCACAATTGTCACTACATGGCTATTGTTTGGGAGCAAAGCTAAATAACGGAGGAGTTTGCATTTATGTCTGGCTGGTTGTACCATACAAAACAATATATATATATATATCAAAATTTAATTCAGAACAGGACATTGAATTATGCAAAACCCAATTGGATAGCAAATATATTATTTATCGCTGAACGTTTAAACTTTTTATTTAAGCCTAAGCATGAAATAAATTTGGGGACATTAATATTGATTACTTAATGCCAAGTGTTGACTGAATTGAGTTCCCTTCTTACTGCATTTAATATGGTGCATAAAATTAACATTCCCGCCAGGATTGATAAAAACTCTAGCACAGCAATCAATAATATATTTGCAAATTCAGACAAACTGTCATTATATTCTGAGTCTCCATTAATCAATGGAGATCTGACCATGATGCTCAAGTAATAGTGAAAAAAGGATTCTACAATAAAGCTTAAAGAATGTTATAGATATATAAAATATAGAGATATTAATAATGTTACCTTGGAGATCTGACCATGATGCTCAAGTAATAGTGAAAAAAGGATTCTACAATAAAGCTTAAAGAATGTTATAGATATATAAAATATAGAGATATTAATGATGTTACCATCAGTAAAATGGTGGAGACACTTCAACAAGAATTGTGGAATACTGTTTTCAGTGCAAATGATGTTAAAATAAATTCAACAATTTTTACACATTTTTAAATTGGATTTTGAAACACATTTACCACTAACAATTAAAAAAAGAAGTTATAAAATGAGCAGGGAATCCTTAACCCAAGGAATTACAAAATCTTGTCAACATAAAAGACAATTATATAATTAGCAAAAGCTCAGTAAAACCCTAAATTAAAAATACATTTTAAATAGTATTGTTCAAACACTTAGCAAAGTCATACAAGCAGCAAAAGGCCTCCATTATAAAACACTTATGTCAGTAAAAAAACGAAATAAAATTACTTGGAATATAATAAAACAAGAAACAGGCAAAAATTTGCAACAAGATGATGCAATAATCAGTATTAACAATCGAGATACAACACCCTGCAGATGTAGCAAATGTGTTAAATAATTACTTTCTTAATGTCACAAAAAATGTAAATTTATACTCTGGTGAAAACAGAGATGCATTAAGATCAATTCACAGTCAAAATAATGAAGTCAAACCATGTACCGCTACTCCACTAGAAATTAGTAATATCATTAAAAACTAAAATCAAAAAACTCTTCTGGCTATGATGAGATCAACAGCAAAGTCATAAAGGCCTGTGCAAAGGATATTAGTATCTCCTTTATTCACTTGTGTAATGAATCTTTAACATTAGGTGTGTTTCCTGAGAGGCTAAAATATTCAATATTGAAGTCTCTGTTCAAAAAGGGAGAAAAGATAAATGTCTCTAATTATACACCTATAGCTATTTAACCTACATTTTCTAAGGTGTTTAAGAAAGTAATGTACAGTAGGCTTTACCATTACCTTGCAAGTAAAAATATTCTAGTTAATGATCAGTTTTGTTTTAGAAAAGGAATTTCAACAGAAAATGCAATCTATAAACTCACTAAATTGTAACTGCATTTAATGAAACAGCACATGTAGCAGGAATATTTTGTGACCTAGCAAAGGCTTTCAATTGTATGAATCGTGAAATTCTGGTAGATAAATTAGCATTCTATGGAACAAAAAAAAACAATATTTAAAATCGTTTATATCCTACCTTGACAAAAGGAAACAAAAAGTAGTAATCAATTGTCCCTTTAAAAATAACAATGCATCAAAGTGGGGAATGATTAATCATGGAGTGCCTCAAGGATCTTTCTGGGCCCTCTTCTTTTTATGATATATATAAGTGATCTCTCCTTATCTATCCAAGTTGTTGGAAATGGTGTTCTATTTGCAGCTGACACAAGCATATTCATAAATGGAAATAGCCTTAATGATCGTGCCATTAAGCTGAATCTGGTTCTGATTTCTTTTTTTTTGTATGGTTCAAAGCAACCAAATTGTCCCTAAATACAGACAAAACAAATGTTATGAAATTCCTCACTGACAGATCTTCAGATTCAGAATTACAGATAGGATATTATAACCATGTACTTCTACAAACAAATATATTAACTCCCTGGTTTAATAATTGATAAAAATCTTAATTGGAAAGATCAAATCGATCTTATCAGAAACTTAGCAGTGCATGATATGCAACATGAGCATTAGTAATGTTGGAGTCAATTAAGACTTTAAAACTAGTTTATAATGCTTATTTCAACTCAGTAATGAAATACAGTCCACTATTTTAGGGAAATTCAGTTAAATGTGAACGTGCCTTCGTATTACAGAAAAAAACATGCGAATAGTCGCTGGTACACGTAACAGACATTCATGCAGAAATCTTTTTAGACAATTTGAAATTTTAACTCTTCCTTGTGAGTATATATTATCCCTCATGAACTTTTATACATGAAATAAAAGAAAAATTGTTCTAAATGAAAATATACATAATAACCCAGACAAAAATCAAATCTACATAGACTGGTTTCAACACTTTCCTGCCATCAAAAAGCAGTTTATTATGAATACAATTTAGTGCACAATGCTCTTCCCTCTATGTTAACAGCCTTAATAAACAATGATAATTCCTTTAAATCTGCTCTTAGAAAGTACCTATGTAAAAAGGCCTATTATTCTGTAAAGGATAATATGAGTGATAATATATTATACTGAGTTAAAAACACTGCAATTATTTTATATCAATGCACATGTAAACATATATATAGTTAAATTTGTATGATTAAGTGAATTGTCTGTATCTGCTTCTCTGTCTTTGTTGTTTGGTTGAGTTGTTCTAGGTGTTCTTTTTCATTTTTACTGTAACTATTTATGTAGATGTACACAATATTTTTTGTAAACATAGATTGTGTGCTACTATGGTAATTGTATATAACACGTACTATGATTGTAGGTCTCTGTGACTGCTTTGCAAACTCACTGAATGCTCCAGGAACTGAGCTAAACTAAACTAAACTAAACATCCTCATCTGTTAAACCAGATTATTCGTAGAAGTTTGGTATGTAGGTAGGTATCTGCAGTGACCCCAGTGGTCTCTCAATAAACTTGAATAAAGAGCAGCCTGCTTCCGGAATGTCAAAACTCATTAAGCTTTGCTCAGGTTTTTTCATATACATGTGTTACAAACAAGTACAAAAATAAGTTGTGGCAGTACATTTTTTAAATAAAAACCATGAAATAGAAAAAGGCAGCATGTTATTAAAAACTGTTCAACAACCAAAAGAATTAACTATATTGGAAAGGCTGTGTGTGTGTGCGTGCGTATAAAAACATGAGCAAACTTCATGAATTTGAACATCCCAGAAGTAGACAGCTCTCTTTATTCAAGTTTATCATAAGACCACTGAGTTCAATCCAGATACCTACTTATTGAACTTCTACGAATGATCCAACAGTCGTTTAATAGCTGAGAATGTGGACGAGTGTCCATGAAACATGTCCTGAGTAAAACTCCAATAAATGAAACCATAAAGAGTGTTTCTAAATATTTTGACTCACAAGAGATTATTAATGCAGTTTCACTGTGTTCGTTTCCAAATTTAATTAATATTGAAATCATTAAATAGTTTACATTCATTAATTGGATCACTGAACTAACTTATTTTTTCCTTTTTTTTCCTGGAGGCTTTATAGGTTTTAGGTAATATTTTTCACATTGTCTTAGTTGTATTTTTATGCAAGAGTATTAAAATTTGGAACTTTAGGATTACCTGTACATTTTTTATTTATTGCATAGAAATTTGTACTCAAATGAGATGGTAAAATATTGCAAATAGATATTAGCAAAGACTTTGACACCTATAACAAATTGATGCATTAATTCAGAAACTTTTCAAATTATTTAAAACAAGTGACAGACCAATCTATAAGCAGAAATGTCCCAAACTTGCAATGTAAAACTATCACCAATATTCAAATGTTATGTTTTCTCCAAAA
The DNA here is from genome assembly GCA_030762175.1 of Metallyticus violacea. Taxonomy (NCBI): domain Eukaryota; kingdom Metazoa; phylum Arthropoda; class Insecta; order Mantodea; family Metallyticidae; genus Metallyticus; species Metallyticus violacea. The sequence continues at coordinate 381,691,936 of CM060846.1, forward strand.
CTATGGAAGATTATATTTAGAGCAGCTACAGAATTACTTAAGAAAATATAATATAGTAATTTGAATCACAATTTGGTTAAAAAAAAAGCAAACTCAACTATATATGCAAATACTCTAGAAATTGTCATACTTGTTACAGAAATATATAGAAAGGAATATGTGATGGCTATCTTTCTGAAATTAATTAAAACATTTGACTGTGTAGATAGTAAAAAATTAATAGAAAAATTAGAAAACTATGGAAATAGAGGTATTATGTTAGAGTGGGTCAAAACTAATCTACAGAAAAGAGAGCAGAGTATAGGTAATTCATTAGGAATATAGAAGAACCATGACCAAAATTTGATCATCGTTAAAATGTATAACAGATGGTGTATAACAGTAATCAAAAGTGGGAACTAATTTATGTTGTACATAAATTATTTGCTTAAAATAGAACACAAGATATAGGAGGATGCTATTGAATATGCAGATGGTACTACAATATTTATAAGTAATATTACAATAGAGATACATAGAAAAAAAAAAGACGCGTGATTATTGGACCTAGAAAAGGTCTTGAATATTAATAAAACAATGGATGCAGATTGGACTCAATAAACCATAAGCAGGTATCAATTTGACTTAGATAGTAATCTGAAATAGAATGAACATACTAATAACTTGTCAGATGAGGTAAATGTCCTAAAATAAGCCTCTCAAATTATGAATGAGAAGAGCATAGTACAAGTTTATATGCATTTAAATTATAAGCAGCAGGGAAAAAATATGAAAGTGTTTAGATAACAGATAAGAGATGATATTATTATTATTATTATTATTATTATTATTATTATTATTATTATTATTATTATTATTTCAGACCATAGACTCTACACTTGAGTTTCAGTCATTCTCAGAAAATACATTAGCAACATGTGATGGTATTAAAAAATTTGACATTGTGAAGGTGTGGGGGTAAAGGATTTGTTTACGTGATTTATGTTGATTTTGCCTGGATGGATTGATTAGAAGGATTGGTAATTATACTGTGAAGAATCGATGATGTCCACCTCCTCTTCTCCCACTGCTCTGCATCGACTGAGCTCAGAGTACACTGGAGTTTTGTATCAATTTTGTGCAAGAGGGAAATGACTGGGTATCAAGCAGAAGATGAACAAATTAGTAAGGTTGAAATATAATAAGATTTATTGTATTCTATATACTTTTCACTATCTTGGGTCACCTTTAATTCTTAAGGAGTATGAGTGTTTCTTATTCCACTCCTGCTTGCTCCATGTTGAACTGTCTATTATCAAGTTCTTTTTTATGTGCCTATGCATTATAGCTGTTCACTTATTCTCTGATTATTATAACACATGCCCATTTATTTAATGTCACTGAAGTTATGCTGTTTTTAAATCGAAGTCTTGTCACACAAAGAATATACTGATTCTATCATAATTATCACTAAGACAATATCACCAACATTTAATGAGAACGTATATGCAGTAGAAATTCACGCTGGAAGTAACTTGCCATCTTTCTAAAATCTTGTAACTAACTGTGGCACTATATTAACTATAGTACGCTGCAATGTACTATCCGAAAGTTTAACTGCCAAATGTCTAATGCTGAATATTGACTACTCACTGGTTACTTCCGACTTCTTACTGATCACTTCTCTCTGATTATTTCTTCTAAATGCTTAATACTGCAATCACTATCATTCATTAACTATACCATCGTCCTGTAGGGACACTTTCTCTTCTTCTACATGGTTCTATATTGGCTGCTCTTAAAAAACTAATGTTCATGCGTTCTCCATTTGGACATGATCTTAGATCTTTATTCGCTCTAAATTCTCTGATTGGATATGATTTTAAATCTTTATTTTCTCTGGTTAATCCCGAAGTCCCAATAAGTTGTCCCCTATACTTATAATTCAACTCATACTGCATTACATCAGAAAGTTTTTATTATACAGTTTGTCCTCTAATCCAACAAAAGATAACCTTCCTGTCTTGTAACATAAAAGGAAACCCTCCGACCTTTCCTTACTCTACTGTTCCTTATGGCCTAATAGAAAACCCTTGTTATTTAAGACTTCTTACCCAAACATACACAAAAGTGATACAGGTTATTACGATTCTTTTGTCCAGCCAAAACATAACACTCCTTAAAATGTAAATTGGAACTTGCACAGTGAAGCCAATAATATCAATTATAACACTCCTTGTTTCACCCTTAAGGCTCAGGCAACAAGTTTTTCTTTTAAATACACATAAAATAAGTACAATGACCTAAATATACATATGACTACATACAAGTTACACAAATAGATTACAATAATATTTATAGTATAGGTAATTGATTGTGACACCATTGACAATGTTGGGATGGGGACTGAAGCTGTTAATTACTGCTTTAAACAAAATACATTGATAAATCAAACAATTTAATACAAGAGGCAAATTATCTCATATATCATTAGGGTATTTTCATTGACACTATAAACAATTATTTTCAACTATATTTTGTATACATATTTACAATTCATTCTATACTTACATTTATCTATCAAGAAGTTTTTCAATTCTGTTTGAAACTTTTTTCTTTTTTGTTTTTTAGTAGTTAGTGGCAGTTTATTATGCAAAATTTTACTGACATTTCTTGTATTGCTTCAGTAGTTTTTTGTTTACATTTAGATAATAATTGTTCTGAATCTGAGTGCTATAGTTGTGGCAGTCTTTGTTTAGGATCTTGTCTTGTTCATTGTTAACAACAAATAAAACTACCTTATATACATATAATGATATTATAGTTAACATTATAGATTCCAAAAAAATATTTCTACATGATACTCTCCTGTCTGCCTTATATGTATCTTAAACAACTTTTATGGAATATCAGTAGTCTATTCATATTTACACCATATGTACTTCCCCAGACCTCAATTGCATAACATAAATATGGATAGATTAAGCCATAATATACCAACTTTAGACTATCTGAATTTAAATATGTGATAATTTCTTTAATAAGTATATTAATGTGCTCGCTTTGCTACAAATAAGATCTACATGGTGTTTGAAAGTTGATTATGACAACTCCCAAGAAAGTTATATGATTAACTCATTCTGTTGCTTCTCCATTAATTATAACGTTTATGTTTAGATTCTCATGCCTAATACTGTGGTAGTGAAACATAATTTCTTTAGTTTTTATGCACATTTAATGTTAAATTATTACTTAGTAAGTATTTATAAATGGTATTTAATTGTTCTACTATAATTTGCTCTAAACCAATAACAGATTTACAGAAAATAGCAGAATTACATTATCAGCAAATGATACAGTGTTACATTTGCCAAGATTATGCAAAGCGTTTACATGTATAAAAAATAATAGTAGGCCCAGTACAGATCCCTGAGGTACTCCAACTTCAACTATTTTACAGTTTAATTTAGCTGGAGTTATGACATTTCCATTTTTATAGTGAATTTCTGTACATTATTTGCAGTTTTGTAGATATGATTATAAAAGAACTATTAATAAATGTTCAGAAAAATACCTGTAAAATGCCTTCAGAACATTTATTATGTTAACTCTCCCATCTGTATATATGAATAAATAAACTTAGTAGTAAGAATCCATAAAGAGGTTAAATCTAAGAATATGTGCAAATATAATAAGAGAAAAAAAACAAGATTATATTACAAATAGATTTAGAGGCTATTTATGTACAAGTTTATTGAAAATAATTTTAAACAATTATAGGAATAAAAGAGATATAAAAATGAAAGAAATATAGGTTCTACCATATTAAAAATGCTTTTTATTTTGTGGAAGAATATAAAATAAAAAACTCAAAATATATCTTAGGTAGATTAAAGCTAAAACTATTTAAAATCATGTCAACACATAAAAACACTCTTGATATTCCACTCTTAAAACTTTTTATAAAAAAAAAACTGTGACATGTTTCGTGAGACCTTGCTCACATTGTCAACCATGAACAACTAACGGATCAATCTAAATTGGCAGTGTAAGTGCTCTGGTGATCTATTGATGAACTTACACAAAATGTTATCTGCTTCTGGGATATCAAAATTCATGAGTGTATGTTCATATTTTTTTATGAAAATTTTTTCATATACTGAGTTCCTTTGGGTGTTGCACTGCTTTTAACAAAGTTATATCCTTCTTGATTTCATGGTGTCTTTTCCAAAAATGTGCTGCAACTGCTGATTTTTCTATTTGTTTAAATTTAATATTTCTCCAGTGTTCCTTTAATCTGATACCTATGTTCCTTTCTTCCCTTTTTCAGTCTTTGCAATTAATCCTATATATGCCATAATTTTCTTCTTTGGATCTTGGGTCTATTTTGTTTAACTTCAACAGTTTCCCAACACTGTACTTATTAATCTCTGTGAGTCGGAATTTTAAAACACTCTTTTTGGTTTCACTTAAATGAGATTTTACTCAGGACATATGTTTCGTGGAAATGTTTTCCGCATCATCAGCTGTTCATGACTCAAGTTCAAGTTCACGACACAGTCGTGAACAGCTGATGATGTGTAAAACGTTTCCATGAAACATATGTCCTGAGTAAAATCTCATTTAATTGAAACCAAAAAGAGTGTTTTAATATTCCGACTCACAGAGATTATTAGTGCATGTTTTACTGTGTTCGATTCCAAATTGAACTAATATTGAACTGTACTTATTTTTAGGTGCTAAAGAGATGTACTGTTTAAAGATTTTCTGAAATTTATTATTGAGGGTGGTATGGGTGGTAAGTGAACTTGTAAGTTTTTTCTTTCAATAAAGTGCTAAGTGTGGTTGTACAATGCCAAAATATCATCCACATACCTATACAAGATCTTGAACATGTTTGGGAAGGCTTTTGTGATGTGTGTTTCAAAGAAACTCATAAATAAATCTGCCACGAATGGCGAGAGAGAGCTGCCCATTACTAAACTTGATTTTGTTCAAAGAACCTTCCTTCTAAGGTAAAGAAGGCCTGATCTAAGCATAGTTCGGTAAGTTTAATGTATTCTTTGATGTGTGTTTCTGTAATATGGGTAGATAACTACCATTTTCTTAGAAGAGTTCAGGTTTTCTTCTTTGGAATGCTGGGGAATAGAGCTTTTACATCGAAAGAAACTAATGTATCATTTGAGGACAATTTGTAATCTTAATTTTGTTGACCAGATCCAAAGAGTTTTTTAAACTTAAACTTGGAAAGGTATTGAACTGTGTGGATAACCAATTTTCTAGATGGTAACAGGGAGTGTTGATATTATTAATTATCTGTCTCATACTTTTTCCAGGTTTATGTATTTTAGGTAGGCCAAATATTTTTGCTAATGATGGATTTGGTACTTTGATTCTGTAAAGACTAGATTTTGAGAATAGAGTACTTTTTTTTAAAGTATCTTCTGTTAACTTTTTGCATTTATATAGTGAATCAGTTTTAAGAGATTTAATGGATCTAGGTTTGAATTAGGGCCTTGGTTACTTTTTTCAATTTCTTATAAGATCTTAGTTGAGGTTTATGATGAAATTTTTATCTGTGGAATTAAAATTGTGGATGATTGATTCAATGTCTACTACATAATCTTCTAGATTGGAAGAAAACTTCATTATTTTGACTGGGAAATGATGATTATAAAATTCTTAATTCTTTTCTTTTATCACCAGAGTATAAATTAAATTTTTTGTTACATTAACGAAGTTTTCATTAAACACACTTGTATCTCTTGGTTGTTAATGCTTAAGATTATTGTATATATTGTTGAAAATGTTCTGTTTTATTTTATTTTAAGTAGTCTTTATTTTATTTTTCGAGTGGCTGTTAACTTTTTGATATTGGAGGCCTTTTGTTGCTTTTATTACTTTCTATGTTACTTTAACAACTTGAATTCTATAATATTGAAATATGGATTGAATTCATTCAGGAAGCTTCTACACATGGTATAAATGCATGTATTTTACAGTAATGCCCATTTATAAGAAAGGTAGTACCATGGCCTATGATAATGTGCAAAGAAATAATCTTGGGAACATATTCTAGCATACAGCAAGAGAATGGAAGAATGGAGAAAGAGATATCTACCAGCCCAATTTGTTAATGGAGGAGAGGGCAATGGCAGTGCTAAAATTTGCTGGCAGAAGAGGAAGAGTGAGGTCACTTTTTAAACAAAATGAGACAGCTCGGATAGGAAGAGACAGATTACTGGGGAGGGCAGGAGCACATGAGTCACAATATTTTTTTTTTTTTAATTATTTGTACATATGTGTAAGGGAGTGTACATTATTTACTTTTGTTCTTCTCTCTTTTCTGTTTATTTTGTTTATGTATTTTAAAAATATTCTATTGTATATATTTTTTCTTTTTCCATTTATTGCATTATATACACACACACACACACATCACCACCACCAACCCTTCTATTATTACTATTTTCTGAAAAATTTTTGAAGCTATCTTAAATAGTCAGATTTGTACTTACTTTGCAATAAATAACTTATTTAATAACTCATAATTTGTTTATTGCTCTGGGCTAGGTACAATAAAACCTGGCACATCATTCATTAGAAATTGTTCAAAGAAATTAGACAATAAGTTTGCAATAAATACCAAACTGTATGATTTGTCAAAAGCTCTTGGCAAAGTATCTCATGAGTTACACCTTGAAAAGCTTCAATATTCTGGATTTGTGGAAGAGGCAGTCTATTAATTAGGTCACATGAAGTTGGTACATAGTGATGGGGAATCCAACATTTTGCCAGTCACGCATGGGGTTCCTAAGGGATCAATTCTAGATCCTACTCTTTTCATTATGTATATAAATAATTTGCATTATAATATTTCTGGTTCCTCTGTTGTCATTACTTCTTTGCTGCTGATATTAATATTTGTTTTAGTTCAAAATCTTTAGAATTGATCAACATGATGATGGACAATAATGCAGAAATGGTCAAAGACGTAATGCTAACCTATTCTGTTAAAACAGAGAAAAGATACAGCACTTAGAACTATACTATGGTAATGTAAGCAACTAACATACTGCTGATTGTGTAAACTCTCTTGAATTTTCAATTGATGGCTTAAATTGGGATAAGGACATTCAAGCTGTAGAAACTAAAATATGTAAGGACAGTTATCTATTAAGAAAATTTAGAATAAATGTTAACCTGAAAATACTAAAAGTTGTGTATATTGCTAAGATTCACAGTCACTTGTCCTATGGAATATTGCTTTGGGGATATCAAAGCTCTGCAGATATGTAATTCAAACTGTGGAAGAAGGCAGTTGGGCTAATGTGTGGCTTTCCTTCTCAAAGCCACTGCAAATCTCATTTTATTAGACTGGTCATTATGCCTTTACCTTCCATTTTTATTTCCATTGCCTATATATAAAGTAATAGTGTAATAATTATGAAGAATGAAGTATGTTTCATAGTAACAGTGACAGGTATAGGACTAATTTAAGTCTATTAATTGATATCATTGTATGATTCAGTTGAACTACACACTCTTAAAGCTTCACTTACTTTTCATAAATGTATGGAACCAGTTTTGAGAACATTTATTTCCCATCTTCAGTCAGGTTAAAGTTCAACTGTCGGATCATTCGTTGAGCTGTGGGAATGTATATTCTGCTCTGGTGGCAGTGTGATAAACTTGTAGTTTATGTTTTCATCCCTGGCAATGTCGAAGTTCATTATGCTGTCTTTGTATTTGTAGATGTAGATTTTCTCTCAGGTTGCTAATTCCGTAGGTCCTTGTACTGATTTTAATAATTTTGCTTTATTTATTATGTCGTGATTTTGTGTCCAAAAATGATATGCTACTACTAGTTCTTTTTTTTAAAACCATTTTTAACTGCTGTTTCTTCTATTTGTTTGTATTTTTTAAAATATTCTTCTTTGCTAATTTGTAGGTTAACTAGCCTGTGTAGTAGTTAACTAGTACATAAAAAGGTGCAGAAATTCAAGAGACAAAAACATATCAAAGAAACCACAACACTTTCAGCAAGAAAAAATAAACTAATTTTTAAAAAATTCACATATCACATATCATCCATTCACAAAAAAATTTCAGAATATTCTTAAAGATTTTAATATCAGGTTGGCACCAATTAATAGATTTAATGTTAAAATTTACTGATAAATAATGTTAATTTTCTTCCCACAAGAAGAAAAATGAGGTATTTACAAAATAAACTGTGCAGAATGTGAAAAAAATCTACATTGGATAAACAAAGAGAAACATAGGCACACATTAAAGGAACCTTTCAGGAACATAAAGTACAAGCAAATAGAGAAATCAGCAGTAGCATATCATTTTTGGACACAAAATCACGACATAATAAATAAAGCAAAATTATTAAAATCAGTACAAGGACCTACGGAATTAGCAACCTGGGAGAAAATCTACATCTACAAATACAAAGACAGCATAATGAACTTTGACATTGCCGGGGATGAAAACATAAACTAAAAGTTTATCACACCGCCACCAGAGCAGAATATACATTCCCACAGCTCAACGAATGATCCGAAAGTTGAACTTTAGCCCCGCTGAAGATGGGAAATAAATGTTCTCGAAACCAGTTCTATACATTTATGAAAACTAAGTGAAGCTTTAAGAGTGTGTAGTTCAACTGAATCATACAATGATATCAGTTAATATGATTAGCTTCACTGTGCAAGTTCCAATTTACATTTAAGTAATTTAAGTCTGTTCAAATGTAACTATAGTAGAACACGGAAAACCTATTATTGCATTTCTTTGAAATACTTTAAAGCTCATCCATTCTCTATTAGACAATTGCCTTATAACAGATTTAAGAATAGGATTAAGAACTTACAAATTATTTCTTATACAGAGGTATCACAATTACTATTCTTAATTTTCTGATATAATAGAAGACATGAAAATAAACATTTTTTTTTCATAATAAAGTTGTGTCCAGAAATGCTTTGTTTTCATTATAAAAGACAACAATGGAAATTTTCTATAAATATTTGGGTTTGATTTGTTGATAAATTTCTAGTAGGGCCACATGTTATGCCTGCAGGACTGAGTGAACATGTTAATGGACTTTTTCTGGTGGCAATGCTTCCAGAGCTACTTGAAGATGTCCCAATTAATATTTGAAGAAACATGATCTTTCAACACGACAATGCACCAACACATTTTGGCTTAAATTGTCAAAATTATTTAAATTTAATAATTTCCAAATTAATTAAACTTAATTTTCAAATACTTGGATAGGGAGAACAGGTCCAGTTGCTTGGCTGGCATATCCCCAAATATGACTCCCATTGATTAAATATTAAATAAATTGTTTATGAAACACCCATTGACACAGAAGAAAATTAGTTGCTAGAATTATTCTTGCTTTTGATGATCTTTGAAACTGACAACAGATATTTTGCAGGATTCATCATTCAGTCATACAGCACTATACTTTGTGTGTCAACTTGGCAATTGCAATTTTGAACAGTTACTACTATAGTTTGTGAATACCATATTCTTAATATCCAGTATTACATAAAACAAAAAGTTACTGTATAACCATAGAAAGTAAATAAAGTAACTTTGCAAGTTGAGATTCATTCATTTTTTCTTTCATACCATTATAATTTGAAAACGAAGCATTTTTGTACATTACCTTATTAAGAAACCAAATTTTATTTTCATTTCCTATGTGCAATCAGAAAATTAGGAATAGTTATACACCCTGTATAAAACTGAAAAATTCTTTGACGTTTGTAAGGTAATCATGTGATATAAAGATATCCATTTAAGTACTTGTATAATTATTGTATATAATGTTGTAATGGTATGATCTACATTGAGTAGTTTTGTCATGTGTTCTTTCAATCATATAGTGGGTGTTTAATCCTATTTTAGGTTTGTTGATCAAATAGTATGTTATTCAGTATTGCATTTATCGTGAAAGGGTGATCATGTACAATTCTCAATTGTTTGTTATTTATTCTTTTAATCCTGTTATTAAGCAATGATCAATAGTGTAAGACATCTTACTGTATACTTCTGTACTATGTATACTATAGTCAAATTGTTTATGTATGACTTTTTTAATGCTCTAAATGAATTGGAAACCTCTACAAGCACTATTAATTAAATTAATTCAACTATAAAAAATTAACTCTTCATTTTAGTCATTACACATGCTTAAGAATAATCGCTGGTACACAGAGCAGACATTCATGCAGAAACCTCTTTAGGCAATTTGAAAATTTAACTCTTCCTTGTGAATACATATTATTCCTCATGAACTTTTATATAAGAAATAAAGAAAAGTTTGTACAAAATCAATATACATGACAAGAATACTAGAGAAAAGGAAAATCTACATAAATCCACTTCAACACTTTCCTGCCATCAAAAAGGAGCTTATTATGAATCCATTTTAGTACAACATGCTCTTCCCTCTAGCTTAAAAGCCTTAATAAACAATAATAATTCCTTTAAGTCTGCACTTAGAAAATACCTATCAAAAAGGCCTATTGTTCTGTAAAGGAATATATGTGACAATGTTATATTGAGTTAAAAACACTGCAATAATTTTATATCAATTTGTATGTAAACATGTATATAGTAGAACTTGTGTGATTAAGTGGCTTGTTTGTTTCTGCTTCTGTTTTTGTTGTTTGGTTAAGTTCTTCTAGGTGTTCTTTTTAATTTTTATTGTACATATTTATGTAGATTGTGTGCTACTATGGTAATTGTATATGACAAGTTCTATGTTCGTAGGTCTCTGTGACTGCTTTGAGAACTAAACTAAGACTACAATAAATTTCCAGTACTTTCAAAGAGACGAAAATTGTCGCTTCTGGCAACATTTGCAACTGTATGTCCTTTCCTATTTCGGTTCAAAGCAGATGCGGGTGTTGATGTAGTTTCAAATTTATCTACTAGACTTCGCGGAAAGTCAGGCATTGGTATGTTACCAACATACCAAAGTGGATACTTAGTAACATCTGTTACAAAGTTTCGTAATTTCGTTAGATACCAGAGAAACATAATTAAGAACATATCGGAAGGTAATATCTATGAAACAATATTTACTCTTGCTGGCGCAACAATGTAAAAATACTATTTTGGTCGCATGGCAATTTAACTAATCCGTGATCTGTATGCCGTAATGGTAAAGTGCGAGTTGGCTGCAAGGTAAACCCTGGGAAAGCTAGGTGCTTTTTGGCGGAAATATGAATTCGAAGTGATTTAGCTGGGCAGTAGAGATGTACGAAACATGACTGTGTATATTTAATAGGTTTTTCGTCATAATACGAATGAGCAAGATATGGTTTGTATTTAAAAATGATCAGGTTTAGCATAAATTGTGGGAATTATAATCACAGGAGGATTTAGGTTATGGATGAATGTGGAAGGTTAAATGCTGCAGAATGTTAGTATTCGTTTGTTACTTTGAACATTTTCTATATCCCTGGAGTATTTGCTTATTATGGAATCTGAGAAGCAACAACTATATAGCACACGCTCTCAAAACGGCAAATATATGAACTTTTTAACTTCTTTGTAATGTTATTTTTTTCCCTTCATTTGGCCCTTTCTTCTGTTTTATATCCGCGAAACACTGAATCATTAATTATTTCATGACTTCAACAATAGAGTTTATTTCCTGTAATAGACTTAATAATGGAGTAATGTGCGCAATGAGCATGTTCACCTTTCCTTTGTTATTTCATTCACTTCTGTCTTGCTTACATTTATCTCCTATACAATTCTAGTTAAGGGCATCCAAAGTAATATGAGTTGCATGCAAGGCTGGAGAAGTAGAGACAAGAGGGATGGATGAATTCTGTTTTTCTTCATATTATTATTATTATTATTATTATTATTATTATTATTATTATTATTATTATTATTGTTGTTGTTGTTGTTGTTGCTATAAATCATTAAAATGGTTCATAATTTTTTGTATCAGACAACATTTCAATTTGTATTTGAATTGTTTATCCCCTTGCAATTGTTTAATATGATTTGGTAATCTGTTATTTAGAAGAAATCCTTATATATTTGGATTTTTGTCAATCATTTCATGTTTGTTCTTGGCCTATAATAATTATTTCTGTAGTTATGTTAATGGATATTGTTGTTTTTAAAGTATTTTATCAACAGCAAATAGTATTGTTTTGTATGTATATATAAAGAATGAAAAGTATGTACTTTTAATAAATCCACTTGCACAGGCTGTGGGCTTTATGTTCTGGATTATTCTAATATATATTTTTTGCAGTATAAATACTCTTTCAAAGCACATCTTTGCAGAACTATCCCAAATTTTAATACCATAAGATAGTGCGGTTAAATAGTAACATTATAAATAATTTTCAGTTATCACTTATCATCTATGAGTTTGAAATATCTTGGTATAAATTGCTTTACTAATTTTATTGCATACATATTCAGGGTGATCTTATCAAGACAATGTGCTATTTAAGCATATTTCTAATATATAATAATGATAAATGGTCTTAAAATTTAAGGAAACTCAGTTAAAAGTGACTGTATCTTCCTATTACAGAAAAAATTCATACAAATAATTGCAGGTACATGTAGCAGATATTCACATAGAAATCTCTTTAATAGTTAATTTGAAATTTTAACCCTTCCATGTCAATATATATTATCCCTCATGATCATTTATATTAGAAATGAAGAAATATTTGTACAAAACCAAAATATACATGACAAGAATACTGGACAAAAAACAAATCTACATATATCATATTGCAATTTTAAGGAGGAAATCAAATTTCATTATTTTTTCGATTTATTAAGACATGTTTCAAAGGCTGCAACATCATATGGTTCCACTTGAAAGTAACACCCTTTGAAACAAGTCCAAGTAAGAGGAACAATGATTTCCTCATAAAAATTGCAATATTATACTATATTTCACTGTAAAAAATCCTGCTATTTAAAACTACTACTTAGAGCAGTTTCAACACTTTGCTCTAGCCTAAAAGCCTTAAACAATGGTAAATTCTTTGAGTATGCTCTTTAAAAAACACCTTTGTAATAAGTCCTGTTATTCTGTAAAATAATATTTGAATGATATTACATTATACTAAATCAAAAACAAGTAATGATTTTATATCAAGTTTATGCAAATATTTATATGGCAAAATTTGTGTGACTGAGTGATTTGTCTGTTTCTGCTTCTCTGGTTTTTGTTGTTCTGGCGGAGTGGTGCTAGAAGTTGCTTTTTATTTAATTTACGTTGTAACCATTTATACAGATGTATACTGTAATGTTTGTAAACATAGAACAATGTGGACTATTGTGGTAACTGTAAATGACATATTCTATAATTGAAATCATAGTATGATTGAGTTGAACTAAACACTCTTATTGCTGCACTTACTTGGCTATAAATGAGTCTATAAAAGTGTTTAGTTCGACTCAGTCTTACTGTGATTGCAATTATATGATTAGCTTCACTATACATGTTCTAATTAGGATCTCTAGACATATTCTATGTTTGTAATTCCTTGTAACTGTTTTGAAAACTCACAGAAAGCTTCAGGATCTGAACTGAACTAAGAATGTATATCTGTTTGAATGTGATATAAAGGGGGTATTTATAGGTAACTTATTATCTACATGAGTTCTCTTTGTTAAGCCTATATATAATAGTTTTATTTTGTCCATACTGCATTTCAGGTTATATGTGCTGAAATAGTTTTGTAAGTTGATCATTACCTTACTCAAAATTTGCATTAATATTCACTGTTTTTCCACTACATATCTGTGGTGTCATCTGCATATGTTAATCTTGTATTATTTTGCATAGATGGAATGTTAAGTTTAGTTTAGTTCAGCTCAGTTCTTGGAGCATTCATTGAGTTTGCGGAGCAGTCACAGAGACCTAAGAACATAGAACTTGTCATATACAATTACCACAGTAGGATTCAATCTACATTTATAAAAAATTTGTCTATAACTACAGTTAGTTAGTTAGTTCTCGAAGCATTCAGTGAGTTAGTTCTCGGAGCATTCAGTGAGTTCGTGGAACAATCACTGAGATCTATGAGCATTGAACTTGTCGTATACAATTACCATTTTGTGTTTACAAAAATTTGTCTGCATCTACAAAAAAATAAAAAAGAACACCTAGAACAACTCAACCAAACACCAAAAACAGACAAGTCACTTAATCATACAAATTTTATTATATACATGTTTACATATACATTGATATGTTGTGCAGTAGAATGTTGTCACTCATATATTCCTTTACAGAATAATAGGCCTTTTTACATAGGTATTTTCTAAGAGCAGATTTAAAGGAATTGTCATTGTTTATTAAGGCTTTTAGGCTAGAGGGAAGAGCATTGTATACCAAAATACACTCATAATAAACACATTTTTGATGGCATGAAAGTGCTGAAATTGGGCGATATAGATTTGCTTTTTGTCATGTATATTTTGATTTTGAACAAATTTTTGTTTATTTCTTACATAAAAGTTCATGAGGGATAAAATATACTCACAAGGAAGAGTTAAAATTTCAAATTTCCTAAAGAGGTATCTGCATGAATGTGTGCTATGTGTACCAGTGATTATTCATATGACTTTTTTCTTTAACAGGAAGACACGTTCACTTTTAACTGAATTTCCCCAAAATATTATACTATACTTCATTATTGAGTTGAAATAAGCATAATAAACTAGTTTTAAAGTCTCACTTTTAACTGAATTTCCCCAAAATTACACCGTACTTCATTATCGAGTTGAAATAAGCATAATAAACTAGTTTTAAAGTCTTAATTGACTCCAACATTACTAATGCACGTATTGCGTAGCATACACTGCTAAGTTTAGGTGTAATAAGATGAATGTGATCTTTCCAATTCAGATTGTTATCAATTATTAAACCAAGGAATGTAATATATTTGGTTTGTGAAAGTACACTGTTATAATATCCTATCTATAATTGTGGATCGTTGAGTAATTAATTTCATAACATTTGTTTTATCTAGATTTAGAGACAATTTGTTTGCTTTGAACCATACACACAATGAACTGAGAACCAGATTTAATTTAATGGCACAATCATTAAGGCTCTTTCCATTTATCAATATGCTTGTGTCATTTGCAAATAGAACAGTATTTCCTACGTCTTGGACAGATAAGGAGAGGTCATTTATATATATATATCAGAAAAGAAGAGGGCCCAGAACAGATCCTTCAGGCACTCCATGGTTAATCATTCCCCACTCTGATGCATTGTTTTTATTTTTGAAGGGACAATTTATCACTACTTTTTGTTTCCTTTTGTCAAGGTAGGATATAAACCATTTTAAATATTGGTTTTTATTCCATAGAAAACTAATTTATCTATCAGAATTTCATGATTGACACAATCAAAAGCCTTTGCTGAGTCATAAAATATTCCTCGTACATGTGATCTTTCATTAAATGCAGTTAAAATTTCATTAGTGAGTTTATAGATTGCATTTTCTATTGAAATTCCTTTTCTAAAGCCAAACTGATCACTAACTAGAATAGTGTTACTTTTAAGGTAATGGTAAAACCTATTGTACATTACTTTCTCAAACACCTTAGAAAATGTAGGTGAAATAGCTATAGGTCTATAATTAGAGACATTTATCTTTTCTCCTTTTTTTTTACATTGGCCTCACTATTGAATATTTTAGCCTCTCAGGAAATACACCCAATGTTAAAGATTCATTACACAAGTGCCTAAGGGGAGTACTAATTTCCTTTGCACAGGCCTTTATGACTTTGCTGTTCCAGAAGAGTTTTTTGATTTTAGTTTTCTAATGATATTACTAATTTCTAGTGGAGTAGTGGTACATGGTTTGACTTCATTATTT
This sequence comes from Metallyticus violacea, assembly GCA_030762175.1. Lineage (NCBI taxonomy): Eukaryota > Metazoa > Arthropoda > Insecta > Mantodea > Metallyticidae > Metallyticus > Metallyticus violacea. The sequence goes on from CM060846.1 coordinate 381,707,826, forward strand.
TGACTGGGAATTAATGATTTAAAAATTTTAATGCATCTCTTTTATCACCATAATATGAATTTACATTCTTTGTTACATTAAGAAAGTAATAATTAAACACATTTGCTACATCTGCAGGGTGTTGTATCTCTTGATTGTTAATGCTTAAAATTATTGCATCTTCTTGTGGCAAATTTTTGCCTGTTTCTTGTTTTAGTATATTCCAAGTATATTTTTATTGACTGATAAGTGTTTGATAATGGAAACTTTTGCTGCTTTTAAGACTTTCCTGAGTATCTGAACAATACTTTTTAAAATGTATTTTTAATTTAATGTCTTTACTGAGCTTTTGCTAATTATATAATTGTATTTTATGTTGACAAGATTTTTTAATTTCTTGGGTTAACCATTCCCTATTAAATGCAGTAAGAAGGGAACTCAACCGATTCATTGTAACACTTGACATTAAGTAATCAATATTTGTGTCCCCACATATAATTATTTTATGCTTAGGCTTAAATATAAAGTTTTAAGTTATCTTCAAGTTTCATCAAGAAAGTTTCCTAACGGTGAGCAATAAACACTATATTTGCTATTCAAGTGGATTGTGCATAATTCAATGTCCTGTTTTGAATTAAATTTTCATATATGTAATGTTTCGTATGGTACATCCAGCCTGACATAAATGCAAACTCCTCCTTTATTTAGTTTTTTCCTTGAAGCTTCTGCTCCCAAACAATAACCGTGTAGTGACAATTGTGATAATTCCTGTTGTTTCAAATGATGTTCAGATAGGTAGTTAATGTATGGTTTTATATTATTAGAAGTTAAGCTGTTTAATAATTCATCTGTTTTACTTTTCAGTAATTATTTTGATAAAATATATAAAGGTTGTTTATTGCTTGCTGAATACTCTTCAATTTTACTTAATATTGTGTGCAATCATTATCTTTGATTCATTGGTCATTTGAGCTAACATTAACTGCTAATAAGTTTGGCTTGATGAATTTCGGCCTGGATCAGGTGTGTATCATAAAAAATGGGACCTTGAACTATTGATAACAACAGGAACCTTACCCTTGATTCTGTGAGCAATAGGAGCAATAGCTGCTTTTTGCCTCTAAAATTAAAGTGCAGGCCATGTACAGTAAAGTTATTTCTACCTAGGTGATTTGCATCTATAAAAAAATGTGGAAATTTGTGGGTGTCATCAATGAACGCTCAGACTCATACTCTGCACCCTGCTATGAAGCTGAGGCCTATCATGCCTATCTAACAGTCCCAGACTGCTTTTAGAGCTGATATCACCAAGATCTTGCTCAATCTGATAATTATTAAGTTACTCAATGCTATTTCCTGCACCACCAACAATTACAACATGATCCTCCTTTCTGAAATCAGCAGTTAGATTTTCCAAGTCTTTTGTGATACCAGCGAGTCCAGCACTTGGCTTAAACATGCTCACAACATCTTAATTGCTACCCAAGTCATCCATTCAGTAGGGATGAATACTACCTAGCTACAAAATCTTACTCTTCCCCTTAGGGAAGAGTAGGGAAGGGCATCTACTACTAGAGGAGGACTTATGCTCTGACGAGCTTCCAATGTTCCAAGAACATTGATTCTGTTACCAGAGGAATAGTGGTAGCATCATCAGCAGAGAATACTCTCATCCTCTTGCAATTGTTCCTTGGTATAACCTTGAATTCCGGTGATTTACTATTGACTTTATTGGTGAACAATAGCTCTCGATCTGCATGTTTGAAAGTACAAGTTCCTCTTGCAGTTGGAGAATAGTTTTCTCTTGCTTCACAACTACGACTTTATATTTACAAAGTTTGCAATACCACTAGTCAAAAGTAGCAACCATATTGCTTTTAGTTTTGGCACAAGTCCAGTGAAGCCATAATTGAAACCATCACAGAACAATGAAACCTTAACTCACCTTCCTACAACACGCACACAGTTACCACTCAAAATACACTCTTTATCACTCATTTTCACGCTTTGCACTCAATGTCGGATACAACACTAGGTTAAACTAAGTAATCCAAGCTTAACAAACACAAAACCCCCATACATACGCTAAACTTACATTCACATGCCCCGAATGTACTTTATATATATATGATAAATATCAATACACCTAGAACACTTCCTTGTGGGTCCCCATACTTACAGTTTTATAATCTGGTTTTCTAGGTATTAATTGTTTCCTTTTTAAGTGTCAATTTTTGTACTCTCTTTTTCATGAGAAGAAATTACATTTTTGGCTATTCCGTTTATTCCATGATGTTCCAACATATGAATCTATAAGTTGTGATGCTTTAGAAAGTTCAAAAAATAGTGCACAAGTTTTTTAATGTTTTTTTAATTTATATATATATTTTAATATTGCTGTTCTTATAAAGTGGCCTTTATGTAAGCCATGTTGTTCATTGTTAATAATGTTATTTAGTCTGAAAAAATTTAGGAATCTAGTGCCTATTAATTTTTTAAAAATGTTTGCTATATTTGAAATTAAAATATTATTTCTTTAATTTTGGTCTCCTGTTTTCTGTATTGGTCAAATTTCACTTTGTTTTAGGCCAGTAGGAAGTTCCCCTCTTTCAATAGATTAGTTGAATGAATAAGTTAATGGCTTAGCAATGGTATTTTTATTATATTTTAGTTTTATAGAGCTTATAATCTCTGTGAGTCCGAATATTAAAACACTCTTTTTGATTTCACTTAAATGAGATTTTACTCAGGACATATGTTTCATGGAAATGTTTTCCACATCATCAGCTGTTCACAACTAATGGATCATTTGTAGAAGTTGGGTAGGTAGGAATCCGGGTAGACTCTTGTGGTCTTGTGATGAACTTAAATAAAGCGTTGTCTGTTTCTGGGATATCAAAATTTATAAGGTTACGCTCATGTTTTTTGTGTAAATCCTTTCCCTTTTGGTTGTTGAACAGTTTTTAATAACTTTATGCCTTTTTCTATTTCATGGTTTTCACTCCAGAAATGTGCTGCCACGGCTGATTTATCTATTTGTTTGTAACAGATGTTTCTCCAATGTTCTTTCAACCTAATGCCTAATTTTCTCTTTGTCTTTCCTACATATATCTTTTCACAATCCTTACAATTAATTTGGCAAATACCAGATTTTTCCTCTTTGGGCCTGGAATCGATTTTGTTTAATTTCAATAAATTTTTTATACTGTATCTATTTTGAGGTGCTAAGATAATATTGTACTGCTTAAAAAGTTTTTGAAATTTCTTATTTGCTGATGGATGGTAAGTAAAATTTTTAAAAATTTTGTCCTTTGTTGAATCACTCAAATTGTTATTTGTTTAATTCTTCTTTGTTTTTGGAATCTTTTGATTTTGGTTAATCATCTGTTTGTTGAACCCATTAGATTTAGCTGCTTCTATTATGTATAGATATTCATTCTTGTATTCTTCTTTGTTCAGTGGTATATTTATTAATCTGTATATCATGCTGTTGAATGCTGCTTCCTTGTGTGATCTTCGATTGAAACCATGGACTTGGTGATAATTGTCTTTATGTGTGTCCTTTCTGTAGATGCCAAATTCAAGTTTATTTTTACATTTTATTATCTTCAGATCCAAAAATGGTAACATGTTGTCTGCTTCTGTGTCAATAGTAAACTTAATAGAAAGTTCTTGTAAGTTTAAAAGTTTTAATGCATCTTTCACATGCTTTTTGTTTATAATGGCGAATACATCATCTATAAATCTGTGCCAAACCTTAAAAATGTGGGAAAAAGCCTTGGTGATGTGCATCTGAAAATAGCTCATGAATAAATCAGTTATGAATGGTGATAATGGACTGCCCATTACAAGTCCTGCCTTTTTTTTTTAAAAAAATTTCCTCAAATATAAAAAATGCTTGATTTATGCACAACTTAGACAATTCAATGTATTCTTTGATGTGTTTTTCTGTAAGGCTGGCTGACAACAACCATTTTCTTAAGTAGACTAATAATTTATTCTGTGGTATGCTGGGAAATAGGGCTTAGATATCAAAAGAAACAAGTGTGTCGTTCGGTGATAATTTTATATTTTTAATTTTATTGATGAGATCCATGGAGTTTTTTAATTTTAAGCTATCAAATTTTGGTAGTGAATGGAATTGTAATGATAACCAACGTGCTAAACAGTAGATCGGAGTGTTTATGTTATTGATAATTCCATTCGCTACCAAAATTGGATAGCTTAAGTTTAAAAAATTCCATGGGCCTCATCAATAAAATTAAAATATAAAACTATCACTGAACGACACACTTGTTTCTTTTGATGTCAAAGCCCTATTTCCCAGCGTACCACAGAATAAGTTATTGGTCTACTTAAGAAAATAGTTGTTATCAGCCAGCCTTACAGAAGAACACATCAAAGAATACATTGAATTGTCTAAGTTGTGCATAAATCAAGCATTTTTTATATTTGGGGAAAATTAAACAAAAGGCAGGACTTGTAATGGGCAGTCCATTATCACCTTTCCTAGCTGATTTATTCATGAGCTATTTTGAGATGCACATCACTAAGGCTTTTCCCCACATTTTTAAGGTTTGGCACAGATATGTAGATGATGCATTCGCCATTATAAACAAAAAGCATGTGGAAGATGCACTAAAACTTTTAAACCTACAAGAACCTTCTATTAAATATTGTACTTATGAAGCTGTTGACAATGGAGATATAGAAAATAAAAAAAAAAAAACTTATGTATTTCGAGTTTCCTCCTATGGATGAATTCAGCAATTTCCTACTTCAACCAACAGAGGCCATCACAGAAACATCCGGGTGTCCAGCCATCATTTCGAGTAATGGCAGTTCGGTGAGCAACTGAAGATGGGAGAGGTTCTCCCGAAATGCATCTTATTTTTATAAAAAAAAATTAATAACTAAACCTTCTATTAAGTTTACCATCGGAATAGAAGCAGACAACGTGTTACCATTTTTGGATCTGAAGGTAATAAAATGTAAAAATAAACTTGAATTTGGCATCTACAGAAAGGACACACATAAAGACAATTATATCAAAGCCCATGGTTTCAATCCAAGATCACACAAGGAAGCAGCATTCAACAGCATGATATACAGATTAATAAATATACCACAGAACAAAGAAGAATACAAGAATGAACATCTACACATAATAGAAGCAGGTAAATCTAATGGGTTCAACAAACAGATGATTAACCAAAAAATTAAAAGATTCCAAAAACAAAGAACAATTAAACAAATAACAGCTTTGAGTGATTCAACAAAGAACAAAATTTTAAAAATTTTACTTACCATCCGTCAGCTAATAAGAAATTTCAAAACTTTTTTAAACAGTATATTTTAGCACCTCAAAATAGATACAGTGTAAAAAATTTATTGAAATTAAACAAAATCGATTCCAGGCCCAAATAGGAAAAATCTGGTATTTGCCAAATTAATTGTAAGGATTGTGAAAAGATATATGTAGGAAAGACAAAGGGAAATATAGGCATTAGGTTGAAAGAACATTGGAGAAACATCCGTTACAAGCAAATAGATAAATCAGTTGTGGCAGTACATTTCTGGATTGAAAACCATGAAATAGAAAAGGTATAAAGTTATTAAAAACTGTTCAACAACCAAAAGAACTAATTATATGGAAAGCATTTATATAAAAAAACATGAGCGTAACCGTATGAATTTTGATATCCCAGAAACAGACAACACTTTATTTAAGTTCATCAGAAGACCACAAGAGTCCACCCGGATTTCTACCTACCCAACTTCTACGAATGATCCATTAGTCATGTACAGCTGATGATGTGGAAAACATATGTCCTGAGTAAAATCTCATTTAAGTGAAACCAAAAGGAGTGTTTTAATATTCAGACTCACAGAGATTATTAGTGCGTGTTTCACTGTGTTCGATTCCAAATTGAACTAATATTGAAATTATAGAGCTTATTTCACCAGACCCATTAGTGAATGTATTAGATAATTCAGTTATGTTAGGAACTTCTGTTTTCAATATAGGTTTCAAGAATATTGAAGAGCACAACTGTGAAGCTATAATGTTATCTTTATCTTCAAATTTGGGAGATATTTATATGTGTGTTTATTTTTATTCTAATTTATTACAAAGAAAAAATGAACAAATCTTATAAGTAAAACTCTGTAGTGGTGTATAAATAAATTAGAGTAAAAATAAGCACACACACATAAAATCATAGAATTGAAAGTGAATGGTGACAAAATTGTACTCTGTAAAATTATGTGAACATTTCAACACCTTCTTTATTAATATAGTCAATTTATTTATACATCCCCACAGAGTTTTACTTATAAGATTTGTTCATTTTTCTTTGTAATTGTTTTCCTTTGTATAAAGTAAATAATGTCTGAAAGTTTTATGTTTTTCTTTGTCATACCTACTCCCTGTTGATTTTTGGATTTCAAACAAGTCCTGAGATATTTGCCTCAATCTAATCAATTCAGTTTTACTATTAATTTCATATTGCATTTACCTCTTTTGTTATTAATGAACAGCATGTAACAAAGTGGGTATTATTTATTTATTTCAATAACCAAGTTTACAATATTATTACAATGTGGGTAACTTGACAAAAGAAAACAAAAAATAGTAATAAATTGTCCCTTTAAAAAATGCATCAGATTCGGGAATAATTAACCATTGGGTGCCTCAGGGATCTGTTTTGGGCCCTCTTCTTTTTCTGATGCATTAAATGATCTCTCCTTATTTATCCAAGATTTAGGAAATGATGTTCTATTTGCAGCTGACACAAGCATATTGATAAATGGAAATAGCCTTAATGGTTGTACCAGATTAAACTAAATCTGGTTCTGAGTTCTTTGTGTGTATGGCTCAAAGCAAACAAATTGTCTCTAAATTTAGATAAACAAATGATCACTCACAGGTCCCCAAATTTCCTATTACAAATTGGATATTATAACAGTGTACTTCTACAAACCAAAGATATTAAATTCCTTGGTTTAATAAGTGATAAACATCTTAATTGGAAAGATCACATCGATTTCATCATACCTAAACTTAGCAGTACATCCTATGCAATACATGCATTAATAACATTAGATTCAATTAAGACTTTAAAACCAGTTTATAATTTCAAACTCAATAATGAAATACTGTGTTATAATTTGGGGAAACTCAATTAAAAGTGAACGTGCCATCCTGTTAAAGCAAAAAAACATGAATAATCACTGGTACATATAGCAGACATTCATGCAGAAATCTCTTTAGGCAACTTGAAATTTTAACACTTCCATGTGAATATATATTATTCCTCATGAATGATTATATAAGAAATAAAGAAAAATTTGTACAAAATCTAAATGTACATGACAAGAATACTAGATGAAAAGCAAATCTACATAGACCAGTTTAAACACTTTCCTGCCATCAAAAAGGCATTTATTATGAATGCATTTAGTACAAAATGCCCTTTCCTTTAGCCTAAAAGCTTTAATAAACAATGGTAAATCGTTTAAATATGCTCTTACAAAATACCTATGTAAAAATGTCTATGTAAAGAAATATATGAGTGACAACACATTATATTGAATTAAAAACACTGCAATTTTGTTATATCATTTCACATGTAAACATGCATATAGTAAAATTTGTAAGATTGAGTGATGTGTCTGTTTCTGTGGTTTTTGTTGTTTTGACTGAGTTGTTCTAGGTGTCGCTTTTTTATTTTTGTTGTAACTATTTATGCAGATGTACATGATATTTTTTGTAAATGTAGAATGTGAGCTACTGTGGTAATTGTAAATGATAAATTCTCTCTTAAATGTAAATTGGAACTTGCACAGTGAAGCCATTCATATTAATGGATATCATTGTATGATTCAGTTGAACTACACACTCTTAAAGCTTCACTTACTTTTCATAAATGTATGGAACCGGTTTCGAGAACATTTTGTTCCCATCTTCAGCCATACTAAAGTTCAACTGTCGGATCATTCGTTGAGCTGTGGGAATGTATATTCTGCTCTGGTGGCGGTGTGATAAACTTGTAGTTTATGATTTCATCCCCGACAATGTCGAAGTTCATTATGCTGTCTTTGTATTTGTAGATGTAGATTTTCTCCCAGGTTGCTAATTCCGTAGGTCCTTGTACTGATTTTAATAATTTTGTTTTATTTATTATGTCGTGATTTTGTGTCCAAAAATGATATGCTACTGCTGATTTCTCTATTTGCTTGTACTTTATGTTCCTGAAATGTTCCTTTAACCGTGTGCCAATGTTTCTCTTTGTTTTTCCTATGTAGATTTTTTCACATTCTGCACAGTTTATTTTGTAAATACCTGATTTTTCTTCTTGTGGAATACTGTCATTAACATTATCTATCAGCAAATTTTGAACATTAAATCTATTAATCGGTGCCAACCTGATATTAAAATCTTTAAGAATATTCTGAAATTTTTTTGTGGCCCATGGATGATATGTGAATTTTTTAAAAATAAATTTATCTTTTTTTGCTGAAAGTGTTGTGGTTTCTTTGATATGTTTTTGTCTCTTGAATTTCGGCACCTTTTTATGTACTAGTTCTTTTTTAAAACCATTTTTAACTGCTGTTTCTTCTATTTGTTTGTATTCTTTAAAATATTCTTCTTTGCTAATTTGTAGGTTAACTAGCCGGTGTGTTAAACTGTTAATTACTGCATGTTTGCGTGCTGTAGGGTTAAAACTGTCAGCTTTGATGTGATTATCTGCATGTGTAATCTTTCTGTATATTCCAAATTTAAGTTTTTCTTGGCATTTCATTATTTTAATATCAGGTTGGATATTAAAATAATGAAATGGGCCACAAAAAAATTTCAGAATATTCTTAAAGATTTTAATATCAGGTTGGCACCGATTAATAGATTTAATGTTCAAAATTTGCTGATAGATAATGTTAATGACAGTATTCCACAAGAAGAAAAATCAGGTATTTACAAAATAAACTGTGCAGAATGTGAAAAAAATCTACATAGGAAAATCAAAGAGAAACATTGGCACACGGTTAAAGGAACATTTCAGGAACATAAAGTACAAGCAAATAGAGAAATCAGCAGTAGCATATCATTTTTGGACACAAAATCACGACATAATAAATAAAACAAAATTATTAAAATCAGTACAAGGACCTACGGAATTAGCAACCTGGGAGAAAATCTACATCTACAAATACAAAGACAGCATAATGAACTTCGACATTGTCGGGGATGAAATCATAAACTACAAGTTTATCACACCGCCACCAGAGCAGAATATACATTCCCACAGCTCAACGAATGATCCGACAGTTGAACTTTAGTATGGCTGAAGATGGGAACAAAATGTTCTCGAAACCGGTTCCATACATTTATGAAAAGTAAGTGAAGCTTTAAGAGTGTGTAGTTCAACTGAATCATACAATGATATCCATTAATGATAAATTCTCTATTTATAAGTCTCTGTGATTGCTCACTGAATGCTGCAGGATCTGAACTGTACTGAGATGGTTCTAACCCAGATTCCATAGGAAGCTCATATTTCAATCCATTCCAATACCAAATATTCTAATAATTAACATACGGTTTTCACCATTTCACTAAATGTATTTTAACAATAATAGCTGAGCTGCAGTTCTTAGTTCATCAGTAGCTTCCTACTGGGATATCCAGAAGACTTTGACACAGCCCCTTTTATGTTTCACACCTATATACTTCCTATTTGTACTGATTCTTTGCACTACATCAATTATGGTTTGGAAATCACGGTAACTCTTTCCCACAACCATAACCCTCTAAAATAAACATAAACAAAGAAACACTGTAATAACTAAACTAAAACATTTTATGTAAATCAATAATCACCCAAATTAACAATAAATCCATTTATAAATATAAACAATGTACTAAAATTTGTTCACACTAATGTTTTCCTTGTTTTTTGTAATGAAATTTTTTTCCCAAGTGGAAAGTTCTATTGCGTTGTGAAGTTGTTTCATAGTTTTGTCTCGGGTTTAATTTCATGATTTTTATTCCAAAAGTGCACTGCTATCTCTGATTTATCAATCTGTTTTAAGCGAATATTTCTAAAGTGTTCTTTTCTCCGGATTTCCAAATTCCTCTTTGTTATTCAAATGTATTTTTTATCGCACTGTGCACATTTTATTTCATAAGTACCTGACTTTTGTTCTGTTGGCATGTTGTCCTTTACTCTGCAACCTAATAAGTTCTTTATATTAAAATTGTTCTTTGGAGCTAACATAATTCCTTGTTCTTTGAATATTTTTTTGAATTTATCGTGGTAAATTGGGTGAAACTTTTGAATTTGTACCATTCTTTTGCGCTTTTAGGTGTGGAAACATCTCTTATTATTATTATTTGTTTTTTGATTTTATTGATGAATTTTTATTACTGTGTCTTTGCCGTACACCCATTAGTTTCTGCTATCTTTATGATTTGTTGGCATTCCAATTTGTACTCTGTTTCTGTGAGTGGTATGTTAATTAATCTGTGTGCTAAACTATAAATCACTGCGTATTTATGTGGAATGGGTTTAAAATTGTCATTTTTTATGTAATTTTCTGTGTGCGTATCTTTTATATGGATTCCGATGGTAAGATAGTCTTTATTTCTTATGATTTTTACATCTAGGAAGGGGAGATATTCATTTCTTTCTTCCTCTATGGTGAACTTCATAGATTGGTGTTGCAAATTCAGAAGTTTTAGTGCCTATGTTGTATGTTTTTTTGGAATTATTGCAAATATGTCATCCACATACCTATACCATGTTTTGAAGATTGGAGGGAAGGCTTTGATGATATGCATTTCAAATGAACTCATAAAAATTTGCTAGAAATGGAGATAGGGGGTTTCCTATAGCTAGTCCTGAGACCTATTGGTAGTATTTTTTGTTGAAAAGGAAGAAATTTTGTTCAATGCAAATGTTAGTAAGTTTTATCAAGTCTTCAATTTCTTGTGCTTATAGAGCTAAGGATTTTAGCCAATTCTTTAACATTAGCATAAGTTTTTTTGTTGGTATGCTTGGAAATAAGGCTTCTACATCAAACGATACCATTATATTTTCCGCTGTAATTTTGTAATTTTTCTACCAGATCCTGTGAGTTTTTGATACTCAAGCTTTAGTATTTTTTTAAGGATTTGAAAATGTCGGTTAATTTTTTTTACTGTTATCTTTTTTGTGTAATTTAGGAAGTGCATACATTCTAGGAAATCCGGGTTGCTGTGTGTGAGTTTTCATTTTTCTTTAGTGGACAGTACTTTTATTTCATCCAATGTTTTATTCAAGTTTCTAGTGCAGCTTTTAAGTGGATTTTTTCTAATTGGTTTATAATCTTCACCTTTTAACATAGTTTCTATCCTGTTTATGTAGTCTTCTTGGTCAAAATGGCGATTTTATCAGAGAACACAGACAAAACTACTGAAACAACTTCAAAATGCAATAGAACATTCCACTTGGGAAAAAAAATTCATTACAAAAAACAAGGAAAACTTAATGAATTTAATTACCCTCCAATGGACGAACTCAGCAAGTTCCTAATAGAACCAACAGATGCCGCCACAAGAACATCAAGAGACCCAACCGCCACTTCTAACAACAGTTGGTCTACAGGCTGAAGATGGGAGGGATCACTCCCGAAACATATGTCCAGTTTTTATGTAAGTGAATGGAGTTAGTGTGAGCAAATTTTAGTACATTGGTTTTATATATATATCACTCCATTGTCAACAACTTCGTAAGTACATTTAATTGAATAAATCCATTCCTCATTTATAGAACTTCTGCCCTTAACTAGCTTACAGCCATACTCATTTAAACTTTTAATCTACTGTACATACAATCAAAATACCACTACTAACAAATTATTCAGGGAAAACACAATCAAACTCACCATAACCATTTGTTGTTTACTGTATACAAAAATTCCCCAAGATTCCTAATGTGCATTTGGTCATCAAAAATTTTCTTTGTAGCAGTTTGCTTATTTAATTTCAACCATTTACCATGTAATGCTTGTTGCCTTCATTCACAAGTTCCTGAACATTGAAACAAAATATGCTCTACATTTCTCTCTCCCTCTCTCTCGCTCTCTCTCTCTCTCTCTTTTTAATATTGGACAAACTGCATGCTCATATCACTTCTAAAACACCTTAAGCTTCAGATTCCTAATCTAAACTATGCCATCCCCTTTCTCCCCTGCTTATTACATTTACTAACTCTTTTAACATCCCCTTTTACTCCTGAAAGAAGATTAGTGACCTCTTCTCGCTCATTATAGTATGTAATTAATATCTGTCCATCTATATCCTCAAAGCTTATTCGAATGTGTTTTCAAAAATATCCCTCAAATTCACCTCTTCTTAACTATACATCATCCATTTCATTGCTTGTTAACTCTTCCCCAACTTTATTTACCCAATAAAAATCCCTTACCGCAGACTCCTGGAATGTTAACCATTTCCAACATGCCCCTACATTTGCAGCATTTTGTGGATTTCCCAACACATTCTTACAAAACTTCTGAGTATCCTGTCCATCAATTTCTAATTTTCATCTATCCCCCATATTTCCATGTCATATGCCCACCTTAACTCAACCAGTGCCCTATATATTCTTTTCAACCAATTCACCTTCATTTTTGGTGTAACAAACATACGTTTCTTAACTATCCTGAAAGATAGGGACTCTTGGTTATTGCTAATTTCTTTTGTTTCTACTATTGAATTGAGGAGCTCAGAACCATTCCTAGGTATGAAAATTGCTCATAATCTGTATCTCATTCACCAACATAAACCACTTTCTTATCACTCCTCATCGAATTTCCCTTTTTAAATACCATTATTTCTTAATTAAGATTAGTGTATGATTGAGACAAACTACACACTCTTATCTGGGGATGAAAACATAAACTTAAGTTCATCACACCTCCACCAGAGCAGAATATTCATCCCTAAAGCAAAACAAATTATCCGGCAGTTGACGGTTAACTGATGTTATGGATGATAGTCTGTGAAACATGTACTAAATTTAAACAAATAAGTGGAGACAGTAAGAGTGTGTAGTTTAACACACAATGATCTTAATTGTATTACTTACTTCAGTGTACAAGTTCCAATTAGCATTTCAATCATTATTTTAGTTTTCCCTTGATTCACTTTAACACTAGGAAGACCAGCATTATCTTGCTACCAAGTAGCACCATCATTGGTCATTTTGACCAACTGCTTTTATAATGTTTTACTGTGTAATACGTTTTGATATTGAACTAAATATGTTAAAATGACATTTTTTTCTTTGTGTTACAGCTGTCACTTCAATTTATGAATATACTAATCAATGCAATATTGTTCTAGCTCATTGATACACTTTTTAGTTAAATTCAGCTAACAATTTTTTTTTTTTTTTTGCTATCATGCCTAACATTTGCTTATTATTATACAACTAATTTATTGTCAACATTTAATTTGATGTGATTACATCAGCAGGTCAGTGTCTTGAACTGAGTCAAAACTACCATCTTTTTCAAAGCACTTGTGATATAAAAATTGGACATTTCCTGAACACGGGTCACACATGTACTTTTTACATTTCACATACATGTTCTTGGTTTTGTTGGGACCTTTACATTCTCCAATTTGGCAGGTCTTGCGTATCTACCTCACTGGATGTCACCATTGATATCATGAGTAGGTCCCTCTTTTGACAGCAAGTATGAAGGGGAGAGTTCCTCTGCAAGCTTGAAAAGAGATTCTCCTTACTCTTCCTCCAGTGACTTTTCTGTACAGGATCCACATATTGATTCCAGCTAGATCCAGTATGCTGAAGAAAACATGCATAGGCCATTACCAACAACTAAACTTAACTGTGTACAGGCAACACATTTGGTCCAGAATGTCAACTTCACATTTTATGGAGTTATAAAAGTTAACAGTTCCTGGAAGTCTCTTCCATGGTTATAATGCACCTGATTTGCAGCTCTGTATACAGTTGTCTACAAAGGGATTCCAGATAGGAGTAGCTGCTACAAAGCCATCTGTTTTTAGTCTGTCATTGTGTATGTGCTTATCATCAAATCATAATAACTGCATAATCTCTATAAACTTGTTCCTTTCCATAGTAAGAGAGAAAAATTGTGGTTCCCACACCAGTGACCACAGAAATTCCACAATGTCCACAGGCATACAGAATCCAAGAGCTGTCCTCAAAGATTTCACAGGTTTTTATATCTGAGCATTGTTTTATATTCTTGAGAATATTGGTGTCTGTCAACACTCGCCAGTACTGGAGTAATATAAGATTTTTAGCATGATCTATAGGATTTGACTTATCTGTCAGCAAATTATTATGCCAACATCTTCCAATGTATTTCTTGGTGCAATTCTTGTCCACAATGTACCATCAGCTGCACTTCCACCTCTTCCTATAGCAGGAAAAATTTATTCCTGCTAATCGTGACACCTTTTTCATCGTTTGAAACCACCTCTTTGACCAAGAGTAGGAATGTTTGGTGTTTCTTGACTTAATCCTGCAGCTACCACTTCACATCTGATATTCTCATTTTCCTCTGATTCAGATGATACACTTAAGTTGCATGTTTCAGGTACATTCACCTTCATCGACAGCTAGCTCATCACAATCAAAAATATCTCTTCTTCTGGCTCATCTCATTTATTAATAAACTATTGAAATAATCCACCACTTCATCTTTTCAAAGATAATTCCAATGTGCCATGGTTACAAGGAAATTCAAAAATTACGGAAAGTAATACACCAGCAAACTTTTTATGAGCATGTCAACTGTCAAACTGAACTAAATATCATGCATTCTGACCAACAATAAGTGGGAAGTGCAGCTCCAACAATAAACAAATAGCCACAAGAAGCACATTATTGTCAAACTCAGTAACCACTGCTCAAAATATCATACTGGTCAAAATGAGCAGCTATTGTCCTTTAAGGTAAAAATGTTTACAATTTATCCTAAACTTAAGTATTTTTTTTACACTAAACTCCTCTTACTTACATAAAAATAAGATAATGTTTCGGGAGAATCTCCCCCATTTTCAATTCTAATTTTAGATATGTTTTAATCTCCTCTTTTTAATTAATTGTCAACTGGAGATGGAGGAGATTCTCCTGAAACACGCCTTATTTTTATGTAAGTAAGTGAAGTTTAGTGTAAAAAATGAATACCTAAGTTTAGGATTTATTACTACTCCATTGTCAACAGCTTTGTAAATACAATGTTTACAATTTGTTCGAGATTTGTGACAAAAGTATGTATTTTTCAAGTAAGAATATTCGATCCAATTTGTTAATTGTCTTGGGAAATTAGCACAAAAAAATTAAAATTGCCCAATTTATATGATGGTTAGAATCTTTGCAGGTCTAAATAACCAGTACAGTCTTCCTAGGGTTGAGATCCCATTCTTTACAATAACTCACAATTTCTATTAACACATATCTTAATGCTGTCACCGAAATAGATGCTGGCATTAAATCATCAGCAAAATGAAAATCTGGGATTTCCAATTTGTTTATTATTGGTTCTGTATGTTCACTTCCTGTAAACCCAGCATTATGTCATCTATAAACAAATCAAAAGAATAGGGCTCAACTTGCAGCCTTGCCCAGGCCTCCGATCTTGGTTACTTCCTCAGTCACAAATCCTTCCCCACATTTAACATAAAACATTGACCTTCTAAAGCTCCTTCAATAAAACAATCATCTACTTAATTTAATTGTATTTAAGCTATAGACAATGGAGTGGTTAATATATCCTATTAGAATGTATTAAATATGTTCTCACTAACTTTTGATACAACATTAGAACTTGTTTCAGGGGCATTCATTCCCTTCATCAGCTGCTGACTGTTGTAGAAATAAGTGGAATTAGTGTGCACATATTTAATACATTTTAATAGAATAAATCATCTCTTTACTCATCCTCTCTTATCATAATTTGTACCATAAGGTCTCTCTATTAATTGCCTTCTCTAAATCAACAAATACTTCATACAACCTACCATGTTTATTCTCAAAATACTTATCTATTATTGTTTTAATAACAAATTCATTATCAGCCATTCTTCTACTTTTCCTAATACCTAATTGAAATGGAAATGAATATGTTCTCTTCTACCCAGTCATTAATTACCTTAGTTATAATTCCAGTAAAAACCTTACGAAATTAAACAAGAGCAATAACTCTATAGCTACCTGGATTATCAATAGAACCCTTTCTCTTAAAAATAAGTTGAATAATGGCTATGCAGAGCTCTTGGGTATACTCTTGCTACACATAATTAGATTCACTAATTTAGTCAAACACTTTAATTGATCTTGATTCTGACACCAGACACAGAAGAATTCAACTGGCAATCCATCTTTACCTATTGCTTGAACCTGCTCTAAAACTTCTTCA
This sequence comes from Metallyticus violacea, assembly GCA_030762175.1. NCBI lineage: Eukaryota > Metazoa > Arthropoda > Insecta > Mantodea > Metallyticidae > Metallyticus > Metallyticus violacea. The sequence goes on from CM060846.1 coordinate 381,724,263, forward strand.
CAAGAAAATTCTTTTTCCATAGTTTCATTATATCTTGATTCTAATTCCAAATTCAAACCCCTCATCCCAGAGTCTCTGAATTCAAATAAACATTTAAAATACTCCACCCATTGCTCTGGTGCTATGAACGATATCCCCGCACTTGCTTTTGTACAATTTCTTATAATTTCCAAAATTTGATTTTCACTTCTATTTCTAAGGCCTTATTTCTACCTCATTCACATTTGTTACTAAGAAAAAACTTTTTGTACAATTCTCTCAACTCTGTCAATTTTCCTCTATTCTTAAATCATTCATTCTCTCTCCACTGAATTATGGCATCCTTTACTAAACTTTTAGTATTCTTGCATTGTTTATCAAAACAATCATTATGGCTTTTACTGTTATTCATACTCCTTTTAAGCATACTATTAGCAGCCCATTTGAGCACAATAATGTCTCTCCACACTTGTCAATACAAATAAATTCCATTGGCACGCAAACCATTGCAATTCAACATAAAATAAAATTCCCTGAAATGGGCCTGATTCCATTTATAACTGTTAACTTTCTCACGCAATTCCCCATTATTTGGAATAAATCCTTCTTATCATTAATTTCACCCATCCATTCTACCACTAAGGGAAAATGAGCACTATTACTAACTAAATTCATCACTTTAAAATTTATCACTGACCCATATAATTCCCAACCACATTCAACAAAACCCACAACACTTTGACTACTTGCACTAACAACTCACCATTCTTATCTTCCCCATAAAACCATTTAAAATTACCAAAACATTGATTTCATAAAGCTGAGCAAATTTCACACCCTCTTCATTCTCTTCTTTATCCTTACTCTTCCTTATAACACTTGTCTTATCTTCTATAATTAAGTCATTTAACATACCCCAATCCTTAGCTTGCAAATTCCCATTCCTCGCATTGAAATCTCCCATCAATAAAATTCCATCATAGAAATTCCTGTATAATTTCTTCCATCTCATTTCCTACTGGTGAAAGAGATCTTGGCTATGCAACCTGCAGTTTCTGTGTGGGTATAAACTACACCTAAACATACTGTTATCTTCTCTAATATTAACCACATTACACCCTCCATCCTTTAATCGTACCCTTCCATTCCTTTCTAAATAATAGCCCCAAGGCACCTAAAATTTTTCCTTTAATATTCCTTCTCAAACCCTCTTTTCATATAAATTCAAACTTTGCCATTATAATCTCATCCCAATATTCTAATCATATCTTAAGTAATGCTAATAACTGCATCGTTTCAACCAATGAATCTATAAAACCCAAGGACAAACTCTTTTTCAAACCTTCACAATTCCAAAAACCCAGCTCATCAGAGGCTCAATCTCCTTTTCTCCACATTCTGAATCCACTATAGCTCTGAACTCCTGCAATTTCTTCCTACACCTGAGTTTAATCCCTCCCACTGCAGACTCTTGATGCTGTCCGGGATACAAATGTCTTCCTGTATACTGCTGATTGTACTGTCAAGTTCTAAAATACTTCCATTTGAAGTTAGCACAATACTGGAATCCATAGTGACATCTTCCTCTCCTCTTCTTCCTTCCTGCTTCCCCTCTCCCATCAATTATTGAATCTTTCGTAACAAACATCTGCCTGATGATATACCCTTACATGGTGATTTCATCACTACTCCTATAAGACCTTGAAATTCTAACACGTTCTCTTGTGTCGTTGCCTGTCCTCCCCTCTCCTTGCTAGTCACACACATGGGCAAACCAACCCTTGATTTTCTGCTTCCTGTTACATTTACATCAAATTGCCAGTTCATATCCTTCTGCCCATTTCTATCACCAGTATTTAGCTCCTTTTTATTTGCATCTACCATCTTTCCATTAGTCCAACGTTGCTTATTCCGTATATAAGCTTTCTTTCCATTTGCCTTGGCATCTTTCTTTCTAGTATAATCTTTCTCTTTATTTCTCTCTTTTCCATTCAAAGCCCTTATTGGTGAAAATATCAGTTCCTTTAAGTTTCTTTGCTCTGCATAAGATCTGATACACAGTATTCATGGCAGTAAGCTTTACTGTTATATCTCTCTTGCCTATATATCTTCCCACTCAAAAAGCATCTGCAATTTCTCATCCTCCTAGTTTCATCTCTAATTTTCACTCCAAAATATCTTGCACCTTGATAGGACTGAAACTCCTCTCCTTTCTTCAACTCCAGTTTACCAAATTTAACTTACAATTTTTGCCCTAGAGGTCTTCTTCAAATTCCCTTTTTAATGCCTGATCTTATTCTTGTATCACTTGCTTAATATCCTGGGAAATTGTGTTCAACAAATTGCTAAGGCATTCTTCTAAACCTCCATTCTGGTAGAATCTTTTTCACCACATCAAGTGGGTTAAATTTTTTTATGAACTTCTTCCCATTTTCCTTTTATATTCATCAGATTAAAAATATTGTTCTACTTTTTTTATTATTATTTATTTTATTTATTTATTTTTTTTTTAATAAGAAGTTTACAGTTGTTTCATTTATTTGTCTTCACATTTTGTATTTTATAATTTAACAAGATCAACATATTATGCAAAGTGATCTATTGCAAAGAATTTAATACTTGAACATTTTTTACTTTCCTACTTACATTTGTAATAATATTACATATAATTGAATTAGATTTATCAATAACTGTTGTTAGAACATGATCTCTACAAGCCCAATTAATTCTACAAGATCAAATGTGGAAAGCAGATCATAGAATTATTTATAATTACTATCAGAGTAGATGAGATTTATATTTGAATCACCTTCTAAAAGGATGTTATTTTATCTAGTAAAAATTATTATTGTTGTTGATGTTATTGCTGTTGTTTAATGTAAAATGCGGTGGTAGTACTCAGCTCATTAAATTAATAACCCTTGGCATAAATATTTCTAGAGAAGAAGTCTTGCTCCCAGCCAAGTAGCCAAACGCATTGCTGAAGAAAGATCATACCAAGAACTAGATAATGCTAAGAAGAGTCGAAGAGAAGGTCAGCATTCCATTGGAAGTTCCCAAGTGTCACAAGTATTGCAGCCCATGACACAGCTATCATCCACATCTACTTCAAATAACACTATTGATATACTGTCAAATCATGTAAGTAGAATTTGCCTCATCATTTATACTCTTTCGTCCAGTATACAATCTCAGCTGCATCAGAGATTAGGAAATCAGCAGTGCAGCTGTTAAGTAGGTTTTTTCCTTATATATACAAATGAGTCAGTATTGGGTGATACTAAAACTTCACTAACTGATTAATTCTTCAGAACATGTTTCAAGAGCATTCACTCTCATCTTCAGCTGGGTACCGAATAGTCGGTATCCAGCGACATAGTGACCTCTGGTGGTTCCATTAGATAACGAAACAGGCAGTCCATTGGTGGAATGTCATAGTTCATAACTCTATGTTTATTTTTTAAAATATAAATCTTTTCCCAAATTGCCAATTCCTTGGGATTGGTGGTAGCTTTTAACAGTTTGGCTTCTCCTGCAATGTCGTGATCGTAAATCCAAAAATGATCTGCAACTGCTGATTTATCCACTTGTTTATATCTTACATTTCTGAAGTATTCTTTGGTCTTTGTCTCCAAATTTTGTATTGTTTTGCCTATATATATCTAATCACACTCCAAACAATCTATCCGATACACTCCTGCCTTTTTGCTGGGTGGAATAACATCTTTTATAGTGCTATTCAGAAGCTTTCCAATACTAAATTTATTTTGTGCTTCCAAACCATATAATAATTTTTAAAACTCTTCATGAATGCCCTGTTTGCCCATGGATGATATGTGAATTTTTTAAAAACCGTATCTTTTTTTATCGTGGAGAGAGTTGTGGTGTTTTTAATATCTATCTGTCTTTTGAAATGTTTGATCTTCTTATCAACTAAAGAGCTGCTGAATCCATTGTTGAGGGCTGTTTTGATTATATAACGGTATTCTGCTGAATATTCTTCTTTGTTGAGTGGGATGTTTACCAATCTATGGACAAGGCTGTTTATAATGGCATGTTGGTGTGGTTTAGGGTTGAAACTGTTATTCTTTATGCGGTTATCTGTATGTGTAGGTTTCCCATATATGCCGAATGAAATTATGTCATTTCTCCTGTATATTTTTAGGTCCAAAAAGGGTAAAAGACCATTTTCCCCCAAATCCATAGTGAATTTATTATTTTGGTCCTGCAAATTTAGTAAATATTTTTTTTTTTTTTTTTTTTTATTTTTTTTTTTTTATTGCCAGAATGTCATCCACATAATGAAACCATACTTTGAATGTTAAAGGGAATGCCAAATGTGTGTTTCTACAGCACTCATAAATAAATTCGCCAGAAATGGAGAAAGGGGCTAAGCCAGAAATTTGTTGGTAAATTTTCCCATTGAATGTGAAAAAGTTTTGGTTTATACACAATTTAGTGAGATTGGTATAATCCTCAATTTCTTCTGCTGTCAAGTTTATACTTTTTAGCCAATTCTGTAGATTTAGGAGCAGTTTTTTTTGTAGGGATACTAGTAAACAAAGATGCAACATCAAAAGAGACCAAGGCGTCATTTGGCGAAACCCACTCATTGTTAAATTGGTCCACAAGTTCATATGAATCAACTATACTTCTACTTTCAAATTGTTCAAAAGATGCAAATTTCTTTACCAACCACTTGTGCAAAAATTCAACACATTATAAGGCAAGCTAAAAACAAACCACTGTCAACCTAAAGAATGCAGCACTGACAATGTAATTAACCTATCGTGATACTCTTTAAACAACGTAGAACTGCAGTTTTTAAACAAAGGCTTGGAATTAAAAATGAATGTAGGAATCCACACAGTAAAACTATCATAATCTTGTTGAATTAAACATAAAATTTCTAAAATCGTGTCAATATATTAAACTCTCTTGACGTTTCACATTAAAATTTTTTTATTAAAAAGTAAGTTGCAACTAGTTTCGTGAGTTATTTGCTCACATTGTCAACCAATTGATAATGTGAAACATCAAGAGAGTTTAATATATTGACATGATTTTAGAAGTTTTACATTTAATTCAACACAAAAAAAAAAAGTCTTGGAAAACTTGCAAGACTCGAACATATTGGAAGATTTCATAGTACATATAGCGATTGCTACCCAGGGTTTGGATGAATCTAAAAAATCAGCCATCGTTAATCAATGCAGACAAGTACTTAATAAAATCAAACAATATAGCAAGAATCATCAGAATCAACACCTCTACAAATGTGTACTTCGTTCTCTCAACAGTAAACATGTTGTATATATCAAAGCTGATAAAGGAAACAAAGTAATAATAATGGACCAAGATGATTACATCGAATGGATGGAGAACATGTTGGGGACTTCTGAATATGCAGTGATAAGTCATAATCCATTGAAGGAGTGTGTTAAAGCTTTCATCTCCTCCTTGAGACAGATTAAAACGTTGTTAGAATTTGATAAATGGAAAATTAAAACAAATAACCCACAGTTGCCCAGGATTTATGGCCTTCTGAAAATACATAAACCAGGCAAAAGCATGCGCCCAATAATCAACATCAATTCACCAACCAGCAATTTGACCAAGTGGTTGGTAAAGAAATTTGCTTTAAAGCTGGCTGAGGAGCTTAAAAGTTCAGTATAGGTTTAACTCTATGAACATATGGACTTGCTCTTGTGTGACAGTGTATAAGTATTTACTAGGTGGTATAATAAGTACAATTTTAATTATGTTAATATGGCTCAATTCAGGTATTCTATTTCCCAAAGCCCATTTATTTAAAATTCATATGTGCATACATTAACATGACTCAATTCAGGTATTCTATTACCCAAAGCATATTTATTTACAGTTCATATGTGCATACAGAATCGACTCATGATGTATGGAGATTGTTTCAAAAGAGATGCTATGATAGTTGACTTCCAAGTCAAAGTTTGATTCATAGATTGGTAAATAAATTTCATCAAACGGGAAGTATTCTTGATAAAAAGATACACGATCATGTATATGCTCACAGTAGAAATGTTAGGTAATATTGGACACATTCTGGAATGTTCCCCTAAAAAATCACTTCAATGCCTTTCTCGGCAAACAGGAATTTCTTATTCCTATGTTCAAATGGCTATAAAGCCACTGAAGTTAAAACCCCATAAAATTACTCTAGTGCAAGAACTTAAACTGCATGATCCTACATCCAGCAGTAGATTTTGTGAATGGATTTTGAATAGTGTAGATGATGGAGAAATTGATCCTAATCTATTTTCTTTATGGACAAATCTTGATTCCATCTAAATGGGAATCTTAATTCACAAAACAACCAATATGGCATTCTGAAAAACCCAACCTGCTTCCCCAGGAACCCCTGCATGGTCAAAAGATAGGGGTTGTACTATTGTTTGCAAGAGAATAATAGGCCCTTTTTTAAAAAAAAAAAAGGAAACAATTCATAGTGATATGTATGTACAGTATATTTTGCAATCCTTTTTCCATAAATTAGCTCTGAGGAAACATATATGTAACTTTCAAATAGGACTATGCAATGGCACATACAGCCCATGCCTCCTTGCATGCAATTCATGAAATATTAGATGATAAGAATCATCAGTAACAGCATATGGCCCCTTCATTTCCCTGAATTAACGCCCTGCAATTTTTCTCTCTGTGGGGTATTAAAGAAAAAAATGTACAACAAAATCCACACAAATTGAATGAACCAAAAAATAGCATTCATAAAGAATTTTTTCCATTTCTCAGAGGGAACTACAGAGGGTAATGTTTAAATTCATAAGCTGATGCAAAAATGTATAGAAAATGAAGGCAGGCAGTTCCAGCATCTTCTTGCTTGATAATGGTGAGTAAATGTGTCTTTTAAGTTAGTAATAACTTATGCAACAATCATAGCTGCAGACTTTCTGACTCCCGTTCCTCATGATACTAGCTTAAACCGACTGGCCATTATGGGTGGAGTGGTCCTGTGAATGAAAAAAATCACCCATAATAAATTTCAGTGAACCAAATTTTTATCAACATTATTTTACTACTTCACTGTTAATGGCTTCAATAGTATAAGTGCATAACCAAATGTAACAGCTATTATTGTGTCTGATAACTTAAAACATGATTTTTAAAAGTAAAGAATGAAAATGCATTTGTGTTTAATAAGGTTTAATAGTCATTAATCATTTTATGCCAAATGTTTAATAAATATAGTACATTTTAATGATTATATGAAATTTTAAAAAAATATATTTAGGTTCATACACAGGGAATATTTACATATTGCCATGCTATTGCTTCCCCGGCTTTAGTTTAGGAACTCTGCCTAAGCTGTCACATGTCTCATGCTACCTTGATTCTCATCAAGACAAGAGGAGAGAGAATGCATTGCCATATAACGATTAAATGAAAATGGATATATTTAACAGAAATAATGTGAACATAAGTAAACATTATTGCTTCATAATCATGCATGATCAATTAAACATCTATGAGAGCAAAGCAAAGAAGTATTAGTGTATTTCTCCTATTCATTCTCTGTAAATAGTCAATTCCAGAAAGAAACCTTCTAAAGGGAGTAGAATGCCTTTCATTGACATTGTTGTCACTAATGACAAGCTAATACACATTATTTTCTTATGTCCAAAGTAAATTTTCTTCTTTTCACTATATACCCTACACAATTACACCTGTTTTATGGCATTACATTACATGTGCATGTTTGCAATATCTTCTGTGAACAATATAATTGTTTGCAGTTCAAAATGCAAAACAAAAATCAGATATTAATCCGTGAGAAAATTTTGGTAAATGAGGGACAACATTAACTGATGAAAATTTTATTTTAAAGTGAGAATTAATTTTATAAGAAACTTGTTAACTATATTTATTTTTTTATTCCTGCTCATATTTTCACAACACTGTAATGTAGACTAGTCAATGCATCAAGATATGTGTAAAATACTGTTTATTTTATGAATCACAAATCTTAGATTCTCCAAAAAGCATAAATGGGTATAATGAAACCTTAAAGCAAGAATGAAATAATAACTAAATAATGCTATCTATGCATTTTATGGCTGTCATGTGCTAGGAGGTTATGGTATTATTATATTTGATTTTATTTTCTTACTTTTTGTGTTAGGAGGCCTTTATCAGGAAACTATTATCAAAGCCCTTTAGGGTGCCAATACCAAATTATCAGGGTGGACCTGCAAACTCCAGAGTGCTGGGTATATGTAGAACCAGGTGTCGACAGCCTCTGCATGATCCGAATGAGGCAGAAGCTTTGGTCTTATACTCTCCACCAGAACTATCAGCTCATGATAAGCTGAAACTTGATCTGTAAGTAGCTAAGTGAATAATTTTCTAAAAGTATACAAAAACTAACATAGAACATTGTGAATAGGAGTGTTAGTAATGGTAGGAGTAAATATGAATGAATGATTTGCTTCACTGTATTGGTTCCGACACAAAATTAAATTTTATATTTAATTAACAAATGAGTTTATTCCAGCAAACAACTTTACAATTAAATTTACATTTTTTTCCCTCCCTTCCTTTGTAGTTAGTTTTATAACTTACCTCAATTTTATATCTTTTGAATACATTTTCCATTAATTTTACTTATTTAACTAATTGCTAAACTCTTTGCCTTTGGCTCATCAGCAGTTTCTTACTATAATATCCAGAAGACTTGAGTTCAAATATTCTATTAACATTGAAATTGAAATTTATTGCAAATATATCCCTACAGACTACATCTATATATAAAGTATTTATAACAAAATTAACATAAAAGGCAATTAAAATATAAAATAGATTCAGTGTCTTCAGCAATTCCAGAAGACACTAGGTGTAGAAAAATTTGATAACCCATATATTTAACAAATTATAAGTCACTATGTTTAACTACCCTAAGTTGCTGCATTTCCTGGGGCCCGATATACCCAAACATAGTAGTAAGTAAATTTTTTCACTTTACTACTGTACCTCAGTTTGACATACACACGTGTGAATACAGAAAAGAGAAAAACAAAAATGCAAATGCAATACATGTTGCATTAAAGGGATTCCAGAAAGTTATATAAAATGTACATGTTATTATTTGAACAAGATTTACATTAGCAGGAGGTGAAAGCATGACATTTCTGGATCATAGTCATTCAGACCACCACAGGTGGCCGAGATTGTTGAGTTATGGACTCATGTGCAGGAGGACTGGGGTTCGATTCCCACCAGGGCCGTTCTTCCTGACTGAGGTTTTTTCAAGATTTTCCTCAGTCTCATAAATGCCAAATGCTGGGGAGGTACCCTAAACTTAAGACTGGAATGCTTCCTTCCTTTAAAAAAAATCCTTTGCCAGTTTATCATCTCATCTCATGTATCATCAGTGTCCACCATCTGTGTTGTCTCCGTAATTAAAAGGGACTTTAAACACTATCCCAAAAAGGGGGTTAGGGATCATTCAATAATCATTTGTCAGAATGGTGAAGAATGATAATGCAAAAATAATGAGCATTAAAGTTTCCACTATCAAAGAAAGGAAGGTCTGTCAACATGTACACAAAACAAAAATACAATAAGGTGATTTGAGTTCAGCTGCCTGCTTAATGGTGGAGGAGTTCAGCTGCCAAAAATGGAAAAAGGAAGATATAGTTGCCACACATAAAGTATTTCATTTTAGTTTTTATATTTTTGCTGAAAGTATGAAATGATACTTTATTTAAATCTTAATATAATAAACACTAACCTGTGTTAGAAGAAATATTGAAAATGTTGCCCTCAGTGACAATACATTGCTAGCATCAGTGTAGGCAATTCCTACAACTTCCAACTTTTCTTCTATAAGAACATGGTGATATGGGACTTGTTTCTTGTTACTGAGAGATCTTTTCTCTGATAACTTTTTATCAACTTTTTAACAAGTTGAAGTTTCTCTACATGGAATATGATTCTTAGAATATTTTCTTGTGAATTATCTTGCTACTTCTCTGCAAGAATCAGCTTCCACATATATATTACACATAAAACTAATTCTTCATAACTCAATTTAAGTAGTGGCATAATTAACAAAGAACAATGAGCACACAGTTAAAGCACTGAGCAATGCCTGCATGCTGAACCATTCAGCATAGACTCCATCAAACTAAGCTTTAATGCTACCTGCACATGCATTACATGGCCTTAATGACTGACACTCTCAGTGCACCCTGCTGGCCTGTAGCTCAAATAATCCCTGTACATAAGCCATGATGGAAGACCTCAGGTACTAATTTGCCAGATTCAAAATATTGCACAACTTAATCCAAAGGTAACTTTTAATTAAACTCATAACATAAATTTAATTGCCAAACTATTGTATTGCACTCACATGAATCTGAGATGGTGATTTAGAGCTATATAACATATTTATATAATTCCCATCATGAACTAAACAAAGGCTTAGTTTATTGTGTGGAAAGGATAACTACTGAACTCATGTGAAATTATAGTAAGTTATTTAGTATAGTATACTAATTTGAAACAGTTGCCAAGCATGCAGAAAAACTAGCTGCAATAGGTAATGAGGTAATATGCTCTTAATTCAACAGTAAGTGGAGCATAAGATTATCAAATCGACTCACTAGATAATTAAGAACATAATAGTTGCTTCACTGTGATCATTCCGACATGAAATTAAATGTATATTTAGCTAATATGCTGTTTATGTAAATTGAAAGCAAGGTATTACTTTCCACACAACATTGTTATTTCATCTAGCTAGGTGATACTTTTAATTTTATATATTACATTTAGATGGAAAATATTGTAATAACAGTCTTTTTGCTATTCTGTTAACAGAGAAAAGCAGCCAGTACATGTTGTGGTTGATCCAGTGCTGTCCAATGTCCTTCGGCCTCATCAAAGGGAAGTAAGTTAAGTGGTACATGTATGAAGCTATCATATTCTATTTCTATATTGTTTACATTATTATCATAATGCCTTTATAACATTTATTTAGGTTGGCTATGATCAAGAAACTTGTGAATGAACATAATTAAAACATGTATTAATCAGAAGAAATTTATTTGTTAGGTTTATTACGGAAGTTGCTACTTTGCATTATGGTGCAGAGCTAAAAGAATAAAAGTGTTTGCTAAATCAAATATAAATGATTACCCAATACTCTTGTCTCATACACTCTAGTGCTTCACTTACTTTTAAATATGGTGGCACTGGTTTCGAAGAGAACCCTGTCCATCCTCAAGTCGTCAAGTTGTTCAAGGATGGAGAGGATTTTCTTCAAAACTTGTCCCACCGTATTTTAAAAGTAAGTGCAGCACTAGAGTGTATGAGATGACTGTATTGGATAATTGTTTATATTTTATCTGGCTTCACTGTGTTGGTTCCAACAGAATATCAAAAATGGTGATCAGTTGATAAGTGAGAAAGTTCAGTTGAAACTCAATGCTTCCTTTCCCATACTGCATACCTCCTTGTCTTTCTTTTGCATTGATTAAAAAATCATTATACTTCTACAATGATTTGTAACACTTATGTTGCAAACCTGAAACAGTAATTCATAAGGAATGGATGCTTCATGGTTTTTATATCAACCCTGATCATCTGTGAGTGATTTCTGTAAATTTGTGCTCCATTGAGTTGACAAATTTGCAGTGTCACTTGGAAACAGAAATTTAATAACTTAATGCAATTTGAAATGAATTTTATTTTCATAGAATAAAGGCTATCAAAAGCTAAAACCATGTCCGTTACACTCGCATTAATTTAGACACAGGTACTTTCTCTTCTTAAAGATGTCTTGCAAATGGCATCCTCTATGTACACATTTCAGCATTCATGAATGCAAGCTAACCATAATTCTGTGTAACATCTGAATGGAGATACATGCAGTTTCTTTGCAGACCCTTTCCTTAAGTTCATTAATGCTGAAAAGATGAGTAGCAAACATGACATTTCTAAAACCCTGATAGATTGGCAGGTTGAAAGATTTGGAGATTTCATAGTCCAGTACATATCATCATAATTTGACATGATATGTTTTGAGAAAAGATATCTTAAAGTGATGATCAATATTCTCTCCCTGTTAGCTGTGGCAACATGTTGCTGAAACCATGTGCACTTGTAGACTATGTAATTTTGTAGCTGATTACTAAGAAGTGTTTCAGTAATGCTGATATACCACGTGGCAAGACAATAATTGCTGATTTATGATCATCGTAAAAAAAATATATGCACCTTTCAATGACACTGCACACCACCTGATCACTTATTCATTGTGTAAGGATTTCTGGTGTAGATGATGATTATATGCACCCCACTATGTAAAGTTCTGTTATTAATGCAACCACTTAAGTGAAAGTGAGCTTCATCAGAGATTCAAGAATTTTCCAGAAAATGTGTGTCATTTTTTGCTAAAAAAATCTTTAGCAAAAATAAGCATATTGGCATTACAGGCTTGTGATTTATGAACTATCTGAAGTTGCAGTTGCAGTCCGAGATCTGACAACATCTAAACAAAGCAGCAAGGCAAACCTAATGTTGCATGCAGACTGCTGTAGACTTTGTTCGATATAAGCATTGAATTGACTGCTTCAATGGTCTAAGCATTCAAACAGTTTTTCTTGGTTCTGGATGCTGGCCACTCTGAACTATTAAGTCATATCTTTCAACATATCTTAATGGAACTTCACGATGCTGAAGTTGAAAATTATGCTGAAATTCTCTTGCAGATTTGCAACAAGCATTTTTATAATATGCCTTTACACTGAATGTACAACATTCTTCTTCACCACTGCTCCACAGCATTAACTACAGAACATTATGCTGTCATCACAGTGGCCTTAAAGTAAATTATTCAAAATTTCCCATTCCTACATACCACTTTGTGTTTGCATATGCCTTACTATATAATGCAGTAAGTTGTAATTGCAAATCATGTTTCTATCCTTTTCTTTTGGGCTATCACAACAGCTAAGTAGTACTCTTCCACATCATTTACAGCATCGCGATAGTAATGGAGATAGCATAGTTTACCCAGTCTTAACATAAGTACTGTTACAAACTTTTTGCAGAGGCTGTGCAACCTGTTTTGAAGGTTGAGGTCAACGCTTTTATGGGAAGGTAAGACGATGTCATTGTGAGTAGACCTAAGGAAGAGAAAGTATGTTTCCATATATTGCATCAATGGAGTGGGGTGGTTATGAAAATCGTATAGCAGTGATAGCCCTTCATAAGATGGTTAATTCAGCTTCTAAAATTTTCACTGCCCTTAAGAAGTTGAAAATAAGCAGAATGTTTGTGTAACTGATTCTTAGAAACCAGGACCATTGAAGATCACTAGAGACCAGGCCGTCCACCGAGCATTAGGGACAAGCAGGCGGTTAAAACAGTGGCAACTTGTATTCCGCAAAATCCTGTGTGAAAGCAATCTGTGCTGACTCAAGAGCTAAACATTTCAAAAATGTGAATTTCCAGCCTGTTAAATGATGACCTAGGGTTGAAAACTTACCAGCAAAGTACAGGTCACCTTCTAACCCAGTGTCTGAAGGAATAGAGAGTGATAAAATCAAAATGCCCTCTTCAGCATTATGCAAACATTGGACACAGAAAAATTCTTTTCACAGATGAAAAGATTTTCACCATTGAGGGGGCTTTTAAATAGCAAAATGATGATGTTTATGCTAAATCATCTCAAAAAGCTCGTGAGAAGGTTCAGAAGATCCAAAGAGGCCATCATCCTGCCTCATCATGGTTTGGTGAGCAGTGGCATATGACGGCACCACCAAACTCCATTTTTGTGAAAAAGGAGTGAAAACCTCTGCCAAAGTATATCAAAACACCGTTTTGGAGACTGCTCTGAAGGATTTGAGCAACAGTTTGTTCAGGAATGAACAACGGAACTTCCAGCAGGATTCATTACCCACTCACAAGGCAAAGTCTACCCAGGACTGGCTGTGGAGAAAAGTTCGAGACTTCATTGCTCTGGATGGTTGGCCTTCCAGCAGCCCTAACCTCAACCCATTAGACTACAAGTTGTGGTCCATGCTTGAGGGCATGATCTGTAAGAAGAGACATCCCAGGTTCAACTGCCTGAAGCACTCCTTGGTGAAGGTACTGGCAGATTTTCCAATGTAGACTGCATAATTCCATTGATGCGTGGCCACAGAGACTTAGGGCCTGTGTGAAGGCCAACGGGAGCCATTTTGAAAAATGATTAATGCTCTGTGCTTATAATATATTTAAGTGACCAGTATTAAAAGGATATTAAATTATGTTTAATACTGTGCAAATGGTTCAGGTTCAATGTTGTAACATTATTTGTGGTAAGATTAGGTACAATATGATTGTTCTGCTGCTAAATCTAGTAATTTTCATGTACTAAATATGAGCAGATATATATACTGATTTTAAAATCTTAAAAACACCATGACAAATAATACTTCAGTGGCAAAGAAAAGTAGAAATTTGTCAGTTCCCACCTATGTCATATGAGAGAGGAACTTTAAAAAACTCAAGTTTCTGAGGATAAGCCAGTGAAAGATGATGAAGTCAAATATGTGCTTTGCATAGGCACATGAAATGTATAGCTATGGAGCATGTAGGTGATGGTAATTTGTGTTTTCAAGTTTTGAGAAATCATTCTTTAAATTCTGCAAAATTGCAGGATTATGTCTTATCAAGATTTTATGAATTGTCAAAAAATTTCAGGCTTACCTTTTTTTTATCTTTAGCTATTTAACACTTCCCAGTAAACATTGCTTTCTCATATTTATCATATTTTGCTTTTCATGCTATTCAAAAGTGATGCATGAGCATTTCACTGCAGTGATGATTTAAACATGCTAAGTGAAAATGTGCTTCTACTTTCAGGGAGTAAAGTTCATGTATGAATGTGTGACTGGCATGCGTATATCAGGCAACTATGGGTGCATTATGGCAGATGAGATGGGCCTTGGCAAGACCTTGCAGTGCATAACTCTCATATGGACCTTACTGAGGCAAGGGCCAGATTGTAAACCAACCATATCAAAAGCAATCATTGTGGCTCCAAGTTCTTTGGTTAAGGTAAAGTTATTCATTTTCACTCACCAACTCATTTCTGACTTGACTCCATATGCACTCCATACCAGCTTACTTTTCCCTTATCACTCTTTCATATTTATTTATTCATTTGTTTATCTTATACTTTTCTAGTAAAATAGCTATTAACGACATACTGTATTTCTTTAAATAACAACCTTATGATATCTCATGTCAGCCAGGAATGATGTGACAGGCGTAATATTATTTATTTAAATTGTACTTAGGAGTCTATAGACATTGGAGAGTGATGCATCCTATTAGAATTTATGAAATATGCTCACACTCTTTCCACTTGCATATACAACACTGGGACATGTTTCAGAGGCAATTGCTCACACCATCAGCTGTTGACCGACTACTTGATGTGGTGGTGGAATCCCAAGGTGCTTCTGTGGCAGTCTTTAATGGTTCGAATTGGAACTTGCTAAGTTCATCCATGGGTGGAACATCAAAATCCATTAAGTTTTTATATATTTCAGGATTTAAATATTTTTCCAACTAGATAGCTCTGTTGGATTGTGTAGTTCTTTCAGCAACTCAGCCCCTGGTTTAACTTTGTCATTTTGGGTCCAAAAGTGAGTTGCCACTACTGATTTATCAACCTATTTAAAACGAATATTCCTAAAGTGTTCCTGTACCATGTCTTGAAAATTGATGGAATTGTTTTGGTGATATATATTTCAAAGGATTTCATGAATAAATCTGCTAGAAAGTACCTAAATTAAGAATAAAAAACTTTAGTTAAAATAAAATGCAGCAAAATTTTAGATTACTTTAGATTACTTAAAAAATCAGAAGAAATGCAAAAATTATATACATATATATATGGCATTTGGCTTGGCAAAGTTGTTTGGAGAGAGGGTAATCAAAGGAGTAAACTATAATTAATCTGTCATCAAAAAAATTCACCTACCATCCAGTAGCTATGAATAAATTCCAAAAAAATTTTAAAGATATAAACAATTAATTGGCACCTGTTAACAGATACACTCTGAAAAATGCTTTAGTGGGCAACAGTTTTAATAACATTCCACAGGAGAAAAAGTCAGGCATTTACAAAATAACATGTAAAGAATGTGATAAGGTGTATGTTGGAAAAACTAAAAGGAACATTGGAATTTGATTACAGGAACATCTCAGGGACATTAAGTACAAACAGATTGATAGGTCAGCATTGGCACACCATTTTTGGAAAGATAATCACAACATAAAAAGAGAAATAAAGTAACATAAAGAAGCACATGGATGCACAGAATTGGACACATGGGAGAAGATTCACATTCATAAACATAGAGATCATCTTATGAATTTTGACATTATAGGAGAATGTAATACCAATTTCCAGTTTCTAAAGAAAAAACACCACCAGGATGGAGCCACAGGTCCTGATAGATGTTAGTTTCTCATACCAGTGATCAAGCTGGCTGAAGATGGAGAGGTGTCTTTTTGAAATCGGTCCCATCGTATTTAAAAGTAAGTGAAACATAAGAGTGTGTTAGGCGACAGATTAATTATAATTTATATTTAACAAGCTTCACTGTGTGAGTTCCAACAGAATTTGTTAAAAATGTCGTATTTTTCAAAAGTTCTTAAATGAATTACGAAGGTATTCAAACCACATATGAACAGAGTAGGAGAAACTGACTTGCTTACTGAATAAGAAAATGGAAGATTTACACATGAGAGATTTTAACCACAACTTTTATAACTTGAAGAAGGATATTAAATACTACATAAAATTTAAAGGAAAAGGTAGACTGATAGCTGCAGACATACATTTTTTTAAATTTGTGTCTAAAACATCACATCTGCCCAAAATTTGTTATGAAAATAGTTAAATATAACCATAACAGTAAGGAACAATTAGCAGCTGAAAAGAAAGAATTCCATATGGAAAAAGCAAAACATTATGCAAAATTAGCCGAAATAGATTTAAAATTATATGACATATACTTGAGAGTTGCCAAAAAGTTGGGTATTGTCATTAGGGACAACTTAATAAGGAATGCGCTAGAGCATATAAAAATCATAGTAAAGAAAAATATAAATATTCAGAAAAAGAAATTTGCAAAATTGAAAAATTTTCAGAAATCTAGTAAAACAATACAGAAAAGAATAATGTGGTAAATTTATCACAAGAAAGTTTTAATAAAGAAGAGTTATCTATGCTCAATATGGGTTTTAAAACTGGTGTAAACTTCTCCAATAATGTTTAACAAAATGAAACCAAATAGAATTCAAAATTACAGTAACATTATTACATCACTCAAAGGAAAAGGAAAAAGGTGGATAAAGGGAATAAAATAGTAATATTGGACAAAGATGATTACACTGAGAGAATGTTATAGAGTTGTTACACAAAAATGAATATGCCCATGTCAAATTTGACCCATTGAAAGAATGCACAAGAACAATGAATTAAGCTATACAGACTTGCACTATAATACCAGACATAGAAAAATATAGTTTAAAACAAAACAATCCTAATATAACCAGAATATATGGGTTACCTGAAATCCATAATCTGGGAAAGGGGTTGAGAATAACCTTTCCTGCACACATAAACAATAAAGCTTTAAATAAAGCATATATTAATAAATGAAAAAAAGCCAAATCTAAAAACCGCAAGGACAAAATTCCCATAATTAATCCCAATTGACTTAAAGTAGACAAAGCAATTTTTTTCAAATCAAATTCAAAATTAGTTCGACTTAGGATCTTTGTTCCTGAGTATTCCAAATGACAAGCTTTTATCGTTTTTGAACGATTGGTTAAAGGAGATAGGAATTAATGAAACTCGCTGGAAAGAATACGTCCACCTTACTAACATTTGTATGAACCAGTCATATTTTACATTTGCAGGAGAGTTCTATAAACAGAAAAAAGGACTCACAATGGGAAATCCTTTGTCCTCCTTTCTGGCAGATTTATTTATGAATACATTTGAAACTCACATAATTTCCACCTCCCCACATTATTTCAAATGCTGGTACAAATATGTTGACATTTTTAGTATAGTGAAAAAAGAATTTGTTGAAGATGCTTTGAAGCTTTTAAATGTACAAGATAGGAATATATCCTTCACATTGGAAACAGAAACAAACAAAGGGAATGTTCTCAAATAAGTGTACTTACGAAGCTGTTGACAATGGAGTGGTATATATATAAACAATGTATACAGTTTTTTTTTCACACAGGGAATGTTGCCGTTTTTAGATATAAAAATTAATAATAATCGTGGAAATTTAGAATTTGGAATCTATAGAAAGGATATGCACACAGATAAATATATAAATTCAAATGGGTTTAATCCCATAGCTCACAAGCACTAAATTTTCAACAGCTTAACATATAGACTGGTAAATTTACCAATCTGTAAAGAGGAGTACAAAAAAGAATTTGAGAAGATACAGGAGATTGCCGTTATAAATAGTTTTAACAAAAATTTAGTAAACAAAAAACTAAATAGATTCCTAAAGAAGATATTGATCAAGAATACCACCACACTATCAACTGAAAAAGAGAGGCCGGTTTTTAAAAAATTCACCTACAATCCAGTAGCTATGAATAAATTCCAAAAAAAATTTATTAAAGATATAAACATTAAATTGGCACCTGTTAACAGATACACTTTGAAAAATGCTTTAGTGGACTACAGTTCTAATATCATTTAACAGGAGAAAAGTCAGGCATCTACAAAATAACATGTAAAGAATGATAAGATATACGTTGGAAAAACTAAAAGGAACATAGGAACATGGTTAAAGGAACATCAAAGGAATGTTAAATACAAACAGATTGATAAGTCAGCAGTGGCACGCCATTTTTGGAAAGATAATCATGACATAAAAAGAGAAATAAAGTTACTTAAAGAAGCACACGGAGGACGTACAGAATTGGTAACGTGGGAGAAGATACACATTCAAAAACATAGGGATCATCTTATGAATTTTGACATTATAGGAGAATGTAATACCAATTTCCAGTTTCTAAAGATAAAAACACCACCAGGACAGAGCCACAGGTCCTCATAGATGTTAAGTTTCTCATACCAGTCATCAAGTTGGTTGAAGATGGAGAGGATGTCTCTTCGAAACCAGTCCCACCTTATTTAAAAGTAAGTGAAGCATAAGAGTGAGTTAGACAACAGATTAATTATAATTTATATTTAATAAGCTTCACTGTATGAGTTCCAACAGAATTTTTTAAAAATATCGTTCCCTGCATTGCTTATGTGGCATACTCCTAGATGATGTAGGTGCCTGTTTATTTCATTGAATAATTATACTTGTAGGTTCTTTTTTCTTCTTTGCAATTCTGTAAAATATTCCTGATTATGCTATCTGAAAGCTGGTTTTAACTTGTTTCTCAATTGTTTTGAACATTTACAGCCAAACTATTGAATAAAGTAAAATGAATTCATAAGTGGAGAAAGCAAATGTAGCAAATTGTGAATTCTGAGAATGATGTACTTTTCATATCTTCAATAGAAATAAGCTGAAAGAATGCAACCTGTAAAATGGGTGCATGTACTTTCTTGAATGATAGTATATAATTACCTTAATTTCAGGTCATATAATCAGGTTTTAGAGCAACTTGAGTGATTGAGCTAAATTCCTTGTGTTTATGTGCCAAACTCTCCTGCATACTTGGATCATTACTTAAATTGTTTTATATTATGACCAAAGATAAAATTGGAAATAGAACTCACTAGAACACATTATCATTGCATACCACAGGAATTTTACATGTTCATTTAGTGATTATAACTTAAGAAAAATATTTTTTAACAGCGAAGCATTGTCTGTTATGTACAATGTGAGTACATTTTGTGTATTGGACAATAATCAATGATTAAAAGTTATAAACTAATTATTGAAGATACTGGTTTATTATTACTGTGGTGGATATATTAAGTGAGCAGTAGAGGAGGAAGGTTTTGTTTGTAAGGAACTGTGACATTAAAGAGGAAAAGTGAAATAAGCAGAATGGGAGTAGAATATACAGTATAACAAATGAGAATTGGACTATTTATGTACAAAAAATTAAATGTAAAACAGGTTAATGAATTGAGTAACATTAGGAAGTATGATATTTGTGCTTTTTCTGAATGGTGAGATTGAAATAAACTAAGGCGCCAAGAATATACAAACAATGGTAGAGAATATTGTACTTATGAAGCTGTTGACAATGGAGTGGCAATATAACCTTAAAAATAGGTATTCATTTTTTACACTAAACTCCATTCACTTACACAAAAGTAAGACGTGTTTCGGGAGAATCTCTCCCATCTTCAGTTGCTCACTGAACCGCCGTTACTCAAAACTATGGCTGGACAAACGGATGTTCCTGTGGTGGCCTCTGTTGGTTGAAGTAGGAAGTTGTGTGCTCATCCATAGGAGGAAACTTGAAATTCATTTGGCTTTCTCTATTTTTTAATATGAAAATTTTTTCCCAAGTGGATAACTCCAATGGTCTGTGAAGATGTTTCAGCAGTTTTATTCCCAGATTTATTTCATGGTTTTTGGTCCAGAAGTGAGTTGCTACTGCTGATTTATCCACCTGTTTAAACCGAATATTCCTAAAATGTTCTTTCCTCCGAATCTCCAAATTTCTTTTGGTTTTGCCTATGTAGCTCTGTTCACAATCTGCACATTTTGTTTCGTAAATTCCTGATTTCTGTTCTGGAGGTATGGAGTCTTTTACTGTGCAACCTAATAAATTCTTGATGTTGTATCTGTTCTTGGGCTAACATTATTCCATGTTCTTTGAAGATTTTCTTGAACTTGTAAATTGGATGGTTGGTGAAACTTTTGAATTTGTATTCTTCTTTTGCATTTTTCAGTGTGGAAACTTCCCTTATCCCTTTTTGTCTTTTAGATTTATTAATAATTTTTATCACTGTGTCTTTGTTGAAACCATTGATTATAGCTGTCTTTATTATTTGTTTGTATTCTCTTTTGTACTCTGCTTCTGTGAGTGGAATATTCATCAATCTGTGTGCTAAACTGTGAAAAATTGCATACTTATGTGGAATGGAGTTATAACTCATTTTTATGTAGTTTTGTGTGTGTGTTTCTTTTCGTAAATTCCAAAATTCAAACAATCTTGAGTTTCGAGTAACAGCGGTGCAGTGAGCAATGGAAGATGGGAGAGATTCTCCCGAAACTCGTCTTACTTTTGTGTAAGTGAATGGAATTTAGTGTAAAAAATTAATACCTAAGTTGAGGAAATGATAGAGGACCTTGTAGAAAAAATCAATTGAATGAAACAACCTACAGAAGACAATGTGAATAAAGTAGCTGAAGAAATAAAAGAGAAGGTTAGAAAAGATGTGTAAGGAATTAAGGGTAAGGTAGATGGAATCAAGCAAAGGATGGAAAGAAGAAGATCCTTTGGTGTTTATAGGTGTAGAAGAGAGAAGGGGCATCTGGCCAGATGAAGTTAAAAAAATTCTAACAGATAAATTGGAAATGGATCCAAAAAGTTGAGAAATTATAGAGTGGGAAAGCAAAGCATTAAAAGGTCAATAGTAGTGCAATTTGCAACACCTAACGTAATCTATGAAACCTTGAAAAGATCAAAGTTGCTAAAAGGGAGTACTATATTGAAAAAAATAAAGACTTGATACCAGCCCAGAGAGACTTGAAAAGAAATTTATTACAGAAGATGATGCAGGTAAAATTGGAAGGCAAGCCAGTATTTATTCACAACTTACATCTTTGGATAGATGTAGTTGAGGTAATGCATATGATTAAGAAAGACACATATGGCTAAAAGAAATAATGGAAGAAAATTGGTCAGCGCAAAAGTGGCGAATGAAGTGAATTATGGGCAGCAGGTGGAGGAAATTGAAATTCCACAATAGAGGAGAGGAACAGAGAGAGGGTGGATTCAACACGAAAGTGACCTAAATGCAATAAGTTATGTTACTCTGCAACATATGATTGAACCAATTGTAAGAAAGGAGCAAAACATGAGCACAGAAGTGTCATGAGATATGTCATTGCCAAAGAAGATCATCTCCCCAAGGATGGAAGGGAGAGAAGGGAAAGGAGGCAGGGTGACATTGCAGTTTAGTGAACAGTGCTGAAAAGGAAGTGATGGAGAAACAAGGTGGAGAGAACAGACTGAGCAGTAAGGAGATTATGGATGAGGAAGGGGAAGAAAGCATTGTGTCATCGCCACATCTGAGCATTTTGGTGCTAGGGAAAGACATTCAAAAATCAAAAGAGGGTATCCAGCTGAGAAGTGAAAGAACTTTAGATAAGTTTAGATCTCCTAGAAACAGATCAGGATCCCAATAGCAGTTAATAAAGAGATTGAGATTTTATAATTGTGAAGGTTTAAAAAATAAAATATATACAGGAATCTTGCAGCAATTAATTAGGAAGCTTGACCATCTGGCAGTGGTAGAAACTTGGTTGAAAGAAGATAATATTGAAATAAATGGTTTTAATTATATAGGGAAAAGAGGAAAAAAGGTAGCAAAGAAAGAGAGGGTATCATGAGGGTTAGAATATTTCATTAAGAAATCTCTGAGCGTAACAATTAAAGAAACATGAGCTAGGTATAAAGAAGCTTTATGGTTTATAATGCAAGATAATCAGTTAGATGACAGAATAATTTCCATAGGAATATAACCCCCAGGTTACTTCAAAATTTCATAATCTAGAACTGTACTCTCTTTTAGAGAAAGACATTGAGTGGTTAAGGGATAAGTATCTGAATATAGAGATTATAATAATGGGCAACTTCAATCTATGAATAGGGGAAAATGGTGTAAATCTAATAGATGAATGGGAAAATAATGAAGCAAGTCAAAAAAAGGGATACTCCTAGGCATAGTAAAGATAAAGTTATGGATAGAGAAAGTGATAAATTTACTGAGTTTTGCAAACTAAATGCATTGGATGTCTTAAATAGTAAATATGGAGAGGATGAATATGGAGAATTTGCTTACATTAATCACTTATTCTTTTAGGAGGAAGACAAGTTTCAAGAGCTAATTGCTCCCATCCTAAGTTCCAGGTTGACTGCTGACTTTATTCTTCGAGTTGGTTTGGTTTGTCTCTGGTGCTGGTTGGATGAACTTCTGTGTTAGAAAGTCACTGGGCAGGATTTGAAAATTAAAAACGTGGTTTATGTTCTTCCAGATTTTCCCACATTGTAAGTTCTGTTTTTCCTGTGATATTTTAAGTAGTTTTGCATTCCTGTTTATACTATGCTGTTCCTGCTTCCTGTTTTTGATTTATGTTCCTAATGTGTTCTTTTGCTCTGTTTTTAAGTTTATTTTGGTCTTCTCAATGTAGATTTTTTCATAATCATTGCAATTTATCTGATATATTCCTTTTTTTTTTTTTTTTTTTTTTCCCTTGTGAAATATCATCCTTTAGTTAAGCATTTAGTATATTTTTATGGAGTTACTGTTTTTAGGGGCTAAAATGTTACTGTGTTTTTTGAAGATCCTTTGGAATTTATAGAGGACTGATGGATGTTATGTGAATTTTTTGAACCTTCTATTTTCTTCCTTGTTGGGGATGAGTGTACTGATGTCTTTGATTCTCTTTTTGTTCTTTGCTCTTTTTACTTTCTTATATACAATTTCTTTATTAAACCCATTTTCAGTGACTATATTTATTATATTGTCTTGTTCTTGATCATACTCCTCTTTTTTTTATGGGGACATTTACCACCTGTGTGTAAGACTAGATAGATTAATTAACTTAAGTGTCTCTTCTAGGTGTTTCTCCAGGACTATTGCAAAGATGTCATCAACATAGTGATATCATGTTTTAAACAATGAGGGGAAACCGTTCGTAATTCTGATTTCTAGTGCGCTGATAAAGAGATCTGCTAATAGTGGTGATAATGGGCTACCCATTGTTATATCAGAGTTATATTTGTAGTACTTTCCATTCAAAGTGAAGTAATTTTGTTCTATGCACAAGTTTGTTAGTGTGATGTATTCTTGAGTTTCTTCTATTTTCCCTAGAGAAGAAACACATAGAAGATACACTTAAGTTACTTAATCTACAAGAAAAATCAATAAAATTCACTATGGAGAGAGAATGTAACAGACAACTACCTTTCCTAGACCTTAAAATAATCAAGAAAGAAAATCACTTAACATTTGGCATATGTAGAAAACCCACTCACACCAATAGATACATAAAATACAATAGTTATAACCCAGTTTTTCATAAACATGCAGTACTAAATAGTCTTACACACAGGTGGTAAATGCCCATATGAAAAAAGAGGATTATGATCAAGAACAGGACAATATAGTAAATATAGTCACAGAAAATGGATTTAATAAAGAAATTGTGTATAAGAAAGTAAAAAGAGAATCAAAGACATCAGTACACTCACCCCCAACAAGGAAGAAAGTAGAAGGTACAAAATATTCACATAACATCCATCAGTCCTCTATGAATTCCAAAGATCTTCAAAAAACACAATAACATTTTAGCCCCTAAAAACAGTAACTCCATAAAAATATATTAAATTCTAAATAAAGGATGATATTTCACAAGGAAAAAAAAACAGGAATATATCAGATAAATTGCAATAATTATGAAAAAATCTACATTGAGAAGACCAAAATAAACTTAAAAACACGAGCAAAAGAACACATTAGGAACATAAATCAAAAACAGGAAGAAAAATCAGCAGTGGCTTGGCATTTTTGGAAGGAACAGCATAATATTAACAGGAATCGGAAACTACTTAAAATATCACAGGAAAAACAGATCTTACAATGTATATATTTATATCTGGAAGAACATAAACCATGTTTTTAATTTTGAAATCCTGCCCAGTGACATTCTAACACAGAAGTTCATCCAACTAGCACCAGAGACAAACCAAACCAACTCAAAGAATAAAGCCAGCAGTCAACCTGGAACTGAGGATGGGAGCAATTAGCTCTTGAAATATGTCTTCCTCCTAAAATAATAAGTGATGTAAGTGTTACAAATTCGACTCAACTATATTAAACTCGTTAATGGTCAATTAACATTGGTTACATGATAGATAATTTCAAAGTAATAAACTTATCTGCAAGAAGTAATCATTTCCGCACTAATAATAAGTATAAAAATCAAATTGGAGAAATCAACAAAATACCAAACAAGAGAAGAGAACAAGGGTCTGAGGAAATATCTTGGATATAAGCAGAAGGAATAATACAAGTACAAATGTTATAAATTCTAAGATGGGACAAATTTGTCAATATGGGATAGAAAATACTCAAAAGTCTATGGAATTGAAAATGTGACTAATATTTTAAATTTTATTATATATTGGGCAGGTGAGGAGATGAAGTAAAAATTTGGGGAAATACTAAGAGCGATGATTGATTCGATGGAGAGTGTAAAATAAATAAAAGGAATATAAAAGAAAAATTTGTAAAAAGAGAGGGAGATGGGGGATATAAGAGCTAAAGAAGTCTATTTAAAAGTAAACATTATTATAATGAATTGATTGAAGATAAAAAAACTCCTTTAGAGAAAAAGAAAGGTGAAGAATTTAATAATAATTATTGGTGAAAATAATGTAAGTAAAATATGGAGGAAGGGATAAAATCAATGTACAAAAATTTTGTAGTTAGATCTAAGGTAAGCCAAAAAGATTGGTTAAGAGTATTTTTCAACCTTATGTGCCTCTTTGGAAGCTATAGTAATTTTAAAAATGGGAATTAACTGTAGTAATGCTAGATAGTAATATAATATAAAAAAAGGTAATGAATCAGATTAAAAAAAATAAATAAGAACAAAGTCCCAGGAATAGATGGGATACCAGGAGAATTTCTCATGGAATGATGTAAGGATTCAAACAGTTATAGTGCTAACATCACTGTTTAATTCTATAAAAAGTAAAGGATATATGCCAGCAAGTTGGAGAAAAGCAATAATACAACCAATATATAAAGGCAGAGGGGATATGCAGAAGCCTAACAACTATCAGGGTATAGCTTTATTATCTAATGTAGGAAAAATATATAAAGGGATCTGAGCAGATAGACTCCAAGAATGGGCAGGAAAATATAAAATTTTGTCAGAGTTTCAAATGGGTTTCAGGAAAAGAAGACGAACTGTTGATTATGTACTTGTGTTAAAAAAATTAGTAGATAAGTATTTAAAGAACAAAGGAGGAAAATTGTATATGGCTTTTATTGGCCTAGAGAAAGCCTTTGATAGAATAGAGCTGAAATTATTGTGGTACAAATTACTAAAGAAAGGGGTTATTAACCAAATGGTGACTGTTTTAAAAGGGTTGTACAGGAACAGTACTTTCTGTGTAAAATATGAGGAAGGGGAAATAACCAGAGAAATATACCAAAAACAAGGATGTAAGTTAAGCCCAATTTGATTTAATTTTTTTGTAAATATACGTTTAACAAGCTTCACTGTGTAAGTTCCAACAGAATTTTTTAAAAATGTCTTATTTTTTTAAAGTTCTTATATGACTTGATTTAATTTATTTATTATATATTAAAAATATCAACAATACCAATAATTTTTTGCCTGTAATAAATAATAGACCAATACCTGGTCTGCTTTTCACTGATGATTTGGTATTAGGGTCTATAACTGCATACAGTTTAAAACTGTTTTTACAGAAAATGGATTCATATTGTGCAGAATAGGAATTAAGTGTAAATGAAAAGAAAACACAAATTGTAGTGTTTAAGAAAGGAGGAAAATTCAGTATATATGAAAAATTGAAAAAAGGTATTAATGAATATAAAGTGGTGATAGATTGTATGTACTTAGGAATGAAAATAGATACAGGAGGGAAATGGAAGAAACAAAAGAAATCAGCTCTGACGCAGGAGAAAGTAGCAATGATGGCTGTGAGAAGATGTTTATTTAAAATGCCAGAGAGGGAGATGAAATGACTGGAAAGAGTCTACAACTCAGTCATTGAAACTTGAATGTTATATGGTAATGAAGTATGGGGTCTTGAAAATGGGTGGGAAGTTGTGGATCAAGTACACAAGATATAAGGAAGTTCTAGGGTTGTCCTTAACATTGGCTATGGAATGACTCAAATTGAATAGGGACAAGTATCAAGAAAAGGATTGGTTATGGAGAGAGCCTTAAAATATTGGTATAGAATCCTGCACCTTAATGATAATTTGTTAAACCAATGTTTAATATATCATGATATTAATCTAAAAAGCTTGGATAAGTGAACTAAGAAATAACTTAGAAAATAATGGTGTGGCAGATGTTTGGGAAAAAAAGGGAATTAAAATAACAAGATTTTTGGAGAAATATAAGAAGATTTGAAGATATTGAGATACAAAAATCATTTAGATAATTGAGAAAAAAATTGTTGGCATTTTATGTTACAATGAAAAGCCATTAGGAAGGAGATAAATATGTAGATTCCACTAATAAAGAAGAAAATGGGGGGATAGCATGGTTAAGAGTAGGAGTATGGAGGCTAAAAGGGCAACAAAATGGTTATTTGCAAGGCATATGTTCATTATATGGGAAAAGAGCGGATATGCAACACATTCTATTTGAATGCACAGAAGCAGAGATTTGGAGAAAAGAAAGTGTATGGAATAGAATGAATAGAAGCACTCATATAAATCAAATTCTAGATAACAGCTGTAAGAGCATTGGGCAATATTTAGGGAAAGTAAAATATAAGTGGAAATGGACTGTTAAAATAGGACAGAAATAAAAATGTAAAAATAGCTCTATAAATGTAAGAATTAAATACCATGTATTAGCATGTCAATTATCTCTTCTGAGTTAAAATATTTAATATATCAGGACATGGCTATCATTTTTTTAACAGTTGACAATGTGGACATGGGTTCCACAAAACATGTCCTGAATTTATCTCATATGAGTGAAACCATAAAGAGACTTTTTAAATATTTTAACTCAGAAGACATTATTAATGCTCATTTCACCATGTTTGATTCCTAATTGGATTTATATTGAAATGTAATTGTCAACTGTAGTGGACTGCCCAGCTTAGTGGCCAGGGCCAAATAAATGGGCAGTTTAATATATGGATTAATATTAATAGTATTTGGTTTTACTTATGAATTAAGAGTAATGAAGAATTTAATTGTAATGTTGTTGTTTGTTGAAATACATACATTTTGTGACTTGGTAGATAATGGAAAAATCTTGGTAGTAAAATGGAAAGAGATGAATTTACAGCATATATAATAATAACTGTTAAAATCATACTTACCAATGATGTGGACAAGTACATGAACTTTAGTTATTTCAAGCAGATCTAGTACCTGGATATCCCATACATTAGGACAACTCTAAAGTACTCAGATATTATTGTGGATTCAGATCCATTTTTGCATTAATTTACCCTATGTTATATGATATGCTGATTGTTAAGAATGAGCTTCTTCATTCCTTTTCTGTTTAAACATTTTAACGTTGTTGTATATTGAGGTATAAAAAAATTAGTTAGTATGTTTGTCATCATGCTAGAATCCCTTGGGTTTGTATTGATAATCAGTGCATGCCCAAATTTCAACAATAATAAATATATTTTGACTGGTATGCTACTATTATGACAGCAACATACCATTGAAACATATTCAACATAGTGAATGAATAAGTGTAGTATATTTTACAAAAGTCAAACTTACTGTAAATCATAACAATTATACAAGCATTTAATGGGAAATTTTAGCACTATATAACATGAATACTCATGATACAGACAGGCAAACACAGAAAAAGAGAATAAATTGCAGGAGCACCACATTGATAATCATCTAGCCTACATATATAATTTCCATTTTTTCCATTATATTTGTAATAATTGCATCTTAACCATGATTCTGAAGTATTTACTGTAAAAAAATCTACTTTTTAGCAATGTTCCTAAATCATTGTGGCATGATTACTATCATATTTATTTTTATATTTTAATAATAATAATAATAATAATAATAATAATAATATCTATCAAAGAGCAAATGCTTTCATGGCTAAAATTAATATATAGTAAGATCTTTCAGGCTTGTGGGTTTTGATCTAATGGAAGCTTTCCTTCTAAATGTTTCAACTACATTTTCAAGAATCCTGTTCTGGCTCTCAGTAGTAATTAAAACAGTGCCTAGTGATAGTGGGCTGTACATATATGCTGAGAGATATGTCATCTCTGTACTGATTGGTTCATGTTGGAAATGCAGGCCAATGATTGGCTTGACAGGGTGTTTTGGCTGGGAAAGCGGGAAATCCCCAGTTCGAACCGTGAATAGTCATTATCAACATTTATTTTATGTGTGTGTGTGTGTGTGTGCGCGCATATATTTATATCTTACAATGTATGTGCAATGTATGTTTTGTATTTATTTGTCAGTTCCTTTGAGACAGCAAGCTTGTATGTCGTAAAAGTTTATTGCCTGCCATAAACACCAGAACACTTTGCTGGTCGATGGAGGACCCAAATCCTGCCGCCCATTGTCAAATATTTCTAAGCATTACCTTGTTCTGCTTTGATGGAAAACAATAAAATGGTACCACTAGGGCAGTATCATTTTGTAGGACACCAGAGGGGCTGTAATATTGTTGAATAACAAGAGGTCAGTAACTTTTCCCCCATTACATAAACCTAATGGTCATAACAAAATAAACATGCCAATACAGATGCTCAAGAATTACCAATCACAAATAGCAGAAGATATAAAAGTGGAAAAAATATAGCCAACAGAAGGCCTAGATCAAAAGTGATAATTCTAGTAACATTAATTAAAATATCCCAAACAACCGACTCTAAGAATCACAAAACTTGTCAGAATTAGATGCCGAGTCAGTCAGTAAGAAAAAGAATAAGTATTGAAGCCTAATGGTGATACACAAGAGTACATGATCAGTAAGCACTGATAGATAGAGATATTAGATCGCTGACTAGTGAGAGGCGCATTCATAGTTATACAGTTTGGGAAACGTGTTAAGTGCCTCAAAGTAAAACTGCCATTGAATGTCACAGCTAATCTAATAACTTTGCTGTTGGAAACCAGATTCCATTAGACGCTGGAAGCGAATATTAAATTGCCAATTTTGGGTTCGAATTCTTTCACCCGCAATACTTTTAAACTCTCTCTTCATCCATGGAAGATATTGTAACAGTGTATTTCTGTGATGATGATAAATAAACATTGTAAATAAATCTGAAGCCAGAGTAATCTCTTATAAGTTCCCTCTCCAACATCCCTTTCACACCAAGCAAGCCATTGGCTGAAAACATCCAGCTTCAGAGATAGTTAGCACAGACCAGCACTTCCAGAGCATAGCTCCTGAAGGAAGTAATGAAGGAGTAGAAGAGGACATATATTTCATTTAATTTACATATTACAACCTGTTGATTCAGTTTCTCTTAATCTAACAACTACAACATCCTCTCAATCAAAAAGTATCCACCATATAACTTCCTCTTTAAATTGGCACCTCAATATAGTGCTTATTTAATGAATCAAAAAGTATCATCTTACATCCTCTAACTCCACTTCAAATGGCTTCCACAACGTGGGGCAATTAAAAGTAAATTATTAAATATAATTCCAATCCTCCTCCCCACATAAAACTCCTTCATTGGCTTTGTATAGTTGCTATGTTCAGTAGTTAAAGGGGCTCATAAGGCTTGGAGCATGTGTTTTGTAATGCTGGCTACCAAGTTTTGTTTAGTTCAATAACGCTTTTCTGTTGAAGTTATTTGTGTTTATAGATCTTGATAATTTCTCAGTGGTGCAATTTCTCAGTAGTAATTAGATATGTATTTGGTAGTTGATGACATGATTCTTCTGCTAGTCATTCACTAACATTGCTTTCAGTCTTTTTCAAGTCATGCAATAAACAGGAAATGCACTTTCGACCATGTGCTCCAGTAGTTGAATGGACAAAAGCATGTGTCTAGTAATAAGAACTATCAAGGTTTGAATCCTCACATGCTTGAACGTTTTGTTTGTTAGTTTTTGCAAATAAAATCAGTGTTTAACATATAGCAATAATACGCATCTTAATGAACAACATATATTTGAATTTTAAGGCAATTATGTATAAACACATAAATTCATCATGTTTGTTTTCAAAATAAATGCCACATTAATTAATATTTTAAGATGAAAAACTAAAAAGAAAGTAGGAATTGTGTTTATTTCATTTAAAAATAATTGTTAATTTCCTATTTATTTTGTAAACAATTTTTGCCCTCCTTTTAAAGCAGAAATGTCTTAAAAGCCCTATGCACTTTTAAGGTATATTATCATGTGTATACTAAACATTCTTTTTACTTTCAAAAACTAACAAATAAAATAAATCAGGGTATAGGTAGGATTCAAACTTTGGTAGTTCTAAAAGCAATAAATTACAAATCCATTCATTAGGTGTTGACAAGAAGCAATTCAGATCCATCCACAACCACACCAGACATCACTAAACTTACCAAGCATTTAGTAAGCATCTGAGAATGTGAATGAAGGTTTCCAAAACATGTCCTAAATTTAAAAACTTGTAAGAAAGGTTCACATCTGCATTCGTACACATCAGTTTTTAAGATTAAAGAAGATGCTATAAAACTTAGCAAAACAGATATTTGCCATTATAAAATAACATGTCAAAAGCCTACCAAATCACTGCAATTACTTATCTATCCAAGGCCAACAAACACACCCCATTGAACCAATCATGATCAAAACATTCAGCACATAGTATAACATCCCCTTCAGAATATAAGTAGCCCATTATCACCATGAACTGTATTCAGTTGCTACCAAGATCCAGAATAGAACTCCTTGAACCATTGTAGATGTATTCATATGTTTGGATAAAAAGAAGAGCTTCCTTTAGACCACATTCCTCAAACTTGGAATATGGACTCTACTATTATTACATCTATCTCCTTATGGAACACTTGATTATTATTTTTACAACAATTTATTTTACAGAACTGGCAAAATGAGATACAGAAATGGCTACCAGAACGTGTACGTGTCTTAGCAATTGACTCTGGATCTAAAGATGCTATAGATGAGCAATTGTCTGGTTTCATGCGAACTTATGGTCTCAGGGCTGCCACTCCAATACTCATTATCTCATATGAAACATTCAGACTCCATGCATATGTTTTGCATCTTAGTGAAGTGGGGATGGTGATATGTGATGAGGTGAGTGATTGAATTTCATTAGGTATTTAATGAAGGTATATAAATTTATCTCTTTCTATAGATTTAAATACCTATCCATTTTTAAGAAAGAATTAAGATTAAATTCTATATCAGTGCATTAAAAGCACTCTGAACACATAGAGGATAACAGGTATGAGACTTCAAATTTGCAATTGGATGTTATCGGTGATAATTGGGAAGAGGTTAAGCTTGAATATGTTAACATAGGTTACATGTACCTATAGCCTATGTAAACAGAAACTCTGGATTGCATAAACTTATGAAAGCAACATGTTAATCACCTGAATTTGTTACAAAGTTCACACAGTTGAATGCATAACTCTAAATGTGCGCTCTTAATGCAGGTATGTTTTGTCTTTTCTTAAATACCAATTTAGATATGGGGAACTTAGTTTCATATTTTATTTTATAATACAAGGGTTATCCCAAAAGTAAGGTCTCTTATTTTATTAAAAATATAGAGCAATGTTTATTTTTAATACATGACACATAGTTTTGAAGCTTGAACATTCTTCTATTTTTCTACATAACCGCTATGTCGGTCGATGCATTTTTGTAAGTGCTGTGGCAGTTTTTGTATGCCCATATCATACCAGCTAGTTCCCATGCTAGCATTGAGGAAGCGTTGAACCTCATCTTTCATTTCATCGTTGCTAAAACATCTTCCAGCCAAATGTTCTTTCAACTTGGGAAACAAATGATACTGGCTGGGTGCTAAGACTGGACTATAGGATGGATAGGTGATGATGTTCCACCCAAACTGTTGCAGAAGATATGCAGTTTGACAGGTGGCATGGGGGCGAGCATTGTCCTGGAGAAGGATTATGTCCTTGCTCAACATTCCTCTTCTCCGGTGCTCAGTCTGAGTTTCCTGAGTGTCTCACAATGCCTGTTAGTATTTATTGTGGTCCCAGGAGCCATGAAGTCAACCAACAATATCCCCTTTTGACCCCAAAACACAGTTGCCATGACTTTATTGACAGACTGTGTTCTTTTGAATTTTTGCAAATTGGGTGAAGACGAATGCTGCCACTCACATGATTGTTGTTTAATCTCAGGTGTGCAGTGAACAGCCCAGGTTTCATCCCCTGTAACAAAATCCAAAAGGTTGTCCTTTTCATCTGCAAAGCACTGAAGAAATTGGCAGGAAGTTTCAGCTCGTAGCATTTGTGGTCTTCTTGGGACCCATCTTGCACACACCTTCCGAAATTTCAACACATGAACCAAAGTCCTATCCTGAGGAATAACAATGCAGAACTCATCAACAGTGACCCTCCGATCTTGAAGCATAATTTGTTCGACCTTTCTGATTGTCTCATTGTAAATTGACTGTCTCCTGCTTCTTTCTTCATTGTGAATTTCAGTACGACCAGCTGCAAACTCTCTACACCACTTGCAGATGTTTTTGACATCCATACATGACTCTTCACACATTTCTACCAACTGTTAATACATTTTGGTTGGTTTAATGCCTTTTGTATTCAAAAGCTGACTAACTGCACGAACTTTGCACCTAGCAGTAGCGGTTAACAGTAGCTCCATTACAACTGACTGCCAAGCCAAGACTGAGTGCCCCAGAAGCTGTGTGTTGCACTCTGTAGTTAGTGGGGGAAGCACAAACACAACAGTTTGGCCAACTGCTGTGCAAAAAGTTTCCCTACAGCCCCAGCGCTTTGGAGACCTTACTTTTGGGATTACTCTCGTATGTTGTACAGACTTGTAACTGCTAAATTATTGTGGTGATGATTACATCTGTGCAATACCTGTAATGTTGGTATGCATGTAAAATATATAATGATTACTGTCTTACGCTTCAATTGAAGCATAATGGAATGAGTCCATTTTTAACATTTTCCTCTCCAAATAAATTTCACACATGTGCATACTCTTTTTCAAGTTTTCATATCATCTTGTGTTTCATGTCATATTTAAAGTATAAGACTTGTTGATATTGTGCTGTTGTAATTTAAATATAAGCCAAATCTTTGACTGTATCCTGTTGTCAGCATCTTCAATGGAATGTGTTGAGAATGTTTATCTGAGGTCAAGTGCATTGGTTTCTTGAGTTTAGTTTCTCAGTATTGATTTGCTTATGATCATTTTGGGTTCGTAAGGGATATCAGTCAATACCAGCTGCATTAGGGAGAAAGGATTGGGATAGTTTTAATATGAGAACTTCTAAGTGTTGCGCAGGTGAAATGCGCCCTTTCTGTTTATACATTTTAGGATATTGTTCCCTTTCCAAAGCTTTCATCTTGGTCAGGTTAAAGTAATTTTTAATTCTGTTAACCACTTCTGTTTCATTACAATGTGTGCCATGGTGTCTTCTGTAACAGTAGATCAAGATAATGGTTCTTTTTTGAGCATGATGGAGATAGAGTTGCCTTGGAGATATCACTATGTATACATTACTTTCTCTCACCAAGGTTTCTGGATCTCTTTCAGACAAATACATCCAGAGAATAAAACGTACCATTATTTTCTGTCCCCTTAGTAAATATACTTTAAAGATCCTGTTTAGATGTTTTAAAAGGATTTTCCCCTGTGATTAGATAAAAAATTGTCACCTACATAGTAGAGCTGTGTTATACTTTATACTAGGCAGTCTATAAGGTTTGTTCTTGAAATATTTTCTGAGCACTGAGAAGACTACCATGACTTTTCTGTTCTTTGATCAGAACTAGAACAGTATAATGAACAATCAAACAGTTACCAGTTAAATCATCACCATCTTTTATTTATTTAACGCTAAGTTTGCAATGTAATATAAATCTAGATGAGTTAGTTCTAATGTCAAGTACAAAAAGGTTTTTGTGTCACTAAAACTAGAAACAGAACAGAACACTCTCACCTGAGCTATGTAGAACAAAACCAAAGTAGATTTATATACAATTAAAGAAGTGTGAGTATTAGTGAAAACAAAACCATAGGTTATATATGCAAAACAGGAATAAAAAATCAAAGATACAGATAAAGTATTATCTTTGCCATCTTACACTTATTTATAATTAGAGATAAAGCAATTGATAAATTTAACTACAGTGAAGGGGGGTCAACTGTAGGAGCAATGTAAACAGTAATGAGAATGCCATCTGGTAATAGCCACAGGAAACACACAGGTCAAATTAAGATGACCCCTATAGTAATATACCATCTTGCTGCAATTCCAGCTACTAGATCCTCGCAGAAGTAATTCCTTGATGGCAGAGAACATACTATCTGGTAACGGCCACAAAAGGTGCAGATCAAACTAAGATGACCCCTACTTATTATACTATATTTCAGCATTGTCAAAAATTTGGTCCTTGCAACAGTGACTCCTTAATGATGGGAAACATGCACCATAAAATGAAAACCCAAAACACCATGAACCAGAAAATGATCAAGCAAGAAATCAGACAAGTATAAGGACTTAATACCATAAGGGGAACATCTAGATGAGTCGAAACGAGAACAGCCCATAGTTTGGAATTACAAGAGGGAAGATGTAAAATCTATATTGATGAATATCCTCAAGGAAATAAATGAATTAAATAAGAGCAAAGAAGAACTCCAAAACGAAACAGTAAAAAATTTAAAATAGGCTTGGCAAATGGATAACTTTAAAAACAAAAATTGACAAAATTATTAATATAAATTGTTAAGTAAGTTACAAATTGATGTGGAGTATTACATGTTTGAATGAGGCACCTGAGGCTATTGTCACTAGATGGCAGTATTAGTTCAGTTTCAATTGGTGACATTCAATACATTGATTGTTTTATTTACAGATGCTTTTTTAACATCTCGGGTCCCATTCAAATCAGGATGTGAATCGACTAGTAACTTTTGCTCAGATGCCTCTTCTTTCAAACTTGAAATTCTTTTTCATGCCATAAATCTATGACACAGTACCCACGGCTTTACTTCCCTTCTGAAAGAAGCCATACTTGGGATTTTTAGACCTGAAAGAATCCAATGACTCTGGCCAGGAACATTGAACACAAGATGATCAATGTTTATAATGGTGAAACAGCAATTGCAAGATTGTGGTTTCTCTGAGTGAGTATATAACCATCAACCAGCATTCCTTGTGTGATTTTTGTGGGCAAAAGGTATGGAGTCAAAGAATATTCATAAAAAAATGCTTCTCACCTACTGTGAGATATGCTTATCTCGTCAAGCTGTTTACAATTGGATGCAGAAATTCTCTGTAGTGTGGACATTTATTGAAGATTAACGCTGCATTGGTTGGCCAATGTAGATTGTCGCAGAGGTGAATTTATATCAAGCTGAAGATTTAATTTGAGCAGACAGAAGGGTAACAATAGAGACTGCTATTGACTGTTCACATGGCATGGCCTACCTCATAATGCATGAGAAGTTTGGTTTACACAAAGTCTGTGGTTGCTCATGCTGACCTTACAATACAAAATGCAAAGAATGGTTCTTTACATCTCAATCTCTATCAATATAAAGGACAATATGCTAGCCTGAATTATCACAGGTGATGAGTCTTGGATTCATCAGACTGGGACAAAGTATGTGTCATTGTAGTGGAAACATTCTGATTTCCTGGGGGGGATTAAGGGACACCATCTGCTGGGAAAATGATGCTTGCAGTCTTCTGGGACCAATCACACTACTCACTGCATTCCATCCTTAAGGACAAATTGTAAATGCCAAATTTTATTGTAACATCCTCAGTAAACTTCATAAGGTCATTAAATGAAAGCAACCAGGACTCCTCAAGAAAGTGGTGTTGCTCTTTGAATGACAAAATGCATCCTCATACTGCAAACAAGAAAAGTGAGATGCTGTGAAATTTCAAATGGGAAGTCCTTGAACATCCTCCTTATAGGCCAGACCTTGCTCCAAATGACTTCCATTTGTTTGGCCCTCTTTAGCATTATTTTCAGATGAACATTTTCCTGATGATGAAGCTCTAGAAAGGGAATTCACTGCCTGGTTTCAAAGAGTTTTGTGCTGCTGGATTTCAGGGACCTGTGAAATGATGGGATAAGTACCTAAATGTATAGGAAGATTATGTTGAGAAATAAAAGTATTTTTCAAATCAGTACTCTTATTTATGTTCTATATTCATTTGTAACTTACATAATGACTTACCCTCATAAATTAATGCAACATTGACAGCAACTTGAGAGGTTAAACATCCTAGAAACATCTGATGAGCTTATAGGAGATGCAAGAAGAATCTAATAAAAAGCAAAGATGTGCTGCCCAAAAATGATAGAGGCGAAACAAGCAACTCTTGTGAACACAAAAGGAAACACTCTTTGAAACAGTTAACTATGAAAGCAGAGTATGCCAATGAATCTTTCATTGCAAAGGATAGTAAAGAAAGAGGGCTGGTTCAGGTACTGTTTAACAACTTCAGAAATTAACTAAAGGTGATGGAAAAACAAAATGTTGACTCCAGGTTCAAGATTGCTTCATAGACAATGATTTGACAAGAGAAGAAAAAAAGCTCAAGCACTTATCAGAAAAGGCTAATATTGTGAAAAGAGAAAAGGCTTAATATTGTTAAATTGGGCTATTAGAAACTCCAAATAAATGGAAATTACGTAAATTGGATGGAGTTAAGAACAGGAAATGCAGTATAGTTAACAAAGAATCGCCACAGTCCAAGCACTTAGCACACAATTAAGCAAAATGCGAGCTACTCCTGGCCATTTGGAATGTATGAACTGTTAGAACTGAGGAAAATTAAGGCGTATTTGAGGCATACTAAAAATCTGAAATTTGACTGAGTGGTATTAGAAGATAAGGCTAAGCTATAATTGAAAGAGATGTCATTTACATTGGTGAAACCAGAGGATGTGTGTGTGGATGATTACTATAATAATTAGTAACACTATTTTTTCACACTGTTACATTCTTATTCCAACCTAATTGTCATATTTTGAAGATTGTCAAAATTGGTACTGTATATATTTTTACATTATTTAAATTAACATTTTTAGGCACCACATTTTCTATATTACTCAATTTGTGTCAATTTGAAAACTCAAAATTTATACTGTTTATATATTTTTAACTGTTCATTATATTTTAGAATAAGTTCGCAAATGTCTATTGGCCATCGCCTAGTTACTTTTGCTACAGCTTTCCAGAATATTTCTTGCTCTTCAAGATTTTGAATCCAACAAGATGTTTTCCACCATTTGTATACCCTCCACACATATACATGATAGGTTCTCTTCTATTTTGAAGTGATGAAAGTAAGCTTCGAATTTTCCATGTTCTGAGAGGATCGCTGTAATATTCGGGCTTAGAAGATATTGGTTTTAGTCTTTTAGCTACAGTCAGAAAATATGATTTTGTAATTGCTCCGTTTGTTGTCATTTGCCACTCTATATCCCATAGTCATGTACTTTCTTCTCTTAATTCATTCCTTCTCATTTTGATATAATTTGATAATCCACTGTCAGGTCCTTGCTTTGCGCTGCTTTTTTCGCAAATCGGTGTGCTACTTCATTTCCTTCATTGCCAACATGTGTTTTAACCCAAGTAAAATGTATTTTCCAGTTTTCTCATTGGAGTTATTTTAATTTCTTCCATATTCTTTCACATGTTTACTATGTTTTGTGTGGTTGTGAATTACATATAGTGTAATTCGACTACCCATGTGGATTGCTGCTGTTTGCTTGTTATAGAGAGATTATGTTGTCTATATTTTCCAACTGTTCCAGGGCTCTCAATATAGCAAGCTGCTCAGCTTGATTATTTGAGCATTTTTGGTGCAGCTCATTCTGAAGTCAATGTACTGACATATTGTTAATATACATTATTATTTCTGTCCCTACACCTGCATTGCTTTTGGTGCCATTAGTGTATATTCTTTATTATTTTGTTTCTCCTCTATCTCAGGTATGCCAGCAGGGTAAGGCCATTTCCTGTAGGGTATTTCACTTTCATTGTCTTCCATTTATGATTGGTCTTCTCTCGATTCCTCTAGTGAATATTAGTGTGTGTGCTCGCGCGTAGTGTGCCTCTCTCTCTCATTCAGTTGGAAAATTTAAAAACTTAATTTACTAATTGCAGCTTTACAGATTTCAATGGACTGGAGAATGGCTTCCTGCTGTTTGCTAATCCCTTGTCCATAGATTTGAATAAAGTTAGGTTCCAGTTGCAAATGGAATAGCATGATTTATTTGTGAAAAGTAGATGTCAAGGTATTATGGATCACAATTTTTTTTTTAAACTGTTACCAAATTCAAGTTACTCCAAACTTAGAATATTTGCTTCAAGTATTTTCACAATGTTCAGTTCTACTTATCTTTGCAAACACCTATTTTCTTTGTTGAAACATTTAAAATCAAAGAATAGGTCTCTTTTATCTCAAGAGAATATGCTAGTTTAAGTGAAACTTGCCATAAGAGATATTGGACTTAATTTTCAACATATAGAAAACTCAGCAGAAGTACACACTTAAGCTTATGGATTGGTTTTATTATGTCTATATATGTAAGTGTCCATATGAGGGGATATATAATCGTTTTCTTGCTGTCCTTTGTTTTGAAAACTTCAGTCCTCACAGGCCTATTCTCCATTTTGCTAAATTAGAGAGACTAACATTTTAATTTCTTCTATAAGTATGCACTTCTGTTCCTTTTTTAATAGTTTATGTTACGATAATTCAGCAATGATATATAATTTCAAGTGAAATGAGAATGCATTATATTCTGATTTCGATATTAAAACAAACATTTTATTTCACGTTCTCAAGTAGTATTGTACACCTTCCAGTCTGCTGCTGGTCCCACAAGCTTCATTGACTCTGCCCCAGAATGACATTCATGCTGGGCAGTCTAATTTTCTGGATTTGTCATACATAAATTTTGCCGATCACTAGTCTAAAAAGTTATCAATCAAAGAATGAAGTATTTCTAAATTGTGCATTCAGCTGTAACCCATTGATTGTATGTTACCTGTTTTCAATGACTTGGCATCAAACCATTCTTGATTATATCTCATCTAGGAGTTAAAATTGACGGGAGTGGCAAATGGGAAAAGCAATAAAAATTAGTCTTGGCAAAAGGGAAAGGAGCAATGGCAGCAGTTAGAGGTTGCAAATATAAAATACCAGATATAAATGTTAAGTGGCTGGAAAAAATTTATAGTATGGTGGTCGAGGCAAAATTGTTGTATGGTATTGAAATATGGGGACTGGAAGGGGGATGGGAAAAATTGTGAATGTTGTGCATAGGATGATTTGTAGAGAAATTATAGGTGTACTGAGTACAACAGCAATGGAAGTTGCACAAATTGAAATGGGAAGAGTGGCAAGGAAAGGTGTGATTATGGAAAGAGCTCTCAAGTATTGGTTCAGAATCCTAAACTTAGATAAAAAAATTTGTTAAGGAAATGCTTAGAATTTCAGGAAAAGAGCCTAAGGGGCAATGGGTGGAGTAATAGTCTTAGGATAATTCTGGAGAACAATGGAATGGGGGACATTTGGAGGAGAAGGGAGAACAATGAAAAGGGTTTTTGGAAAGTAGTAAGAAAGAGATTGGAAGATATAGAAATACAAAAACTGTTTAGCAAGATAGAGGGCAAAAGATCTTTAGTATTTTATATACCGATGAAAAACAAATGGGAAAGAGAGAAGTATATTGATGAATCAAATAAAGAACAAAGAGAGGGCATTGCATGGTTAAGAGCAGGAGTGGAGATTAAAAGGAATAAGGAAAGGGTTTCCTCAGAATCAGTACCCTATATGTGGGGGAAAGGAAGACATGGAACATATAGTGTTTGAGTGCAAAGGGACAGGACTCTGGAGGAAAAAGTTTATAAACGAGAAATGGTTTAAATTAGGTAGAAAAATAGCTTTAATGAAAATCTTTAGTAAAGATAGCAGGAAAG
This sequence comes from Metallyticus violacea, assembly GCA_030762175.1. Classification (NCBI taxonomy): domain Eukaryota; kingdom Metazoa; phylum Arthropoda; class Insecta; order Mantodea; family Metallyticidae; genus Metallyticus; species Metallyticus violacea. The sequence continues at coordinate 381,765,415 of CM060846.1, forward strand.
TGGGAGAATTCCTGAACAAAGTCAAAAATAAATGGAATTGGGTACTAAGAAGGGAAGTAAATCCAATAACTTAAAGGTTTGCATTTGATTAATCATATTAGGATGTGGATAAAGGTGATTATGGTTGGGAGTGGGTTATAATTTTATTAAATCTGAAATGTAGCATTTAGTATGCATTATTAGTCATTATGCATTAGTCATTATTAATTTGTATAGGCTGTAATGGTGTAGGTAGAGCAATGAAAAATTTTTATTTAAGACCTTGGATTGGGTCGAAGCCTGGTCCCCTGGAATCTCAGTAGGCTACTGCTGATGAACCAGGGACTGGGGACTGATTTAATCATGGGGTGAAAATTTTGTATTCATTATATGAGAATTTGGATAAAGGTGATAGAATAAAACTAATTATTATAATTATATTTTTTTGTAATTGTGAGGGGCATATCCTAAAATGGCTTGTGTAGCCCCCCTGGTAGTTTGTATTTGTATTTTTTGTATTTGTTCTTAGCATATCAAAATATTTCAATTTCATTTCAATATATCTCATTATATTATTATATCCTGGACAACTTGAACATTGTTAAAGGTAACAAACAGGTGATGAAGGATTACAGACTATGGATAATAATAAATTTTAATAGTTACTGATAACTACATTAAAATGTTATGTTAGTTGTGGAATGTTTGCACCACCTGTAATTTATTTTACATTTTTATGATGTACACAAACAGAGTGGAATACTCCCCTAAAAGAATTCATTTTTTGGTCTCAATTCAGCATATTTGGAAAAACTTATTTTTTTCACCAGTGGATATCCATTCTTGAAACACCTGTATGTTTCTTTAAGATTAAATAAAATTAATCTTTCCTGCTTATCAACTTTTTCATCCTCCTCCTAATGCTATTTTTTTCCTTCTTTTTTCTTTCCAGGTATTACTCTATTAAGTAGTTTTTTGTATCAGGGATTTTCATAGTGAAATATAGTATAATATGACAAATTATTATTACAAAATTAGTGAAATTTGAGTGATTTCATAACAATAATTTGTTATGTTACTCTATTAGTTTCATCTCATCAGTAAAACTCTTAATACCTTTGCCATTATTAACAGTTCCAAAGTTTTACCAAGTTTATTGTCAGGAGAGGATAATATTCTCTTTTCTTTAGCCAGTTTATTTGCCACTCTTATATAGTCTGTCACTTAATAATTTTTTTTATATATTTTATTGTAGGACCAACTTTAAAATTTGTCAATATATTTTTCTTTCCAGGCATTACTCTATTAGTTTCATCTGATCTGTAAAATTCTTAATACCTTTACCACTTTGCAGTTCCAAAGTTTGACCAAGTTTATTGTCTTTTCTTTAGCCAGTTTATTTGCCACTCTTATATAGTCAGTCACTTAATAATTTTTTTATAAGCATATATTATTGTAGGATCATCTTTCAAAATTTGTTAAAATATTAATGTTTACCATCTTGTCATCTGTTGTGTGAGAGGATTCAGTCAATCTGTTAATATCATTTCTTACCAATACATTACTTTTGCGAAAAAGGTTTTCTATCCTGACTAATTTAAGGTAATTACATTTAGGAGATTTTGGAATGAAGTAAGAGATTAGAACTGAAGTTATTGGAAAAACAAGAATTCTTTGCAAGCTTTATAGAATGTATTTAGAGATAAAAAAGAATTTGCAGTAGGGAGAAGTACCTAGAAATTAGTAATAAATTGGGTAGGGAAGGATTCATTTGGGCCAGAACAGGAGTAAGGAATTTAACAAACTGAGAAATATCTGTGTAAATGAATGTCCCATGCATGTGTGGTGAATCTGATGACTACCATAGTATATTATATTTTGAATAAACTAAGTGGTGGAGACTATAGGAAAGAGAAATGGAATAAATTTGAGGGAGAAATTTGAATAAGGAAGATTTTGGGAATTAAAGAAGATGAAAATATAAAATGGAAGAATACATAGGCTAAGATAGGGATAAATGGTGGAGGAAAATTGAAGTAGTTACAGGAGAAGAGAGCTTAGATATAAATGATTAGTATGAATGAAGGAATTTGAAATTATTTCAACAAAAAATACATTACTATTAATTCTGCTTTTTTTTTTCTCTCCCCACCTTTGTAGCTAATTTCATAACTTCCTAAATTACATCATTTAAGAAATTGTACCTTTTTAATACATTTTCCTTTAATTGTATTTATTTAACTAATTCCTGAACTTTTGTCTTTGGCTGAATAGCAATAGAGGATTAGTTAAAATTTTATAATTTGAATAAGTTATAGAAGTGATGAAATTGATTATGGCTGGATCTCAAACCAACAACCTGGAGTAATGCTGTGTTGGGACTGGAAAAGTTTAGGTAGGTGCTTTTGAGTAGTTTGTAAGTTCCAGGGTATGTTATTTATTTTGTAATATAATTGGCACTAAATAAGTATATTAAAAATGTCATAGTATCCTACCAGAGGTCAACCTTAAGTGTCCAAGATGCATTTCCAATTGACAGTCAACTAGCAGCTGAGAATGTGAAAAGGGTGCACAAAACTTGTTCTACTTTTTAAACTTTCATAGGTGGAGACTTATGAGTTTATAATCAACCCATCACCTAAAACATTAAATTATACATTCTCAACTGTGAAAACTAGTATTTGTTTTGTATTTAAGTAATCTAAAGTATTTAAGATAAGTGTATGATTGAGTGGAAATAAATGCTCTTATTGGCTTCACTTGTTTTAATGTAGTGCATGTTTTGCAGACCATTGTCTGCATTGCCTACTAACCGTCAACTGCTGGATAATGCGCTGTGTTATATTCTGCTCAGGTGGAGGTGTGATGAACTTAAGGTTTATGTTTTCATCCCCAGAAGTGTCAAAGTTTGTTATTCTATTGTGTGTTTATAAATGTATATTTTTTTCCCATGTTGCTAACTATGTAGGTCTATGTAATGATTTTAATAATTTTGCTTTTTTTACTATGTTGTGGTTTTCTGTCCAGAAATGAGATACTACCACTGATTTCTCCATTTGTTTATATGTTATGTTCCTGAAATGTTAATTTTAATCATGTGCCTATGTTTCTGTTTGTTTTCCCAATGTAGACATTTTAGCATTCTAAACATCCTATTTGGTAAATGCCTGCTTTTTTCTCCAGAGGAATACTGTTATTAATATTATCATTCAGGAGGTTTTTTAAAATTAAATCTGTTTATTTGTGCCAATTTAATATTAAAATCTTTTAAAATGTAGATTTGAATATTTTTGGATTTTCACAGTAAAATATAGTATCATATAACAAAATATTTATGAGGAGATCGCTCAAATTTCACTAGTTTTGTTCCACTTGGACATGTCAAAGGCAAATTTTCTTCATTGTCAGCAAAGTTCCACTGTCAACTTTCCAGTGTGGTATTAAGATGTTGCTCTTTGGATTTTATAAACTTTTTGATGAGGTTAATGTTGTTTCGAAGATCAAAATTAACTAAATTTTCTTTAATTGATATCATTGTATGATTTAGTTCAACTAAACACTTTGTTTTCGTTCAAGAATATATTTTCCCATAATGTTAATTCTATGGATTTTTGAAGAGCTTTTGAGAATTTTGGTTCATTTTGGAACTCATGATTTTTTTGCCAGAAGTGGTATGCTAGTGCTGATTTTTCCATATGTTTATATTTTACATTTCATAAAAAACACATGAGAAACTAGTGAAATTTGAGTGATCTCATAAATAATCTTTTATAATATTTTTAAATTTTTGTGTAGCCCATGGATGATAGGTGAATTCTTTAAAAGTTATCTTCTTTTCTTGCTGAAAGTGTTGTGGTTTCTTTAATAAATTTCTGTCTCTTGAACACACAAAATTTCATAATATTCTAAAATATTTTAATATTAGATTGGCACCAGTAAACAGATTTAATGTTGAAAACCTCCTGAATAAGTTTCTGCCTCTCAAACTTATTAAAGAAACCACAACACTTTCAGCAGGAAAACATAAGATAATTTTTAAAAAATTCACATATCATCCATGGGCTACACCAAAAATTTAAAAATTCTCTAAAAGATTTTAATATTAGATTGGCACCAATAAACAGATTTAATGTTAAAAACCTCCTGAATGACAATATTAATGACATTCCTCCAGAGAAAAGAGCAGTATTTACCAAATAAAATGTGCAAAATGCTAAAATGTCTATATTAGAAAAACTAAGAGAAACCTGCACACAGTTAAAAGAGCACTACAGGAATATAAAATAAAAACAAATGCAAAAATCAGTGGTGGTATTTAATTTCTGAACAGAAAACTACAACAATGAAAAAAGCAAAATTATTAAAATCAGTACAAGGACCTACAGAGTTAGCAACATGGGGAAAAAATCTGCATTAATAAACACAGAGACTGAATAATAAAATTTGACACTTCTGGGGATGAAAACATAAACTTTGAGTTCACCACACCTCCACTAGAGCAAAATATACATCCCGAATGCACAGGGAATTATCCAGCAGACAACAGTCAGCAAAACATGTACTACATTTAAACAAGTAAATGGAAACTTCACTGTACAAGTTCCAATTGGTATTTCAAGTTTTCAATTTAAAGTATGCTTATTAATGAAAGTAAGGTTAAATACAGCATGTATAATGAAATTAACTTTAACAGGGACACAGGCTGAAGAACAGTGAGAACCAAACCTACAAAGCATTAATGCTCTTAAAAACTAAAAGAAGAGTACTACTCTCTGGCACTCCAATCCAAAATGATCTTCTAGAATATTACAGCTTAGTCCATTTTGTGAATGAGGGAATTCTGGGATCGTCTCAGGTAGGATTATATTAATTTATACCTTTGAAGGAATCCACACAGTAAAACGAAAATATAACTTCTTTGTTTATTAAAAAGTTAAAATAATCAACACTCATGAGCATTTCACTCCTTTAATTATTAAAATAAAATGTTCACGAAACATGTCCTGTTATTTTAATAATTAAAGGAGTGAAACGCTCATGAGTGTTGATTATTTTAACTTTTTAATAAACAAAGAAGTAGGATTATATTAACTTATGTTAATACATTGTCCCACTTTGCTTTTTAAACTGCAGTGAGCACCAAGAGTTAATGTTCACTAAAAGTAAACTGAAATCTTAATGGTTTCATTTTCCCAGTTATCCATTGGGGAAAAAAAAATGGACATTTGAAAGTCAAAAGTTAAGTCAAACTTATGACCAAAAGAGTATTAAATAAAAAAACTGAATTTCAAACTTTTTGAAGTATTGCTGCTGTTCAAAACTTGATATCACATTCACTAGTTGTCTACATACTTGAGAGACAAGAACAGTATGTATAAAGGCATTAGATCATATGTTGTATGATGAAAATACAATGTAACCCTAATTTTGCATGACCTCAATTAAGTATGAACCTGCATTTATCACAAAAAATTTCATGTCTTAAAAATCATTCCATAAGAGCATGCAATTTCGTATTTGATTTAGCTTAATTTGCTCCAGTACAAAATCCACACTTAGCATAAGAAAATGTCAAATGTATACATCAACCTTAACTGCGCATGACCTTCACAGATACAAATGTTCTCAAACAGTAGAGGTTGTGGACTGAACAGAGCTGAAGAGACAGTGTTATACCAGTCATTCCAATGCCACTTTGCTTCTACATATGCTGGCTTTGCTTATGCTTTAGTGTCATAGCATCAGTTAGTGTTCATGTTTGGTGATGTGCCATAGTGCGGAGAGTGAATTATCAGTTTTGCTTCTATTTGCTCATGCATGTTATTTCAGTTAAGTCAGAGGCATTTTTGATAAAGTTTACTATGACTGCAAAAAGAAAAATTCCTTCTCTCAAATGAAACAAAGTCATAAAATGATTACGATCATGGAAATGAAAAAATAAAATCATCAACATCCAGTAAACCTATTGCCAGTGTAGACATTGCTCAGAGGTTTATCACATCATTTAAAGTGAATAACTCTGTTATAGAGGGAAAATAAACAAAAGGGCATTTTGAACTTAAAATGTAACAGTGCTAATAGGAAACTTTGATTACCTTTGATTATTTTGAAAAATGAGGCACAGTGAAAGTTGTGTAAATATGTATATAGACAAAGTAACTTCTTGTCAGACATGATTGCCTGTCCAGAAGATCTCTTTAGGATGAAATTAATCATGCATAGTTAAAGTATGTTAATACAATGTTAAAAAATACCATTAATAAAATGTAGCCAACTTGATAGCAACAAACAAATTAAAAATAATTTACAAGGTCTTTATTTGGAAGCAAGGGAAAAATTATAAATATTAGTATCCCCAATGGCCACTATCAACCCAACATATTCTTGTCTAGCTGTCAATATGTAAATATGTATTAATTTTGTGGATATTTTAACCTTGCAGAATAAATGCTAGGAAACTGTAATCTTGGACTACTATTCGCATAAAGAAATTAATATTAGGTGACACTATACTGACCTCGTTATATGTATAATCAATGAACTTCACTGTTTCTAACATCAGTCCTGGTGGTAAGCATACTTGCCTCCTAAACCCAAGATTGCGGGTTCAATCCCAGCCAGGGACCACAAATTTTGGGGGTGTAAAAATCCTAAGTGTGGCTTCCTTTGGAAGGGAAGTAAGGTAAAGCTGTGGGTCCCATGTAATAGATTTGCAGCATAAAAAAAGAACCTCAAGTCTGAAAGAAGAAGCCTCTGGGCAAAATTGATTGACTATTTCATGCCTCAATTGAATGGGACGCTCATGACCTGAGAGATGTTAAAGAGCATCTGTAAATGAACCAAATGAACTGTTTCTAACTTCTATTAAGTTTATAATTGGACTACTATATTTATCAAGTTTTGTAACTGCAGTTCAGAATATATATATACCTATGTTATTATTACCAAGTAAATTGTACTTTAGTACTATTTTTGCTAATACAGATAAAGCTTTATAACAAATGTGTGTGTTTTGCTGAAACCTTAAAATAAGGTAAAAAAAAATAATAATAAAATGCTAGGTCCCTGTAAAAACACTAAATAGAGATTATACTGTATTTAGCCCAAGGTGTTACATCAGCGTTCACTGTGTTAACATGGAAGTACTTTTATTGTCATTTTTAATTGTTATTTTAATCTAATGGAACTGCCTATATAGGTGTGCCATACGAAAGATTTGCGAAAACCACAGTCTTCTCCAAAGTCATGTGTTTGTCTCTCTTCCTCTAATACATATTTCTTAACATTATATATGAAGATTAAAAGGAATTTCATGTATATGATTTCGCAACATTGGCTTTTCAACCATTGGTATAATTTTCACTATCCTTTTACTTAGTTTACTTGAGATAGTGATAAAAACCAAATCTCACAATGTATTAGCATTGCTCTCAAATTCTTTTAATCAGTTAAACGAATCAATGGACAGATGCACATTGTCCAAAATGTAAATTATTTACATTGATCCATCACAGAAGTGAGAGCTAACCATGCTGATAAATGTAAAGTTTATGTGAATGCAGTGATGGTTTTCTTAATTATTCAAATCTCTTTATAATGAAAACCAATATAATGATAATGATAAATATAGCAATAATTTTGGTCCTGGTACATTTCCTAATTTTTTAATGCTAAATGCTCCTTGTGATAGGGATGAAGCAATTTTAGTACCATTGTGTTTTAATGATACCATTTTAACAACATAACACTATTAGATGTTCTTTTGTGGAAATTACTAATTGCCTTTCAACTTTTATGCAAGGTAGTAATCACTTCAACAGCTGCAGATGCAGCTGCAATCTTCAGTCAGAGACTAACCCAAGCATGTTTTATTCTTAGCTTTTCTATAAAACATGTTTAGTGCTCAACAATCATTGTTCCAGTGAACTAAAATATCTATCATTATCAAGTAGAAAACAAGAAGGCTCTGTACCATTCTTTTACTATTTTTTAAGTTTAAACTTAAATTGCAGTTTAAGGAGTAATTTGTCATGAACACTTGTAAAACTATTCGTTTACTATTTTTTAAGTTTAAACATTAATTGCAGTATAAGGAGTGAGTTTGTCATGAACACTTAAGGTGCATGTCTTTTGTCAAAAAAAAAAAAAAAAATTCGAGACCAATTTATTAACAATATTATTTAAAAAATTAAACTAAATTAAAAGCTTATAGTTTACATTTGAAACTCTCTGCTTCATTAGGATCCATTGTTTGGCAAAATTTACAATCCCATTTTTATGAAAATTTAAATTATAAAATGAAAGCAAAGAATAGCAAACTAAACAAGAAACTAAATATTTTGCATTGAAAAAAACCAAAATATCATCTGTACAATACCCACAACAGCCAGAAAACAATAGTCAAACTCTCTGTCACTTTTACACAAGACAAAATTTAATTCCTAAAACTAAGCCTAAAACCATGCATAGATTTTTTTGCAAATGCAGATGATTTTGTTGCTGATATAGAAATTACTTCTCAACACCTCAGTGAAGGAGAGAGAACAAATATTAAAAAAAAAAATGTTTAAATTTAGATAATCTAAAGGATTAAAAATGTACAAAAATGCTACACACACCATTATAAAATTAAAAGATAAACCAGTTATACATACAAAAGCAGACAAGGGCAATAAAATAAAACATTTTAAACAAAGATCATTACATCAACAGGGTTGAGAATTTGTTGAATGGGAAAAATTGTAAGTAAATAAGTACAGATCCTCCCAAAATTTGCAACAATTTCATTATTAACTAACTATAAGAAGTGAAGATCCTCCCAGGCATACCAAAATACAAAATAACCCCAGATTCTACTCTACCAAGACTTCATATGATTCAAAAAATTCATAAACAAGACCACAGCATGAGCCCAATAGTTAACATCAATTATGGATGGATGAAATAGCAATATTCCTTCAAGAAATGAATCTAGAAATATTTGCAATTGCCAAACATATGCTCAAAGAAATGGAAGTCAGTAAATGTAAAATAGAACAGTATACAACTGCATCATACTACTGCAGACAAAACAACTATAATAAACTAAATTATCATGAACCTCACACCTGACCAATATAAGGCAGGTATAATCAAAAGATATCTCTCAGATCACCATGTCCAGAAGATAGAAATCAAATTTAATCTCCCATTACACAATATTAAAAGCAAACTAGAGATAGAAATAAGACAAATGTAAAAGGGTTATTACAAAAAGAATAATAGAGAGTGGTTTTCAATGAAAGGAATGTTGATAAAAATTGGGTAATTTTTATACATTTTCAACTACTGTTTTAACATAGCCTTGACCAAAAATTAAAAGAAAATGACAAACATGCACAGAAAACAATGGATAAATAAGGACATCTTAAATGCTAAAGATAATCTAAATATCACTTTTATATTTATAAATGAAAAAAGAAGAAAATAACAAATGTATACAATTTGAAATATTCATTCAAGTTCACTTCTTCTGTTTCTCCTAATGCTGCTAAGTTTCTAGATATTTCTGTCTCTTTATGCAATGGCTCTTTTGTTACATTCCTGCACATTAAGCCCACTAATTTACAACAATATCTTCATTTTGATAGCTGTCATCTCCTGCACACTAAAGGATCTATTCCTTTTTCTCTTTTCTTAACAACTTTTCATCATTATAATGAAAACCTAACTCAAAAGTTCCAAGACCAAAAATATCCTTCCTGTCTTTTAGAATCCCATATCATCCCAGTGAACAAAAAATTCTAATGCAAACCTAAAACTTCAAATAAGAAATGAATTAACATAGTTACTATTTATATGAGTGGAATTGAGAGCATCAAACCTATTTTGATAGAATGTCACAATATTATAATAATGCATTCATGTTTGGCAGATTTATCTAAATTTTTACCCCACCTAACTTTTAGAACACCCCCTAATCTTAAAAGAATATTTTGTAGCAACCTGTCTCCTTTCACATTACCTCATCCAGTTGCAGGCTCATATTCTGGCCAACACTGGAAGTGTAAAACTTATGTGCTAATTATACCTTGCCATTCATTCTACACCCCCAGTTTATCCAGAGAATTTAAGATTACTTCATTTGTTACCTGTTCTTCTAAGAATGATATATATTCTATCTTATGGTTATGGTTTAACTTTACTGTTGTTTCACTCTGTCTGAATGATCATAGACATTCTGTTAAAGCCAAGTCTTCCTTGGTAAGAGAGTTCATTGATTTGAAGCTCAAATGACTCATGTCCCTGAAATTTTGCTCAGAAATAGGGAGATGCAGCTATGTTTTTGCATAAAGTGCATACACCACCAAGTTTAATTCTTAGGTGTTTTCTTCCTTTCTTTCCTTCTTTCTTTCTTTTACGTATCTATTTCCATGCATTATATTACCTTTAAGATGCAATATTTATTTTTATCATCTTCACTTGTCTTTTGCCTTTGAAAGAACACTAGCTGTTAGAAATATAGCAAAAATTGTGTGACTATTTAAGTTCTTTTATCTATTTCTGCTTTTCTAGTTCTTGTTGATACACACATACGTGCATGCGCACACACTCACTTTAAAAAGGAATATAAAAAAATAATAATGCAAACCAAATTAAAGTACATTAAACAGCAAATCAGTAACTCTGCTAATACTACAGGAACAACATGGGACTTAATCAATAGAGACTGTGGTTTAACAAAGGATGACTTCAACAATATATGTTTTAAAAATGAAAACATACGAATTACTGTTGCCAAAGAAGTTATATGGTTAACACAAACTTCTTAGAAAATGTTAATAACTAATATTGAAGCATGATAAAAATGGTAAACTCAAGCTCAATGCCAACAAATTATCAACTATATATACATAGGAGAAGTATCAAAAGATGAACTGATAGGCGTAAAATAAAATTAAAAATTCAATGGGTCTGAATAAGATCTCAACATCTCTATTGAAGCAATGTGTAGCATTCATATTAGATCCACTAGCAGAGGTAATCAATGTTTCAATAACAGAAGGCATAATTCCATCATCTTTAAAGAAATCTGTTAAAAATACCGACACACAAAAAAGGAGACAAAAACATACCTAGTAAATACTTTTCAATAGCCCTCATATCAACATTGTCAAAAGTACTTGAAAGATAATTTCAGTTGCTACTAAATGAAGCACAGTTTGGGTGTAGAAAAAATAAATCAACTAAAGATGTAATAGCAGTATTTACTGATTCTATAATAGAGAACAGATAACCGCTAGATAATATTGCATATTTCTGGAGTTAACAAAAGCATTCAACTGTGTACAACATAAACATATGGCTAAATAAATTATATCACTATGGAATATGAGGAACCCGCACATAAACTAATAAACTCACACTTAATCAACAGAACTCAACAAGTGAAACTTACACACATAAAGAATAAATGTATGACAGACTTTTTTCAAAGAGTCTCATAGTCAAATATGGGTTATCCTAAGAATCTGTTTATTACTGTTCATTATATATATTTCTAGTTAATGTTATTTTAGTTGCATTGTTAATAGTGTTACATTTTTTTTTCATATATATATATATATATATATATAAATAAATGATATGTCAAAACTGTGCAAAAGTAAAATAATCCTCTGTGTGTGTGTGTGTGTGTGTGTGTGTGTGCATGCGTGAGAGAGAGACAGACAGACTTTTTAACATCTCAGGTCATCACCGTCTCATTTAATTCAGGGCATGAAACAGCAGACAGATTTTGCTCAGAGGCCCTTTCTTTCAGACTTGAGGTTTTTTTTTTGGCATAAATGTAGCACACGGGACCCATGCCTTCACTTCTCTTCAGAATGAAGCCATACTAGGATTTTTACAGCCAAAAAAATTCATTGATCCTGGCCGGGTTGAAACCCACAATCTTGGGGTGTATGCAGATGATAAGTCACTATTAAACAAAGATAAAGGCTTACAAAAATTTAAAAATGTAGCCACTCAAAATACCAAGCAAATTGTAAAAAATCGAAATAATACTATATTACTATCAATGGAACAATTATATAAATGTTATATATGTATTTTTATATCAGCATAGCAGGAATGTAAAAATGATGAAATGATTAATCTTGTAATTTACATAAAACGTAGAATAAATTTATATTAAATTAGATTGTAATGAAAAGTATTAACATATTCTCAAATAGATCCAAAATCAACAGGATGAATTGAAAATAATTGCATTTGTATATGTGTGTGTATGTATATGCACATGTATATATGTCGCCCATTTCACAGATTTTTATTATATTAAGTTTTGTAATATCTGAGGTGTTTTATGTTACATGTATTGTAGGAATTTTATTGGTGTGTATGTTACAATTTCGACTCAATTTTTTTAAAATGTTAAATATTGGACACCACTGTTACAAAAGTTCACTATATTTTATATGTGAATGTATTTACGTTTTTTGCTAATCTTATTGTTTGATTATAATTGATTAATTTGACTTTTGTATCTATAAATAACTATTATATCTATAATTGATATGTCCCATATCACTATGTGATCTGAAGATAAATAAATCTAATCTAGTTTAATCTAATTCCTCTACACACCAAAGAGCAAAATGACAAAATAGTAAATTCAACTCCTTTGAAATGTTTCAAAGTCAAAGTATTAAGAATTCATATAATGTAGTAGATAAATTGAAGCCTTCACAATTGAAACAAAAGACCTAATGGTATCCTTTGACATAAAATCATTATTCCCCAGCATTCCCCAAAAATAGTTACACATCTATTAAGAAAATGGCTAAAATCTATATATTTATAAACAGAAGAACTAGAAAATTTAATAAACCTTACAAACTTACGCATACAGCAACACCTTTTGGGTTCAACAAATAATCTATGAAGTTAAAATTTTTTACTTAAAATGTAAATTGGAACTTGCACAGTGAAGCTAATCATATTAATTGATATCGTTGTAGATTCAGTTGAACTACACACTCTTAAAGCTTCACTTACTTTTCATAAATGTATGGAACCAGTTTCGAGAACATTTAGTTCCCATCTTCAGTCAGGCTAAAGTTCAACTGTCGGATCATTCGTTGAGCTGTGGGAATGTATATTCTGCTCTGGCGGTGGTGTGATAAACTTGTAGTTTATGTTTTCATCCCCGACAATGTCGAAGTTCATTATGCTGTCTTTATATTTGTAGATGTAGATTTTCTCCCAGGTTGCTAATTCCATACTGATTTTAATAATTTTGCTTTATTTATTATGTCATGATTTTGTGTCCAAAAATGATATGCTACTGCTGATTTCTCTATTTGCTTGTACTTTATGTTCCTGAAATGTTCCTTTAACCGTGTGCCTGTGTTTCTCTTTGTTTTTCTAATGTAGATTTTTTTCACATTCTGCACAATTTATTTTGTAAATATCTGATTTTTCCTCTGTGGAATACTGTCATTAACATAATCTATCAATAAGTTTTTAACATTAAATGTATTAATCGGTGCCAACCTGATATTAAGATCTTTAAGAATATTCTGAAATTTTTTGTAGCCCATGGATGATATGTGAATTTTTAAAAATTAGTTTATATTTTCTTGCTGAAAGTGTTGTGGTTTCTTTGATATGTTTTTGTCTCTTGAATTTCTGCACCTTTTTGTGTACTAGTTCTTTTTTAAAACCAATTTTAACTGCTGTTTCTTCTATTTATTTGTATTCATTAAAATATTCTTCTTTGCTAATTTGTAAGTTAACTAGCCGGTGTGTTAAACTGTTAATTACCGCATGTTTGTGCGCTCTGGGGTTAAAACTGTCTGCTTTGATGTGATTATCTGCGTGTGTATTCTTTCTGTATATTCTATGAAGTATTGGGACTGCCTATAAGAAATCCACTTTCTTCATTCCTGGCAGACTTATTCATGAGTTTTTTAAACATATATCATAAACGCTTTTCCATTAATTTTAAAATGGTGGTACAGATATGTACGTGACGTATTTCTAATTATACCAAAGAAATATTCATCATATGACTAAATTTACTAAATTCACAAGAGAAAGTTATAAAATTCACCATAGAATCCAAAGAAAATTGAGAACTTCTATTTTTAGACTTACAGTCATTAAAAACTAGAAAACTCGACTTTGGTATTTACAGAAAAGGCACACATATGGAGAACTACATAGAAAAACAATAGATATAACTCAAATCCACATTAATATGCCATTTTCATTAGTTTGGCACAAAGACTTTTTAATCTCCCACCCACAACAAAATACCAAAAAATTACAATATATATTCAATATACCAATATTGAATGGATACAGTACTAACTTAATAGATTAACAAATTCAATAGACAAAATTCCATTAAAGACATTTCTACACTTAAAAATATCAATGAAAAGTGCAAATACAGCAGATTCACATATGATCCAGAATGTCATCATTTCGATGATCTTCAAAGAACATGGCATAAATTTAAATAAATACATTATATAAATATAACAAATTATTATTGAGGAAATCACTCTCAAATTTCACTAATTTCGTTCCACTTACTTGGACATGTTTCATCTTCAGCATAACAACACTTGTCTGCTTCTCAACATGGTATTAAGATTTTGAATAATTGACTCAATTATTCAAAACTTATATTAAACATCACTGTTACAAACGTCCACCATATTTAACTATGGTATTAAGATGTTGCTATGTGGATTTTACGAACTTGGTGATGAGGTGAATATTGTTTGGGAGATCTGAATTGACCAAATTTTCCTTGTTTTGTTTATTAATATATTTTTCCACACTGTTAATTCCTATGGGTTTTTGAAGAGCTTTTAAGATTTTTGGTTCCTTTTGGAATTTGTAGTTCTTTTGCCAGAAACAGTCTGCTATTGCTGATTTTTCTATGTGTTTATATTTTACATTTCTCATGTATTCTTAAATTGTTTGGTGATATTTCTTTTTGTTTTGCCTATGTATTTCATATTGCAGTCTTAGCAAGAAAACAACATAATAGAAAATGTCATAAACCAGTCAAATCAACAATTTTCAAAAAATGAAATGCAACTGTTAAACGTGGGGTTAAATATGTGTATAGATTACTGGAGAAATATAAAAGAATGTGTATTAGGTATCAAAATTGCAACTTGCAAACCAGAGGAGTAAAAAAATAGCATAAGAATGCAACATGGAAAAACCCTAGAGCAACTAATTATAAAAGAAAATAACCAAAAAAAAAAAAAAACATATCACAGGATGCTCAGATCTTTAAAAGACGTTATTTATAGTAAGGTTGACAAAGGAAACAAAATAGTAATAATGAATCAGACATATTATGAAAGCAGTATGTACAATTTACTAGCTGGCCAAGATTATCAGAAAATGAAAACAGATCCTATACAAAAATATATCAGTGCAGGAAGAAAACTTTTAACGAAACTAACAGTTCTGATTGAGGAAGGAAAAAGACCATACCAGACAACCCTACAACACATAGAATCTATGGTCTACCAAAAATACGAGTTCTGTTCAAAAAGTATCGCGAATTTTGTGTTTTTTTTAAAAAGTATCGTGAATTTTGTGTTTTTTTAAAAAGTATTTATTTATTCATGAATAACTATTTTGTCCCCTTCAAAATAATCCCCACCAGATATTATACACTGGTGCCAACGTTTTTTCCAATCCTCGAAGCACTTTAAAAAATCGTTTTTTGTGATCTTGTTCAACTCCTTCGATGCAGTCGTTATCTCCTCAATCGTGGCGTAGCGTCGTCCTTTCATGGGCCTCTTCAGTTTTGGGAACAAAAAAAGTCACAGGAGGCCAGGTCTGGGGGGTACGATGGCTGCGGCAGCATAAGTGTGTTGTTTTTGCCCAAAAATTCGCTCACAAGCAACGATGTGTGAGCAGGGGCGTTATCATGGTGCAAAAGCCAATTTTTGTGTTTCCACAAATCCGGGCGTTTCTGGCGGATTGCTTCGCGCAAACTGCGCATAACTTGCAGGTAATATTCCTTATTGACCGTTCTACCCTGTGGCAAGAACTCATGATGCACCAAGCCCCTGCAATCGAAGAAAACTGTAAGCAAAACCTTCACATTCGACCGAATTTGGCGCGCTTTTTTCGGTCTTGGCTCGTGTGGTAGCATCCATTGGGGTGATTGACCTTTAGTTTCCACATCATAAACCTAAACCCATGATTCATCACCAGCTATGACCCTCTGGAGCAAATTTGGGTCGTCGCGGACAGAGCTCAACAGCAACGTTAATGTGATGGTGTTTTTGGTCGAAATTGAGCAACTTTGGTACGAATTTTGCGGCGACCCGTCTCATGGCCAAATCATTGGTAAAAATCGAATGGCACGAGCCAATCGATATGTTTAGGTCGTCAGCAACTTCTATAACGGTGATTCGACGATTGGCCAATACAATTTTCTTCACTTCTTCAATGTTTTGTGTGTTGTTGACGAGCTCGGGCGTCCGGGACTATCTTCGTCGTTCACATCTTCTCGACCCTCTGAGAACATTTTGTACCACCGATAAACGTTGCTTTGGTCCAAGGTAGCTTCACCATATGCCAGTCAACATTCGGAATGCATCCGCGCACTTAATTTTGTTTTTCACACAAAATTTGATACAGATTCTTTGTTCCATTTTTTGGAATAGGCAAAAATCGAAGACGAGCCAAAAGACGTCCAAGCAAATTGCTGTCAACAATTAACTGAACATTCAAAATGGCTGAGCTTGTCAACATAAGTGAGTAACCAATCGAAAATCGAATATACGTAGCCCGCGGAAATTCAAAATTTGCGATACTTTTTGAAGAGACCTCGTATATAAACCTGGCAATAAAATGAGATATATTGTAGATAAAATAAATTCACCCACATACAGTTTAGCCAATTACCTTTTAAAAAAATTAATAAATTTACCGAAATACAAAAGCCAAAGCATAAAGAACTCATCAGAATTAATAGATGAATCAGATATGTGAAACTGGAAAACGGGGATGTGCTAGTTTCTTATGATGTGGTCTCTCTGTTTCCTAGCAACTCCAAAGAAATCTGATAAATATCATAAAGAAATGGCTAATTTCAATAAAAATGCCTGAAGATGTAACAGAATATCTAAACCTCACCAAAATTTGTATCAATCAAACCTGCTTCACATTCATAGGTAACAATTACACACAAAAGAAGGGTCTAGTAATGGGAAACCCACTCTCTGCATTATGTTGATATCTTTGCAATAGCAAATGAAAAATGGAAAGAGGATGCAATAAAACTACTCAACCTACAAAATGGCACTGTTAAATTCCCAGTGAAAATAGAAATGGTTCTTCTCTTCTTGGATATAAAAATTATACAAAATGGCAATATGGAATTTGGCATATTCAGAAAAGATACTGACATGTATACTTATATAAAAGAAGAACAGTCACAATCCAAAACAACACAAATGTGCCACAATCAATAGTCTCACATTGAGATTAACAAACCTACCAATAAGGAAGACAGAATGCAATTCAGAATACCATAAAATCATAGATATAGCACAGAAAAATGACTACAATAGATCTGGTCAACAAGAAAATGGAAAAATTCAAAAAACAAAAACAAATAAAAGATGCCACCACATTAAATGGCTACAAAGGAGATCATATATATAAGAAATTCATATTCCACCCATGGACACACCAAAAATTCCAGAAGAATTTTAAAGAGGCAAACATTGTTTTGGCACCAGTAAACAAATGTAGTTTAAAAACCAACACCAAAGACAAAATTCTTCCAGAAAAACAATCAGTTGCAAAGACTGCATAATGAAATACATAGGCAAAACAAAAAGAAATATTAACATATGATTTAAGGAACACATGAAAAATGTAAAATATAAACACATGGAAAAATCAGCAATAGCAGACCATTTCTGGCAAAAGAACCACGAATTCTAAAAGGATCCAAAACTCTTAAAAGCTCTCCAAAGATCCATAGAATTAACAGTGTGGGAAAATATATTCATAAACAAAAACAAGGAAAATTTGGTTAATTTTGATCTCCCAAACAATAGTAACCTCATCACCAAATTCGTAATATCCACATAGCGACATCTTAATGCCACGCTGAGAAGCAGACAGTGGAATCATGTTTAAGATGAAGACATCAGCCTTTGAAACATATCTAAGTATGTGGAACAAAATTAGTGAAATTTGAGTGATTTTCTCAATAATAATTTGTTATATTATACTATATACAGTGAAATTTCCTGCCTATTCAAAACTACAATATATAAAACTTATTAGGCTCTTCAAAAAAAAAAAAAAAACCAGCACACCTCCAAAGTAAAATCAGACATTTGTGCAATTGAATGCTCAGACTGTAATTTAAAATACATAGGAAAAACTAAGAGAAACCTAGAGATCAGGAAGAATGAACATTTTGCAATATCTGGTTAAACAATTGGAAAAATAATGATAGTAACTAATTTTTGGTAACACAACCATCAAATTAAGCAAGAAGCCACTTTGTTAAAAGGCATAAATACTCCAATAGAACTATCCACATGGAACAAATTTTCATTTTAAAAATCCAGATTGGTTAATGAATTTTTATACGAGGCCATCCAGAAAGTAAGTCCCAATCGCGCCTGGAGATGGAACCACTTGTCGGATAGGAATGCGCATGCGCAGGAGTAGAGAGGAAGTATGTGGGAATAATGCAGTAAAATTTCAGCCTTGTGACGGCCGTGGTTACCGCGCTGTGCTAGGAGAAAATGGCTGCTCTGATATGTCTCCCGCCAACTGCGAGGTTCGTGCAGTCATCCGAGGTTTGCTCGCTCAAAAGCAAAGTCCAGCAGAGATCCATCGCCAATTGTGTCGAGTGTATGGACACGACATTATGGTAAGACGATGGTGCAGGCAGTTCACTGAAGAACGAACCAATATTCACGACGACGACCGTAGTGGCCGACCGTCCCTGGTGGGACGGCAGAAGTGTTGGAAAGTGTGCGGCAAGCAATTGAGCAGAACCGGCGCTTCACAATTTCAGAACTCTCTTGTCTATTCCCAGATGTCTCGCTCCCTTGTGCACAAAATTGTCTCCCGGAAGCTTGACACAATTGGCGATGGATCTCTGCTGGACTTTGCTTTTGAGCGTGCAAACCTCGGATGACTGCACGAACTTCGCATTTGGCGGGAGACAATATCAGAGCACCCATTTTCTCCTAGCACAACGCGGTAACCACGGCCGTCACAAGGCTGAAATTTTACTCCATTATTACCACATACTTCCTCTCTATTCCTGCGCATGCGCATTCCTATCCGACTAGCGGTGCCATCTCTAGGCGCGATTGGGACTTACTTTCTGGATGCCGTAATATTCCACCTCTGGACAAATCAGTAAATTCCTATTCCATCCAACATGTCAACATAGGAGTGCTCAGGTCCAAACACGAACACAGCAAACAGCACAAAACTTACCAAGCAGTCGGTCAACAGCTGAGGATAGGAATAAAGGTTCCTGAAATGTCCTAATTTCAGAATCTTGCAAGTTCCTTTGAACATTCAAAAATATTCAGTTTTTTTAGAAACAAGGTTTGCTGTATTAATACTCTGAATTGAGCAGTGAAGTAGTGGATGTTGCAAGCAGGTATGGAATCTAGCAATCAATATTGGCTACATTTGTTAAGAAAAGGAAAATTATTAAAGAAAGTGTGATGAGTGGTAAATTTAATCAGTGCAGATGATGTAGATAGTGCAATATTAGGAATATTGAATCCTGAAATGTTCCTTTAACCGTGTGGTTAAAGGAACATAAAGTACAAGCAAATAGAGAAATCAGCAGTAGCATATCATTTTTGGACACAAAATCATGACATAATAAATAAAGCAAAATTATTAAAATCAGTACGGAATTAGCAACCTGGGAGAAAATCTACAGCTACAAATATAAAGACAGCATAATGAACTTCGACATTACCGGGGATGAAAACATTAACTACAAGTTTATCACACTGCCACCAGAGCAGAATATACATTCCCACAGCTCAACGAATGATCCGACAGTTGAACTTTAGCCTGACTGAAGATGGGAACTAAATGTTCTCGAAACTGGTTCCATACATTTATGAAAAGTAAGTGAAGCTTTAAGAGTGTGTAGTTCAACTGAATCATACAATGATATCAATTAATATGATTAGCTTCACTGTGCAAGTTCCAATTTACATTTAAGATTTAAAAAGAAAAGATTGCTTTAAATGACAATTCTGATCCTGGTTAAGAAAATAAGAAGGTGAGAAATGTTAAAAAAAAATCTACTATCCTGAACACACTTTAATGAAAGGGGGTTGTTTTTTCAAATGATGCCAGAGAAAACCATGGCTTAAAGTAGGAATGGAACAAAGGAAGCACTTAAAGCTGTCTTACAGTTCTGCTCTGATAAATGCTACAGGGGCTATGAAGCTGACTTCATTAGTTACCAACAGATTGTAAACCGTAGATGCTTCAAAAGTATAAAGAATTATGGAGGTGGGAATATGAAAATGCATTTAAATATTTAAATTATTGTTATTATTTGTTACTGTTGCATTTTTTTGTAGATCTTAAGTTCTGGTCGAGCTGATGCCTCGCACTAATTATTATTTACACTTTTTTTTAATATTAATTTTTGTTTCAATTAAATATAAAGCTTACAGGTGAGTTTGTTTGGTAAATGGGCGATTTCCCTGGATAAGCATATAGAGAATAAGGTCTAAGATTTTGCTTTTGTTGCCATAACAACAAAAACTTTCCAAGTTGAAGAGTGTTGATTTTTATTTTCTCACCTAATTGCACTTCTGTCCTTTAACTCCTGGACAAGAGAATAATTGAGAAGTATTATAGCCAACATATACAAAAAAGAGGGGGGAAGTCTTTCAGCATTGATGTGAATTAATAATGCGATATGATATCCAGCAATTGGTAGGGTACGAGGAAATACCAATGTGAACTGCAGAAGAAAAGACAGCTTGTAGATATAAACCATTGTGAAATTTGTGACATTGAGAAAGAGCCACAAGATGAAATCCAAAAAATGCTAGTTACTAATAGGGTACTGAATAGAAATATAGCAAACAAAAACAAATTCATCCTACTATGAATTCCATTTTACAAACTAGCACCAATGTTAACTAAAGTTTGATTTTAATTATGGAAGTGAAGTCTTTCTTTTTTTCTTTCTTTCCTTCTTTCTTTTCTTTCTTTTTTTTTCTTTTCTTCCCCCCCCTAAAGGTGTACATAGAGATAGTATTTATGAGTGCTTATTTGTGATTCAAGTGATTATGGATGGAATTTTCCAAATTCTGAACATTTTGGCAGTATGTCCATATATTATATGGAAACTGTTGAAGCAGAGGAAAAGAACATTTTTATTTTGAAGTATGTTGTTTATATTTGTTTTGGTGTAAGTAGTATTGCCATTTAGTGTAGGAACACAAAGCACAAATGTGGGGATAGTGCTAAGGAGCTTTTCAAGGAAAAATCATTTCTCATTGAAAAGTCCTGAAATGTAATACTCCCTAATAGAGCGAAAGTTGCTAAACCCATTTGTGTGCCAGGACTTTTTCTTTATTTAATAATAATAATATTTATTAAATATCATTATTCTTCTTATTATTAAATAAAGATTGGGGCGGATCTGGTGAAGTAAATAAATATAATTAATCCCAAACATATCAGTAATAATTAATGGACTTTTGACCCAACTAGAGACCAATTAAGCAGCAACAGCTCCTTACAATAAATATTTTAAAACAGCCAACATAATTAAACTTGTAAATGTGGCTGAAATAAGCTTTAGAATCTATAATATGAGATGGAGCAGGTGAAAGGAAAATTATGTTATAATAGCTTGTATAAGAAATCCACTGAAGGTGGAATACAACTGTCAAAAGTATAAAACATAGGGAAGATGAACAATAATAATGCAACAAGAAATAGCTTTCCTTCCAAATTTTAAATTTAAATTGATAGACTGTACTTTTAACAGGAAGAGATCATTAAATATAAAATTTCAGTTCATTTCAGAATACAGTGAAGCGACTAATATATTCTTAATTATCTAGTGAGTCGATTTGACAATCTTATGCTCCACTTACTGTTAAATTATGCAATCAGAACCAATACAGTGAAGCAACTAATATATTCTTAATTGTCTAGTGAGTTGATTTGATAATCTTATGCTCCACTTATTGTTGAATTATGCAATGGAACCAACACAGTGAAGCAACATATTCTTAATTATCTAGTGAGTCAATTTGATAATCTTATGCTCCACTTACTGTTGAATTATGCAGTCGAAACCAATATAGTGAAGCAACTAATATATTCTTAATTATCAAATTGACTCACTAGATAATTAAGAATGAACAGATCAGCTCAAAAGTGATATTTCTGATTTGACAACTTTAATGAAGTGTCATAAAAACTGTTAATATCTATTAGAGGTTTCATCTATGAGATAAAGCATTTGTACAATATTCTTCATGTGAAAATATAAGCTCAAATTACTCTTAATATATATTAGCCTTTGAATAAATCTTAGTGTAGCTTCATAGGTATATTAGTCCACACATTGTGACATGTTACTGCAATATCATAAAAACTGGAGAAATAGTTTGAATGGGGGAAGTTGAGAAAGTGCATTACCTTATTATGATAGAAGGAACTATTTTTGATAAGTATAGCAAAACATGTTTTGTCATGCCTGGTATTAAAGATGAACATTTTGCATTTCTTCTTCTTCTTTAGGAATTCAGACGCAAGTTTGAAATACCCATTCTGCGGGGACAGGATTCACTGGCAACACCTGAGGAAAGAAAAAAAGGACAAGAATGCCTAGAAGAACTTGCTTCCATTGTGAACCGCTGTCTTATCCGCCGCACCTCAGCACTGCTTTCCAAATATTTACCTGTTAAGATTGAACAGGTTATTTGCATCAAACTAACAGAACTACAACAGAAACTGTACTTAAATTTTATAATGAGTGATGCCATCAAACGGACTGTAAGAGGTTAGTAAATAAACTACACCATATATAATTTAATATTCAATACATTTAAAACCTCTGAGAATTACTACAGACTAGCATAAATGAGTCGAGTAAGATATTCTGTTTTATGACAACAGAATAGTTGAAATAATCTCATCTGAGTTAAAATATTTAAAAACACTCTTTATGGTTTCACTCATATAAAATAAAATCAGGACATGTTTCATGGAACCTTTGTCCACATTGTCAACTGTTAAATGACTGATGGATCATTCGTCAGAGATTATTAGTGCTCATTTTAATGTGTTTGATTCGTAATTGGATTTATATTGAAAAAATATAGAATCTACAAATTGAGCACACAGTGCATGGAACTCAGGGAAAGACTATATATATATAACCACAATTACAATGTAAAAATACCAGAATGAAAATCGTAACGACCCATACAAAATAGTAATAAATCATAGAATGTAGGGATGATCTTGACTTCTAATCTAGCATATAAAGAGAACCCATTTTTAAGAATACTGGTGCTCAGAAGTTCTTATTTTAAGGAATACTTTATAAAGTCAATGTATAAAAAATATTTGTAATTTTAACAAAAATTCCACATCTAAGAAATATTTTGGATATAATGCTTCATTTGGTTCTAGCTAAAAATCACTCTTATCTGCCATAACAAATCACGTTCTGAGAAATAAATAAAGTTTTTTTTTCTGCATGTTTTATGCTTTTTGGGAAATGATGTAGTTAAGTATAAGAAGCTCACCATTGCTATAGTGTTGAACTGATGCTGTGTGACAGCGTAGATAGCATGGGAAAATTTTGCACATATTGCAACTTCTTTATGGGGATTTATTATCTGAAATAGAAAGAATAATGATGATGATAATAATAATGAATTATCTTAAGAGGAAATAAAACTATAATCAGAAAAGTCTCTTTTTATACTGCTTGTCTGATGAAGAATAAAATTATTATTATTATAATTATTATAATAAAATGGACTATATTAACAATTTAAATTAATATTATGTACTGTACAGAATACCACCACGGGTGTCCGAGGTCATTAAGGCATGGACTCGTGAGCGGGAGGTCTGGGTTCAAATATCGCCAGGATCTTCCTCCCTGACTGAGGTTTTTACACGGTTTTCCTCAGTACTCATAAATGGCAAATGCTGGGGAGGAACCCTAAACTTAGGCCTGGGACGATTCCTTCCTTTAAAAAAAAAAAATCATTTCCCAATATATCATTTCAATCTCATGTATCATCAGTGTCCATCGCCTGTAGTGCCTCTGTAGCAAAAACGGGCATTAAACACTATTCATTCATTTCATTAGTGACATAATAGCTAATTAACAACAATAGAATTTGGTCTTTTTTCATTGTCAGCATCTTGCCATGGGCATCGTCTTTTAGGTGTCAAACAGTCTTTAATGTAGAAAAAATCTGATCTTGTTTATTTTCTTTGGATATGCATAAAGCCTTCTTTTTGCCTGAACTAAGTAATTGCCACATTTGATAATCCCTTCACTGTGATGTCAAGAAACAAAAAGGTTAATTAAAATGTAAATTGGAACTTGCATAGTGAAGCTAATCATATAATTGATATTAGCTCAATGAATGATCCAACAGTTGAACTGTATGTTTACGGTATTTCGGAATCCACACAGTGAAACTTTTGTTAATCTTATTTTGATTTAAAGTAAAACACTAAAAATCATGTCGTCGCATTAAAACTCTTTAAGTTTCACAAACACACTTATAAAAGTAATTTTGGTACATGTTTGAAAGAAAAAGTTTGCCCGAAATTTATCAGAAAAATAGTAAAATACAACAATAATAGTCAGATACAAAAGGCAGCTGAAAAGAAAGAATTGGAATTAGAAAGACACAAACATTACGCCGATATCGCACATATAGACGTGAGGCTATACGAATTACATATGAAATTAAGTAAGTCAATAGGAACCATTGCATGGGATAATATCGAGAGAAACGTATTGGAAAGCATCAGTTTCAGAATAAAACAAAAAACTACACTCCAAAAAAATACATTTAAAAATTTACACGGAAAACAAATAGGTAAAAATAAAAATATCAACGAGAAACCTAACCTTGAAATAGTTAATCTTTCCAAAGAAAAACTGAATAAGGATGAAACAAAATTATTAAATAACGGCATCAATACATGTGTCAATTTCTCATCAAACATTGACGAATATATTACAGATATCGAATTAACTATTGAGAAATTAAACACCATAGATAAAAATTATATTAGGAAAATATCGTCAGGAATATTACAGGAAATTAAAAATCATAGCCAAATCCCCAAATCATACCAAAAAACCATAAAATCATTAAATAAAAAAGAAGTCATATATACAAAAGTAGATAAGGGAAACCAAATTGTAATCCTAGACAAAGAAGATTACCAACATAGAATGCTAGAGTTACTAAACAATAAGGAGTTCATTGAAGTGGAAAAAAATCCCCTACACAAATGCAAGAAATCAATAGAAGACATATTAAAAGGAAATAGCTTACTCACAAATTCAGATGTTTACAAAATCAAAATACCTAATTCATCAATAGCTAAAATAATAGGATTACCAAAAATACACAAGCCAGGAAAAGACATGAGACCAATAATTAACAATATCAATACCCCATGTTACCTCCTAGCCAAATGGTTAACTACACGATTTAATACATTTCCCAAATTCCCAAGTCTAAGTATAAAAAACTCGTTCGAGCTTATAAACAAAATCAAAGATAATAAACTGAACTCAAATGATATCATGGTTTCCTTTGATGTAAAAGCATTGTTTCCAAGCATTCCAAAAGAGAAAACCCTGAATTTGTTAAAAAAATGGCTACTATCTATCAACATTGCAGATACACACACAAAAGAATATGTAAAACTCACAGAACTATGTTTAAACCAAACTTACTTCACATTTGAAGGAAAGTTTTATAAACAAAATCAGGTTTAATGATGGGTAGTCCACTATCTCCATTTTTGGCTGATCTGTTCATGAGCTATTTTGAAACACATATAACGAAAGCTTTCCCATACATATTCAAAACATGGTACAGATATGTTGATGATGTGTTTGCCATTGTAGAAGATAGATTCATAGAAGATTCATTGAAACTGTTGAACTTACAAGAAAAAACCATAAAATTCACTATGGAAACCAAGGTTAATAATACTTTACCTTTTCTGGACCTAAGGATAATAAAAAGGAATAAAAATATAGAATTTGGTATATACAGAAAGGACACACATACCGACAATTACATAAAAACAAAAGGTTTCAACCCCAGACCCCACAAGGAAGCAGCATTCAATAGTATGACATATAGGCTAGTTAATACACCACTCAGTAAAGAAGAAGACAGGAAAGAATACGCACATATAATACACACAGCAGAAATAAATGGATTTAACAAACAAATGGTAGATAAAAAAATAAAAAGATTTAAAAATAAAAAGGAAATTAAACTAATCACCACACTCAGTTCTTCACTTAAAGAAAATACTTATCAAAAATTCACATATCACCCTTATGTTAACCATAAATTCCAAAAAATTTTCAAAAAGTACAACATTACTCTAGCACCAATAAACAGATATAGTGTTGGTAAACTATTAAATCTAAATAAACTTAAACAAAGAAAGAAGAACATTCAGGTATATATAGAATTAATTGCAAAGATTGTGACAAAATATACATAGGAAAAACAAAGAGAAATCTGGGGATAAGATTAAAGGAACACTGGAGAAATATTAGACACAAACAAGTAGAAAAATCAGCAGTGGATGCACATTTTTGGAATGAGAATCATGAAATAGAGAAGGACATAACATTACTAAAAACAATTCAACATCCGAAAGAACTTAATATATGAGAAAAAATTTACATAAAAAAAATATGAATACAAACTTATGAATTTTGATATACCGGAAGCAGACAACATATTGTTTAAGTTCATTAACAGACCACCAGAGCAAGCATAGTAACATACATACTTTGCTGAAATTGGCTCCTCAGTCGTCGTTTTGGTTGGCAATGTGAGGAATGTACCTCACGAAACATCTACCAAAATTACTTTTATAAGTGTGTTTGTGAAACTTAAAGAGAGTTTTAATGTGACGACATGATTTTTAGTGTTTTACTTTAAATCAAAATAAGATTAAAGTTGAACTATAGCCTGGCTGAAGATGAGAACTAAATATTCTCGAAACCGGTTCCATACATTATGACAAGTAAGTGAAGCATTAAGAGTGTGTAGATCAATTAAATCATACAATGATATAAAAAAAGTTAACATTAAAAAACGAAACATTCAAAACGTACTAGCTGCAGTATCTTTTAACAGTGTACATTAATAACAATAAAAATAACTACAAAATTAACTGACCTGACAATTTTCCTTGTGTTTATTTAAAGGATTCTTCTATCCTCTTAAGCACACATCTTAATGCAACAGAAGCTTTTTTCTTATTGAATAAGCGACAAAGCATTTTTTATTTTTGAATTCTCTAACTTTTGTATGCATTACATGAAAAGAGCACGGAAAACAGCATTTCTTGGACAGACTACATTTTGTTTCAACACACTGAATGGACTAAGTGCCTTCTGCACCAAATATGCAATTTGAGGTCTACATTTTACATAGAAAGAGGTTGTTTTGAAAAGGAAAGACATTGTAGTACTATGCAAGGTATTACTGAGAGTAAGAAATCGCACCAAACAGAATTTTGCTCATGGATGGGCAAAATGCTTCTTGAAACAATGCTCCTCATATATTTATTGCTTAAGTAGCCATGCTCCCAAGACACCATCATCGCCACAGTAGTTATAGTTTACATCAATACAAGGTTTATTTTTCATTGTAGCAATGTAAAAATTAGTCAGTCTTTCTTCTTTCTTTTGTGCATTTTGAATTTTTCTCTTAGCTTTATCTTAGCACCTATTATATATACACCGTTTTATAGTAACAATATTCAATAGAGTGTAAGCTTCCATTCTGTATTTAAATGCTTTACTTTAATTTCCTCTTTCTTTAGTGCAGGCTCTCTGATGAACCCTCTCCCTCCCCCCTTAAAAAAAAAGTAAAAGAAAACTTAAATGTGTTACTGATGCTTTGCCAATTTTGCATCAGGGTTCTACATGATCTAGTCTATTAAGTATTCAGAATTGAAGTTTTACTGCTTATATGAGGTCCTAAAAAGTCTTAACTTCAATACTCAGAAGATCACATGTTTTATTTTTAGATTTTTAGGAAATTTTCACATCATATAACATAATACATGCTCATAGAATGGCATACTTAGATAAAATTAAGAATGTAAACATTTTCTCTGGATGAAAAGATGTAATAACTACATATTTTCAGCAAATAAAATGGGAAGACATAGATGTTTACTGCTAGTCCTGTCCATTATTTCAAGCCAGATTTTCTGCCTGATGTTCACATTGACATTACCAGTTTAATAAAAGTGGTCACCAGAGCGTACTTAAATATGTTGATTTGTTTTATTTGTGGATGCTCCTTAACATCTCAGGCCATCAGCATACCATTCAATTCAGGGCATGAAACAACTGGGAAATTTTGGTGAGAGGCCTCCTCTTTCATGCTTGAGGTTCTTTTTCATTCCATAAATCTACAACACGAGACCCACAGCTTTAATTCCCTTCAGAAGGAAGCCATACATAGAATTTTTATGCCCAAAAAATCCATTGATCCTGGTCAGGATTGAACCTGCGATCTTGGATTTACAAGGCAAGTATGGTTACCACTGGACCACTAGTGCCAACTACTTAAATATATTAATAAAAGAGGATGACTGGTTTTAGATTATTTTTAGTTCAGTCTCATTTGAGCAAAAATAAAAAATATGTCCTGTACACCTTTTTCATTATTTTTCTCTAGTTCCTTTATGTTAAATATAAATAAAGCACTACCATCATGCCATTATAAACAGCCTTGACCATAGATTGGTAAACATACCGCTCAACAAAGAAGAGTATTCAGCTGAATATTGCTATATCATCAAAATGACCCTCATCAATGGATTCAGCAGTTCTTTAGTTGATAAGATCAGACATTTCGAAAGACAAAAACATATTAAAAACACCACAACTCTCTCCATGATAAAAAAGGATGTGGTTTTTAAAAGATTCACATATCATCCATGGGCAAACAGGGCACTCATGAAGATTTTTAAAAATTATGATATACGTTTGGCAGCACAAAATAAATTTAGTACTGGAAAACTTCTGAACAGCACCATAAAAGACATTATTCCACCCAGAAAAAAGTCGGGAGTTTATCGGATAGATTGTTTGGAGTGTGATCAGATATATATATATATATATAGGCAAAACAATATGAAATTTGGAGACAAGGACCAAAAAACACTTCAGAAATTTAAGATATAATCAAGTGGATAAATCGGCAGTTACAGATCGCTTTTGGACTTACAATCATGACATTGCAGGAGAAGTCAAACTGTTAAAAGCTACCACCAATCCCAAGGAATTGGCAATTTGGGAAAAGATTTATAGGTAAAAAATAAACGTAGAGTTTTGAATTTTGACATTCCACCAATGGACTTCCTGTTTCGTTATCTAATGGAACCACCAGATGCCACTATGTCACCTGCTAGAGTTAGTCGGTCCCCAGCTGAAGATGAGAGCGAATGCTCTTGAAACATGTTCTGAAGAATTAACTAGTTAGTGAAGCTTTAGTGTCACCTAATACTGACTCATTTGTATATGTAACAACTTCACTGTTCCTAACTTCTTTTAAGATTACAATGTTAATTCTTTTCTACTAATGTTAACACATTTTGCAAAATGTCAATATATTTTTAATATTGTTTCTACCACACAGGTGCCAGAAGTTGTGAAGACATGAACTCATGTCAGGAGGTGAGAGATTTGATTCCTGCGGGGACCATTCTCCCTGACTGAGGTTTTTTTTTTTTCCAGGTTTTCATCAGTGCTTATTGGTAAATACCAGGAAAGTACCCTAAAATGTTCAATTCATAACACTTATTTCTTCACATTAATGTTGCTAATTTTGTTATAGGGGAAGTGAAAGGCAAAGTTAGCCTGTCAGCACTGTCATCCATCACAACTCTGAAGAAGCTATGCAGTCACCCAGATCTTGTGTATGAAAAAATACAGGGAGAGGATGATGGGTTCAGAGGAGCTGTACAGTTTTTACCAAAGCAATATGATTCCAAGTAAGATTTCATATCTTTCAATGAGAGCTGCAGTTTTAAGATATTCCAATGGAAATTGCTGTAGCAAAAATATTTTATTACTAATTTTTGTTATAAATTATAAAATACAAGGTGGTATCCAGAATATTCAGGAATGGTGCTGCCATCTGGTCAAAAACTTACTTTGAGAATAAGGACTGCCATCACCCTTGAAGTAGTTCCCTTCCACACGTATACACTGGTCCCAGCAATTCTGCCATTTTCCAAGTGCATGTTGGAAGTCATGTTCTATGAAGGTGTTTAGCACAGATGGCGTTTTTTCTTGAATCCTCTCAATTATGTCAAACCAACATCCTTTCAAATTGATTTGCAGTTTGGGAAATAGAGCGAGGTCGCAGGGTGCCAAATCAGGGGAGTACTGTAGGTGGGGGAAAATTGTCATGTTGTTTTTCATCAAAAAGCTCCTGGTGAACAAGGAATTGTGTCAGGGCACATTATCATGATGCAACAGCAGTTCCCTTGTCGCCAAAGTTCGGGCCATCATCTCCACACATTTTCACTGAGCCCTCACAAAATGTCACAGTAGTATGTAGAATTCACTGTTTGATTTGGTGGGACGAATTCTTCGTGCACAATCCCCTTGGTATCAAAGAAAATGAGGAGCATGCCCGTGACTTTACTCTTCTCTTGTCTCGCTTTTTTGGTCTTGGTGAGTTCGGGCTCTTCCACTGGGAGGATTGTTGTTTTGTCTCAGGGTCATAAGCATACATCCAGCTCTCTTCCTGGACAAGAAGGCTGGGTCATTGGATATGGCCTGACAAAGCTCCGTGCAAACTTAACACGCTGTGCCTTCTAATCACAGTCAGGATCCTTGGCACAATTTTGCGGCGACACGATACTTGCCCAATTCATCAGTTGAAATTCATTGGCATGTCCCATAACCAATTCCCACTTGATGAGGAAGATCTCCAATGGTTCGACGTCGATCCTCACGAATGAGGTGTTGAACTTGGGCAACAATGTCAGGCGTTGTGCAGCTGACAGGCCTACCGGTGTGAGCATTATCTTCAATAGCTGTACCGCCGGCCCAGAACCAAGCATGACACTCAAACACACGTGTATGGCTCATGCTTTTTCCCCCAAATACTTGTTGAATCATTGCGAGGGTCTCCATAGAATTTTTTCTGAGATTTGCACAGAATTTGATGCAAACTCTGTTCTAATCTTGGATCCATCATAAAATCACCACACACTACACACAGAGCATCATGAAAAGTACTATAGAATCTCAACACATCTACCCTGCTACATGAAACTTTAAACACTCATAAGATGTGCTTATGAGTGCAGAAAAAACTCTGCTACAGCTATTGCCGAGATGGCAGCACTATCCCGAATATTGTGGATACCACCTCGTAGATTATACTTAAGAAATCATTTGTCACAATACAGTTATAAAAGCATTTTTACATGCTTTAGCATGTATCTATTTTGCAAACACTTATTACTTTTTCCCGCCTAAATATTTTTCAGCTGCATTTGAGGCATATGTTTTGTTAGACATTATTTTGTGTAAATTTGCCATATACTGCTGTTTCATTTTGTACCATTTATTTAAAGTGCAAAATTACCTATTTTCTTTCAAAACAGATGTTTTCTTCTGTTTTACAGCTTTAGGATAACAATCATTTTAATGTATGCACA
Organism: Metallyticus violacea; assembly: GCA_030762175.1. Classification (NCBI taxonomy): domain Eukaryota; kingdom Metazoa; phylum Arthropoda; class Insecta; order Mantodea; family Metallyticidae; genus Metallyticus; species Metallyticus violacea. The sequence continues at coordinate 381,797,398 of CM060846.1, forward strand.
CTTTTCTATTGGGTTTTACCCAGTGCTGTTTTATAAATTCTATCACAATTCTATCCTTAATTCCTCCAATTTTATAACTAAGCAAAAGTTTTATCAGCTGTTGAATGTATAGCCATCCTTTTCTACATCACTGGCCTTCCTCAGAAGTTTTTGCTGTTCTTCCCTATTCAATGCCAACTCCTCCAGTGTCCTAATATCCTGTTGCACACATTCTTCACACCTCAATGTTGGTCTACCAATCTTCCTAGGTTCTACTGGCAATACATTAAATATCTTCATCATACTATTACCAGTAGCAATATAAATATAGCCTCTTAATCGTAATGACTTACAATGCTTGGTTCATAAATGAAATATTAAGTTCATAGCTACCTCTGTTTTCCTTTAATCCTATGTCACTAGAGCCTATGAATGCTGCATCTTTTGCCTATGTCTTGTGACATCATTGGCAGTGTATGTAGTCAGCACATGGACACCCCAATGACCATGATTAGGAGCTTCCAAATTCATAGAATATTACCTCCCCATCAAATGATTCCCATTTGTCATTACTAGGCTGTGCGGATCCCATTCCAGACCTCCCTAGTTTAGAAAATTTATAATCAGGTGCCGGAGATTGAACCCATTCTCCTCTATTGACTCAAAAATATATCTCAAGTTTCTTGTCTCAAATGTACCAAATTGTCCAGAATATGCCAATGTTTCTGAGCCATATGTTAGTGTTGATTTCACCAAAATTTTATAAATCGCTTTTCTAGTTTTCCTATATAATAATCAAGATTTCAGATGTTTCTTTAGATCATAGAAATTAGATTGGTAGATTATTTTATCCCATTTGTAGATGTAAATGTTACCTCCTCTGTGAATGTAACTCTATTCCACCTGTAGTTGACATTTTCTTCTGCAAAAGTGAGGTGAAGTAATATGTGATCATATATAAAGCTCTCTTTCTTAGCAGCTCAATGAGCAAATATAGGGTTGTGCAATTTGACTGAGGGAATTGGGAACTACCACCACCGCCACTGCAGCCACCGCCCCCACCACCACTACGCATTGCAGAAACACACTGGAAGGAATTGCTACTGCACCAGGAGGAGTAAACAGTGTCTGCCCTAGATAACTGCATCCACTGGCATAGATATACTGACTTGCAGCTTGAGACACATAATAGCTTGCAATGTTAACTAATGTAAGAAGTGATCTGCTTCTGGCTTCCTCTTTGTGTGTATGCTCAGCCATAAGAAAACTGGGTGTGATTGCAAACAAACACAGTAGAGTTCAAGGGTTTTTTAATCTACAATCTGTTAGAGAAATGTGCATAAACATGCCAGTGATAGCTGAAGAATGAGGGCAATAGTAAAGGTGGAGTTTATACATCCAATATTGCAATACTAAGCTAATATACAGAGGGTGCCAAAAAATGTATACACATTTCAAGCAAGGAAAAAACTATTAATTGATATCATTGTATGATTCAATTGAACTACACACTCTTAAAGCTTCACTTACTTTTCATAAATGTATGGAACCGGTTTCGAGAACATTTAGTTCCCATCTTCAGCTATCGTCATTGCAAAACGAATTAATGCAGTTCGGTGTTCCTATGGCTCGAAGGCCTATTTATTACTTAAATGTAAATTGGAACTTGCATAGTGAAGCCAATCATATTAATTGATATCATTGTATGATTCAGTTGAACTACACACTCTTAAAGCTTCATAAGCCTTACTTCTTATGAAGTAAGCTTCATAAAGCTTACTTTATGAAAAGTAAGTGAAGCTTTAAGAGTGTTTAGTTCAACTGAATCATACAATGATATAAATTAATACGATTGGCTTCACTGTGCAAGTTCCAATTTACATTTAAGGAAAAAACTGTTTTAACATAACAAAACTGAATTCACACATGATGAACACTAATCATCTTAGACTTTTTCAGTTACAACAGTTGCTCAAAATGCTCACCAAATGCCTTAAATTTCAATTATATCTTACACATTAATATATATATATATATATATATATATATATATGTATATTATTTTCATATATTAAACATTAATTTTACTTGCAAAATGTAACAAATAAAAAATTCAAGAACGGTGAAGTTTCACATCTGGGTAGTTGACACATGCTTTGTTCCTCTCAGTCATCAGAGAACACAGTCCAAATAAATGCATCCCCTGTTTATGGCATAACTTTAATATGAACTGAGGACAACATTAAAACATGTATTGTAATCTCAGCATCAGCAAATGCTTCTGATATTTTCTGAATCATTCATAGTTTCTAGTAGTTCCTCATTTTATATAGCAACCTCAGTCAGTTCTTTACCTCTGAGGTAAAGAGTATATAATCATATACAAAATTATAATTGAGGAAATCACTCAAATTTCACTAATTTTGTTCCACTTACTTGGACATGTTTGTTTCAAAGGCTGTTGCCTTCATCTTCAGCATGGTTCCATTGTCTGCTTCCCAGTGTGGAATTAAGATGTCACTATGTGGATTTTAGGAACTTAGTGATGAGGTGAATATTGTTTGGGAGATCAAAATTAACCAAATTTTCCTTGTTTTTGTTTATGTATATATTTTCCCAAACTGTTGATCTGTGGGTTTTTGAAGAGCTTTTAAGAGGTTTGGTTCCTTTTGGAATTTGTGGTTCCTCTGCCAGAAATGGTCTGCTATTGCTGGTTTTTCCATATGTTTATATTTTACATTTCTCATGTGTTCCTTAAATCATATGGTAATATTTCTTTTTGTTTTGCCTATGTATTTTATATTGCAGTCTTTGCAACTGATTATTTTTCTGGAAGAATTTTATCTTTGGTGATGGTTTTTAGGAGGTTTTTAAATTACATTTGTTTACTGGAGCCAAAATGCTGTTTGCCTCTTTAAAAATCTTCTGGAATTTTTGGTGTGACCATGAATAGAATGTAAATTTCTAATAGATACCAAGGGTGCCAAAAAATGTATACACACTTTTACAGTAGATATCTATTTAATATATTTCAAAGTTGGACCGAAAAACAACAGTAATGTGTAGTACTATGTTATGTAAACAGATGTGACTCACATACATCATGATGGTGTTGCTACATGACAGGTAAATCAACAAGGAACAAATGAAGCCAGGATTATCGTATGATGTTCTGTAAACAGATGTTATTCACATTACGTTATGCTAGTGTTGCTACAACAAAATGGAGCCAAGATTATCATTTGAACAGTGGAAAGCAATTTGGAAGTGGTATTGCAAAAACCGAGAATGTTGAAGTTCAAAGGCAATGGAGATGTGTGTACAGAACAGAACTGCCCACGTGAGTAACAATTGCATGCATTCAAGACAAATTTGAGTCTCATAGTACCATATACGATGTTCACAAGAGCAGATCTGGGAGACCTTGCACAGCAACAAGCCCTGCATCCCCGGCTATGGTTTTGGAACATTTTGAGCACTCACTGCAGAAATCTACAAAGCAATGTGCACATGAGACTGGTATTAGCAGAACCAGCATACGTCATATTATTAAAACAGCAAAGTTGAAAGTTTTTCCTCCCAAGACTTTTGCATGCATTAAATGAAGAAGACCCTGATTGGAGAATGCAGTACTGTGAGTGGTTTTGGAACATGGTGCAAGAGGATGAGGCCTTGTTTGGTCCTAGGAGATGCAATTTAAGTTGAACGAAACTGTTAACTGGAATAACTTGTGTACTGGTGTGCAAACAATCCACATGTTTTTTTGGAAAAGGCTGTTAATTTACCTGGAATTAATGTTTGGTGTGGGTTGTCATCTGGGGGTTTAATTAGACCATTCTTTTTTGTAGGAACAGTAACTGGCCCAGTGTACATGGTATGCATATCCATCCTACCCACCATTCATACATTCTATGGAAATGAGGAATGTTACTTCCAATAGAATGGTGCACCATCACATTACCACTGAGATGTACCTGCGTACCTTGATGACAATCTTCCAAAGTACTGCATAGGTGGAAGATTTGGGATTGAGTTTCCACCACGTTCTCTGGATCTAACTCTGTTGGACTTCTACCTATGGGGAACTCTTAAGGATGTTGTATACCATAGTAAACCAGATACACTGGCAACACTTCGGCAAGAAATTGAAATGACATATGCTGCAATCTCTGGGGACACTTTTGCAAACATTGCTCAATTAGTAGTTCAATGTACCCAGAAGTGTATCGATGCCAATGGTGGGCATTTGGAACAGCTGTTGCACTATAAAAGTGTAAGATGGTTAGTGCTCACCTTTTTCTGGTTGAGTGAATTCAGTTTTGTTATGATAGCACAGTTTTTTCTTTGCTTGAAGTGTGTATACATTTTTTGGCACCCTCTGTATTATCTCCTTTGTGACTTTTAGTGTGGTGATATCCTTTATTTGATTTTTTTTTTTTTTCTTGCTGACCACATCTATTGTGTAGCCATTTTTCTGTGCCATATCTATGATTTTATGGTACTTTGAAGTGCATTCTGTCTTGCTTATTGGTAGGTTTGTTAATCTCAATGTGAAACTATTGATTGTGACTTTTTATGTAATTATCTATATCGGTATCTTTTCTCAATATGCCAAATTCTAAATTATATCCATTTTTTATAATTTTTATATCCAAGAAGAGAAGAACCTTTTTTTTCTGTTTCCATTGTGAATTTAACACTGCTGTCTTGTAGGTTAAGTAGTTTTATTGCATCCTCTGTCCATTTTTCATTTACTGTTGCAAAGATATCATCAACATAATGGTAAGAACATTTGTATATATGTGGAAAAGCCTGAACTAATTTTATTTCCAAGAAACTCATGTACATATCTGCCAAGAATGCATAGAGTGGGTTTCCCATTGCTAGACCCTTTTGTGTGTAATTGTTACCTATGAATGTGAAGCAGGTTTGATTGATACAAATTTTGGTGAGGTTTAGATATTATTCTGTTACCTCTTCAGGTAGTTTTATTGAAATTAGACATTTCTTTACGATATTTATTAGATTTTCTTTGGGGTTGCAAGGAAACAGAGAGACCACATCATAAGAAACTAGCAAATCCCTGTTTTCCAGTTTCACATATCTGATTTATCTATTAATTCTGATGAATTTTTATGCTTTGGCTTTTGTATTTCGGTAAAATATTAAATTTTTTTGAAAGGTAATTGGCTAAACTGTATGTGGGTGAATTTATTGTATCTTCAATAGGTCTCATTTGATTGCCAGGTTTATGTATTTTTGATAGCCATAAATTCTAGGTGTTGTAGGGTTGTCTGGTATAATCTTTTTTCTTCCTCACTCAGAATTGTTAGTTTGTTAATAGATTTCTTACTGTGCTAATATATTTTTGAGTAGGATCTATTTTCATTTTCTAATAATTTTGGCTAGCTAGTAAATTGTACATACTGTTTTTATAATCTGTCTGATTCATTATTACTATTTTGTTCCCTTTGTCAACCGTACTATAAAAAACATCTTTTAAAGATTTGAGCACACTATGATATGGTGGTGGTGGTGGTTGCTCTAGGGCTTTTCCACATTGTAATTTTATGCTATTTTTTTCCTCCTCTGGTTTGTTAAAAGTTGCTATTTCAATAATCAATAGTCTGACATTCAGATTAACAACTCTACCAATAAGCTAGACAGAATGCAATTTTATGCAGTACATAAAATCATGGATATAGAACAGAAAAATGCCTGCACAATATATGATCAACAAGAAAGTAGAAAAATTCAAAAAATAAATATAAGTTGTTACCATACTAAAAGGCTACAAAGGAGATAATATATATTTTATGAAATCAGTTGCAAAGACTGCAATATGAAATACATAGGCAAAACAAAAAGAAATATCACCATATGGTTTAAGGAACACATGAGAAATATAAAATATAACACACGGAAAAATCGGCAATAGCAGACCATTTCTGGCAAAAGAACCACAAATACCAAAAGAAACCAAACCTCTTAAAAGCTCTTCAAAAGCCCATAGAATTAACACTGTGGGAAAATATATTCATAAACAAAAACAAGGAAAATTTGACTTATATGTATAACTTTTGAAGCTGTTTACAGTGAAGCTATTATGTTTAAAATGATACAATACTTAATGAAGTGTGTAAACAAGTTACCCATAGTGTTATCATTTTAAATATAATAGCTTCACTGTAAACCGCTTCAAAAATTATACATATAAGTTATATTAGATGCACAGTCCTGAGAAGCATCAAGTTGACCAACACGTGGCATTTTCAATAGCAAGATGGCATTCCCAGAGGTAAGCGATAGTCTTTTAATCATGTATAACCTCAAGTTTGGAAATGTTAAGAGAGAAATTAAACTTATCTAAATTTACAAATAAAACAGAGAAAGATTGCAGCAGACATCAAATTTCTAAATCTTTGCCTACAAAACAAAAATAGTAACTGAAGTGTGAAAACAAGTTACCCATTTAAAAGGAAAATTTGGTTAATTTTGATCTCCCAAATAATATTCACCTCGTCACTAAGTTCATAAAATCCACATAGTGACATCTTAATTCCACACTGGGAAGCAGACAGTGGAACCATGCTGAAGATGAAGGCAACAGCCTTTGAAACATATCCAAGTAAGTGGAACAAAGTTAGTGAAATTTGAGTGATTTCCTCAATAATAATTTGTTACATTATACTATATTTCACTGAGAAAATTTTACTATGTTTTATTTATTTTATGCTTGCTATGGTTCCTTTATATAGATTTGCATTGTGACACAAGAATTTCTCAAAATCTAACACAGAACAGTAGAAGAAATTTTGCAACAAAATTAAGATCACCAAACAACACTGTGGCAGACAATGCAGTGGGTTACTATATAGATGGATTTATAATTTCTTTTGGTGGTAAATGAGATTTTAGTGTAAATGAAGCCAGTGCCTCAAAAGATGAAGCAATGGTGGGATAGAATGAATGAGGGAACAAGCTTGACCTTTAAGGTTTCTTTAAAACTTGTATACCTACAGATTATACCTGGCATGTTCAAAGAGAGCTATTGGTAGATATATTAATACTACCAACCTAAATAGAATATTATATGCAAGCAATACAGCAATATTATTGTGGAATATCTCAGTTGTTCTATTTTATAGATGAAATTGTACTTAAATATTAATATATTAGTTTTTATTAGTTAGCTTAATTAAGTTTGAAGTTGCACTTTGATTAATTATATGTCATTGCTCTGTTTAGGAAGCTAATGCCAGAACTATCTGGAAAGTTAGCACTTCTTGATTGCATGCTGGCTGTTATAAAGGCTACAACTCAAGATAAAGTGGTACTTGTCTCAAACTATACTCAAACACTTGATCTCTTTGAACGATTAAGCAAACACAGGGGATATCAATATGTCCGCCTGGATGGTAGCATGACTATCAAGAAACGAGCTAAGGTAAGAAATCTGTTTTTGTAACTTTGTATAGAACTGACACTCAGTGAAGTGGTTTACACAGTGTATTAAAAGGTTTGACTGCTGAAGTTATCTAAATAAATTTGTTTTTACTTTGTGGAAAAGTTAATATAGTCTGTCATTTGTTATTGATAAATTCAAATGCTCGCAATTCTTAATATTACTTTGCTTCTAAATGCTTGCAATAAATTAAACTAAAATCTTAGGTAGATTAAAAGTAAAACTACTTAAAATCATTCACTTTAAAAACACTCTTGACGTTCCACTTTTAAAACTTTTAAAATTAAAAGTGGGACATGTTTCATGAGACCTTGCTCACATTGTCAACCATAGAACAACTCGATTTTAAGAAGTTTTACATTTAATCTACCTAAGATTTTATGATTATTCCTCTATGTGGATTCCAACATTCATCATTAATTGTAGTTATGTTGGCCTTCTAGCCTTCAGGAACAAGATGACAGGATTTTAAGTAGTTTTACTTTTAATCTACATAAGGTTTTATGGTCATTTTACTGTGTGGATTCCTACATTCATCATTAATTGTACATTAAAAAAAATTAAAACCAAATATATAGCAAGCATTTTACAGCACTGCAAACATAATACAATTAGGTTATACTAAGTCTCAGACTACTTTGATTCTAATCAAAACAAAAGGGAGAGGGAGAAGCATTCTATGATTGATGCAGATGAAAATGCACATTGTTAATAAAAATGATGCAAGCATGAATCCATGCAACATTATATGTCAATTCTTGACAATGATACATGATCAAATTAGGCATATAAAAACATTAATGTAGTATATATTACCACTCCATTGTCTACAGCTTCGTAAGTACAATTTTTACTTAAGTTTGAAGGTCTTATTATTCCTGTGTACAAAGCCCACAATTTGAGCCCAAACCTGTCCTGTGGCATTTAAGTTGCAGTAGTACATGAGCATTCTTATCTGAATGTGAAACTTGCTTTTTCTCCAGCTTCATATATTATGTTTCTGTCATACTTTGCTCTGATAATCTTTTGCAGTTTTATATTGAAAATCTACAAAACCCAATTCACGACCAATATGCCTTCTTCATTTCCCAGTGAGTTGTTTGAGACCTTCAGAGAGACCAGACAGAAATGCTTGCATTTTAATTTTAAATATTGAATCTTCATTTTAAATTGTACTTACAAAGCTATAGACAATGGAGTGGTAATATACTCTATTAGAATTTATTAAATAGTTTGCACTAACTTCACTTACTTATACAACTTAGGACATGCTTCTGGAGAAGTCACTCCCATCATCAACTATTGGCCAACTCTCAACAGTAATGATAGAATTGCCCCTGAAACTTGTCCTAATATTGTATAAGTAAGTGGAATTAATATGAATGTATTTAATAAATTCTAATAACATACGTTGTTGAATCTTTTCTTACTATTGTTGTGGTATACCCTTCATTTAACCATGTTTCTTCCAAAAACTTAATTTTTTGTGCTGAGTTGCATAAGTGTTTCATTTGCTTCAAATAATAATATTTCCAGAAAAGGATATCTTTATTATCCAAAATATTTTTTTTTCTTTCTATGCCCAAATTTGAAACCAATATCTTTCAGCAATCTAAGAAGAATAAATTGTGAGAAATTCAATAACTCTAAATAAACATTAACAATTTATTTAAAGTATGCAGTTCATTTTTAACTATCTTTTCTTTTTTTTTTTGTAAAGTTGTCATATTTGTGCACATGCTGCTTGTAGCATTGTTTTTCCTGGAGTTTTCAACTCATTAAATTCTTTACTTATACTGTGCACTGTGGTATCAGACACACCCAATGAATTATACACTTTGTTATCAAAGTTTTTGGCAGTCGCAGAAATATGTTTAAATTAAATGATGAAAGCCACAGCCTTTGAAACATGTCCGTGTAAGTGAAACAAAATTAGTAAATTAAGTAAAAATTGTACTTACGAAGCTGTAGACAATGGATTGGTAATATATACTACATTAATGTGTTCAGTTGTTAACACTAACTCCACTAACTTTTCTTAAAACTTTGAACTAGTTTCGAGAGAGGTTCCTCCCATCATTGACTGTTGTTGACTAAATGCCATTATTTGAAACAGGGGATGGATGCCTGTTCGCTCCTGTGGTGGTATCTTGTGGTTCTAGTAGAAACTTGCTGAGTTCATCCAACAACATAAATCTATACAGTTTACCATAGAAGAAGAGAGAAATGGATGTCTCCCATTCCTTAATTTAAAAATAATAAGAAATGCAAACGGTCTTAGCTTTGGAATTCACAGGAAACAAACACACACAGAAAATTACATAAAAAAATTATAGTTATAACCCCATCCCACATAAATATGCAGTGTTTCACAGTTTAGCACACAGACTAATCAACATCCCATTGACTGAAACCGAGTACAAAATGGAACATCAACATATAATGAAGATGGCTATAACCAATGGTTTCAACACAGACTCAGTAACAAAAATCATCAATAAAGCTAAGACAAAAACCGATTAAGGAAGTTTCCACACTTAAGAACACCGAAGACAGTTATAAATTCAAAAGTTTCACATACCACCCAACTTACCACAACAAATTTAAGAAGATATTCAAAGAACATGGAATTATGTTAGCCCCAAAGAACAAATATAATATAAAAAATTTAGTACATTGCACAATGAAAGATACCATCCCTACAGAGCAAAAATCAGGAATATATGAGATTAAATGTGCAGATTGTGAGCAGAGCTACATTGGAAAAACGAAAAGAAATTTAGAAATTTGAGGAAAAGAACATTTTAGGAACATTAGATTGAAACAGATAGACAAATCAGCAATAGCAGCTCATTTTTGCAACAAAAATTATGAAATAAAACCAGAAATTAAATTACTGAAACAACTTCACAACCCAATAGAACTATCCACATGGGAGAGAATTTTCATTTTAAAAAATAAGAACAACTTAATGAATTTTGATTTTCCGCCGCTGGATGAACTCGGCAAGTTTCTACTAGAACCACAAGATACCACCACAGGAGCGAACGGACATCCATACCCAGTTTCAAACAATGGCATTCAGTCAACAGCAGCCGATGATGGGAGGAACCTCTCCCAAAACTAGTCCAAAGTTTTAAAAAAAGTAAGTGGAGTTAGTGTTAACAACTGAACACATTAATGTAGTAAAAATTAGTAAAATTAGAGTGATTTGCTCTAACAATTTTTCACTTAGTTTCTTAAAACAATGTGACACCACCTCTTTTTGTCTTCGCACTAGAATCCTCCTCCCTGAATGGTTTTCTCCAGGTTTTCCTCATCATAAATGGCAAATGCAGGGGGTGCCTGAAGCGCTTCCTTCCTTTAAAAAAAATGTTATTTCATCTCATGTATCATCAGTGTCCACAGCCTGTGATGCCTCAGCAGTAAAAATGGGCGTTAAACACTATTTAATATATATATAGTTTTTGTCCCAGTTTTAGATGTTTTCCCTGTTTGTGTTTAAACAATCTGGATGGTAATTTGAAGTTCAATTTCCAATCCCTCATGAATCACAAGGGGCACATTGTCACTCATTTGGAATCTCAAGTGCTCTGTTAGCTAACAGAGCCAGAACATGCAGGATATTTATCACATGGGCATTCTGGTGTTTCACCATGCTTGAGAAACAGTATAGGGATTGTAGCATATTCAAACATATTCAATAATTTGTTGTGATGATCTGTACAGTAGTAGCACTGTTATTCACTTGTTTAAAAGTAGGACATGTTTCTTGACCATTCACTCCTATCATCAGCTGTAGATCAACTAACTTACTCTGGTGGTCACAGAATAAGCTTACCCAAACATTCCAGTGGTAGAATCTCAAAGTCTTTGTTTTTGAGAAAAACATTTTTTTCCCTACATTGACAACTGTTGGACTCTTGGTCTTGAATAATTAGGGTTCCTTTTTAATGTCATGATTTTTAGACCAGAAATATGTTGCAACTGCTGATTTTTAGTTTGTACATATTTAATATTCCTGAAGTGTTATTTTACTCAAATTTCTAAATTTCTGTTCAATTTTCCTATACAGTCCTCATAATTAATTTGACAAATTCCAGCTTACTTGTAATTTGTCATTTTGTTTGAGATAATTCTAATTAATTTTAAAAGCTAAATTTATTCTGGGAACCAACACAGTGCTATACCCTTTATTTTTATTAAAATATAAAAAGAATATTTTTTAATCTGGTTTTGAGCAATAAGTAAATTATTTGTACTTGCTATTTTCATTCAGTTTTTGTAAGTGTGCATGTGTTTCTAAATACTTTAACTTTCTTAAATTTAACAATTATTTAGATCTTCAGCTGATGATGGGATTGAATGCTCTTGAAACTTGTCCTAATGAAGATAGTGAAGTATAATTGTGTTACTATTGTTGGCTGCTTTTATAAAATTATAAACAGCTTAACTTTCAACAACTTGTTTAATTCATCATGAGTATTCAAAGACACAGACTTTATTTAGAGGAATGATGCTATTCCTTTGGAATGCATACTTTATGTGTATGAAACAGTCGATGTTCAGTCATATAGAATAGAAATTATGGTTGTCCCTCCTCTTTGGTTACTTCAGGATCAAGTTGCCTAAGACAAAGTTTAGAAGATACAGGCTTTTTATCTTTCTTTCTTTTTTAAATTTTTATTAATTTATTTATTTTGAAATATAATATGATGTACAGAGAGAAATATGAAACTGGCCCATTTGTGGCTGTGAATGTTTTAAGTGAATAATTAATATTTGAACCATGTAACATGCTTGTCAAACATGAATTTGTTGCATTATCTTTTAAAGGATATTCATAATAAGGAACAATTGTATTTTTTGTGCCAAGCTAATTAGCAAATAACTACTAAACTATCTATAATAGCTCAAGGGTGAAACTTATTTGAAAAAATATTCAAATAATATGATCTTTCTCAGGTATAAAAGAAAATTATCAGTTTCATTTCGTCCTGGATGTAAATTTATGCAAATACTTGAAAAATAGATAGTTGGTGTTTTATTTTGCACATTGTTACACTAGCCATAAAAATAACATTAAAAATATCATATATAAATTTGTATTGAGGAAATCACTCAAATTTCACTAATTTTGTTCCACTTAATTGGACATGTTTCAAAGGTTGTTGCCTTCATCTTCAGCATAACAACACTGTCTGCTTCTCATCATAGTATTAAGATGTTGCTATGTGGACTTTACGAACTTGGTGATGAGGTGAATATTGTTTGGGAGATCAAAATTGACCAAATTTTCCTTGTTTTTGTTTATAAATATATTTTGCCACACTATTAATTCTTATGCGTTTTTGAAGAGCTTTTAAGATTTTTGGTTCCTTTTGGAATTTGTGGTTCTTTTGCCAGAAATGGTATGCTATTGCTGATTTTTCCATGTGTTCCTTAAATCGTATGGTAATATTTCTTTTTGTTTTGCCTGTGTATTAAATATTGCATTCTATGTCTCAAAATTCTATAGCTGAATTTTGTCTTTGCTGTTGGTTTTTAGGAGATTTTTGAAGTACATTTGTTTACTGAAGCCATAACGATGTTTGCCTCTTTAAAATTCAATAGAGACAATGGGAAATTAAACAAAATAGTGAAAAGGCATAAGCCCAAGGTATTTGCGGGCAACAACATCTATTTTATGGCAACTTTACAATTCGAGAACTCAACCAAGTAATATTATTTCTGAACAACATAAAGAGCCCCTGGATCAGACAAAATTCATAGTAGGTACCCCAAGAGCCAAGAAGGTACAACTGAACATATTCAACAAGATCTGGAACAGTAAAGATAACATTCCTGTTATGTGGAAAAAAGCCATAATCATTCCAAGAAGAAAGACAAACCAGCAAGCCAGGTGGACAGTATATAAACCTATATCCTTAGTACTTGCTAAAACAATGGAGAAAATGGTCACTACAAGATTAACTTATTATCTGGAATCTCAAAATCCCCTGTCAGACCATCAAACAGGTCTCAGAAACCAATATTCAACAATTAATATGGTTTTGCATTTAACATAGGATATTAAAAATGCCTTCAACAAAAAAGAAAACTGTTTTTACTCTCTTTGTTAACTTTAAAAATGCCTTTGACAAAGTATGAAGAGAGAAGGTTATTTATCTGCCTGTGGTGCCTGAGTAGTAAAAGAGGCTGTTAAACACTGGGGAGGAGGGAGCTTCTGTATAAGATGAGTAATATTGGAATAAGAGGAAACATGTTGAAATGGTTCATGGATCTGTTATCACAAAGGTATATAGCTGTAAAATGGAATGATGTCCTCTATTAATGGCATATGACTAAAGTAGGTCTTCCACAAGGTGCTGTCTCCAGTCCAATTTATTTTAAAATTTTCATAGATGACATCAATGAAATATTTGCTGATTTCTCAAAAGCAAAATGGGATTGTATGCAGATGATATCACTATATACATTAGCCAAAAAAATAAGCAGAATAAACGCTATACAAAAAATTAGAAAATAAAATGCAGAAAATGATCATTAGTATGGATACATGGGCATCCACCAACAATATGGAAATAAACATTAGAAAGACAGCTTTTCAGCCTTCGACATGCTACAGATGATTTGAAAAATCAATAATGAACTACCACAAGAAAAAGAATAAATTAAATATCTTGGAATAACACTTGAGAAAAAGCTTTCCTTCTCTGAACAGATCGACAATATAACTAAGTAAGCGAATAAAAAGAACAACATATTAAGAAGATTAGCAAGGGTAAAATGGAAAGGATCAATAGGTCTCCTTAATGACATGTACAAAAGCTACATAAAGTCCAATTTTCTCTATGCAAGTGAGATAACATCCATAATAAACAAGCAACTTAAAACTTAATTGGATACTTATAATTTACACCATTAAGAATAATAACAGGAGCCATAAAAACATCACCAATTGCTGCAATGCAGAGCATAACTAACAATTAAAATAGAACTAGATATTAAAATGGCAATACTGAGACAGAAATAAAAAGTAACAATCACAGTAATAAATAGTTCATATTCCTGACAGCGCACAATGATTAAGAATGCAACAGACTTTCAAAAAATATATACAGAAAGAAGATTTAGACAAAATTTTAAAAATAGGCACTAAATTTTCCATTATACCAACTGACCCTTTACAATATATAGATATCAACGTGAAACTAAATCTGGATACTATGGTGTCCAGAAGAACCATGTACCTGAAGTATTAAAATTGACAGCATTTAGTACACTAAACTATTTTCTGATTACGCAATGTAGGGTATATTCAGATGGATCTCTTAAAAATGGAGAAGCAGACTTTGAAATATACTGTGAAGAATGCTCTCAATATACACCTTTGGAACAGTATGCTAATAAATTTTATGGCAAAATAATGGCCATTAGAGCAACTTTAGAAAATTTTCTGTATAGACCCAAAATAAATAAAAAAAAATTGTTATCTTAAGTGACTAAAGCAGCACAACATAGTATACCGCCATGGGTGGCCGAGGTCGTTCAGGTGCGGACTCGTGAGCAGGAGGTCTGGAGTTCGATTCTCACCAGGACCATTCTCCCTAAGATTTTTTTTCCAGGTTTTCCTCAGTCCTGATAAATGACAAATGCCGGGAAGGTACCCTAAACTTAGGCCGGAAACGTTTCCTTCCTTTAAATCCTTTCCCAACATATCATCTCATGCATCACCAGCGTTCACTGCCTGTTGGTGCCCGAGTAGTAAAAATGGGCATTAAACACCAAAAAAAAAACTACAAAGCATAATGAAATACATTTACCCACCAACATGCATTATAGATGAAATAAGAAAACTATATCACATGATCCAGATCAGAAATACAGAAATGGTTTTACAATTGATTCTAGCCATGTGCGATTGAAGAGGATTGAGGTTACTGATATTTTAGCAAAAAAATGAGCCGCCATAAAATTAAAACCATATTTTGAACTAGAAATTCCTTCTAAATTGAAACTCATAAAAAGATTAATAAATGATCCAGAATAACAAAATATCAAACAAAAACTTAAAAGGAAAAGCATGGGAAGATCGAAAGACTTTCAAGCATCTTTTATTGAAACAAAAAAAAAATTGCTTGAGTTGCTTGATTCCACTTAATTGTTGGGCATGATTGCTTGTCAGAATATCTCTTCAGAATGAAATTAATTAAGGACAGCCACTGCCCCTTGTTTAAGGACGTGAATACAATCCTAAACAAAGAGCATCTACTGAAATGTAGCCAACTTGATAGCAACCAACAAATGAAAAATAATTTGGAAGCTCTTTATTGGGAACCCAGGGAAAAGAAAATTATAAATATCAGCATCCCCAATGGACACTAGCAACCAACCATATTTGATGCATATAATAAAGTATGGCAAAAGATGTAAAGTATTACGACTGTCATTTGGTGTGTCAACATTGTATACACTTCATAGATGAATATTCAAACATAATATATGCAATACCAAATTTAGCCTTATTACCTTGATTGATAACCTTGTCACTCAGTTACAATGAATATCTTATACTGATTGCTATGAATAATATAGAACAATCTTGTTGAATTAAAAGTAAAACTTCTAAACTCATGTCAATATATTAAACTCTCTTGACGTTTCACATTAAAACTTTTTTATTAAAAAGTGAGTTGGGACTAGTTTCATGAGTCACTTGCTCACATTGTCAACCAATTGATAACTAATGGATCTCTTCAAGTAGCATGTATACTTGACTGTGTGCGCTCTGGTGGTCTGTTGATGAACCTGTACAATATGTTGTCTGCATCTGGTATATCAAAATTTATAAGTCTATGTTCATATTTTTTTTAAATAAATCTTTTCCCATATACTAAATTCCTTTGGGTGCTGAACTGCTCTTAGCATTATTATATCTTTTTCTATTTCATGATTTTCATTCCAGAAATATGCTGCTGCTGCCGATTTTTCTATTAGTTTGTATCTGATGTTTCTCCAGTGCTGTTTCAATCTATTACCCAAGCTTCTTTTGGTCTTGCCTATATATACTTTATCACACTCCTTACAGTTGATCCAATATATGCGTGAACTATCTTCTTTTGATCTGGGTTCAATTTTGTTTAGATTCAGTAATTTACTACACTGTATCTATTTATAGGTGCCAAAGTGATGTATTGTTTGAATATTTCTTGAAATTTGTGATTGATGTAAGGGTGGTACGGGAACTTGAAAGTTTTTTCTTTATATAAATTGCTGAGTGTAGTGATTTGTTTGATTTTCATTTTTCCTTTGAGTCTGTTTATTTTTCAATCTATCATTTTGTACTAAACCCATTAACTTTTGCTGTGGTATCATATGTGAGTATTCATTCTCGTATTCTTTTTTAAGTGGTACATTAATCAACCTATAAATCATACTATTAAATGCTGCTTCTTTGTGAGGTCTAGGGTTGAAACCTTTAGCTTTTATGTAATTATCGGTATGTGTATCTTTTCTGTATATGCCAAATTCTAATTTGTTATTATTTTTTATTGTCTTCAAATCTAAGAACGGTAAAGTATTATTCGTTTCAATTTCCATAGTAAATTTTATTGTTGTTTCTTGTAAATTTGTTGATCCTGGTGGTTTAGTGGTTACCATACTTGCCTCCTAAACCCAAGATCGCGGGTTCGAACCCAGCCAGGACCGATGGACTTTTTCGGGGCATAAAAATCCTAAGTATGGCTTCCTTCGGAAGGGAAGTAAAGCCATGGGTCCCGTGTCGTACATTTACGGCATGATAAAGAACCTCAAGCCTGAAAGAGAGGCCTCTGAGCAAAATTAGTCAGTTGTTTCATGCCCTGAGTTGAATGGAATGCTGATGACCTGAGATATTAAAGAGTGTCCATAAATAAATCAATCAAAAAAAAATATTGTAAATTTAAGAGTTTGATAGCATCTTCTATGTATCTGGTTTGCACGATGGCAAAAACATCATCCACATCTGTACCAGACCTTGAATATATATGGGAAGGCTTTAGTTATGTGCATTTCAAAAAAGGTCATAAATAGATCTGCCAAAAACTGAGAGAGAGGATTGCCCATTACTTAACCTGAACTTTGTTCGTAATATTTTCCTTCAAATGGAAGTAGACCTGATTTAAACATAATTCTGTGAGCTTGACAAATTCTTATATATGTGTATCTGTAATGATAGTGGATAGTAACCATTTTCTTAACAATGTTAGGGTTTTCTTTTTTGGAATACTTGGGAACAGGGCTTTTACATCAAACGATACCATTTTTTCATCTGTAGATAACTTATGATTTTTAATTTTATTTTTATTTTATTTATATATAGGCAAGACCAAAAGAAGCTTGGGTAATAGATTGAAAGAGCGAGCACTGGAGGAACATCAGATGCAAACTAATAGAAAAATCGGCAGCAGCAGCACATTTCTGGAATGAAAATCATGAAATAGAAAAAGATATAATAATGCTAAGAGCAGTTCAGCACCCAAAGGAATTCAGTATAAGGGAAAAGATTTATATAAAAAAAATATGAACATAGACTTATAAATTTTGATATACCAGAAGCAGACAACATATTGTACAGGTTCATCAACAGACCACCAGAGCACACACAGTCAAGTATACATGCTACTGGAAGAGATCCATTAGTTATCAATTGGTTGACAATGTGAGCAAGTGACTCATGAAACTAGTCCCAACTTACTTTTTAATAAAAAAGTTTTAATGTGAAACATCAAGAGAGTTTAATATATTGACATGATTTTAGAAGTTTTACTTTTAATTCAACAAGATTGTGATAGTTTCACTTTGTGGATTCTCACATTCATTTTTAATTGAATATAGAACAAATTGGTGATTATGAATAATGAACTAATTTTGTACTATATGAATTTTAGGTAAATGTTTTTGCTATATGGTATGCATTTCTTTTTGTTTAGGAGAGAATATAAGTAATCTTCTCCAATGCTTCCTGCACATTTTTGTTTGACTTGAAATAGGTACAATTTCCCCAATGCCATGGCAAATTGTTCTTTGGGAAGGAAAGAGAGTATCTTTCTTTGTTATTAATTTAAGCATAAATGCTGACCTCTGCAATATCATTTCAGGTTGTTGAGAGTTTCAATAAACCAACAAGTCCAGAATTTATATTTATGCTGAGCTCAAAAGCTGGTGGATGCGGTCTGAATCTTATTGGTGCAAATCGCCTAGTTATGTTTGATCCAGATTGGAATCCAGCCAATGATGATCAGGCAATGGCTAGAGTATGGCGTGATGGACAGAGAAAACAATGCTACATTTACAGATTTCTCTGTGTAAGTTCATTTTATAAAAGCAAAATGAAAGAGGAAGCACATTTTTGCTAAGATGCCATGTTAATTTTATATAATAACAATTTATATTCACAAAAAAAATATTTCTTTAAACAATTTAAAAAAAAATATGTATTAGTTTTATATGACATTTATGTATCTGTAGTAAGTGTAAAGAGAGTGTAAGAATAAATGTTGATAATGATGCAAAGGATAAGGGGGGGGGGGGAAAAAGTGCTTTTTAATATTTACTTATCAAGAACTTAAATTTGGGGGACAGATGCATGAATAAATATGCTTTGTAATGTCATGAAGAGAGTATTTACAACATGTCTTTCAGGTTTAAACTTTGACAACTATGGGTGGCCGAGGTCGTTAAGGCGCGGACTCGTGAGTCTTCATAAATGGCAAATGCCTGGGAGGTATCCTAAACTTAGGTCTGGGATGCTTCCTTCCTTTAAAAAAAAAATTCTTTCCCAATTTATCACTTCATCTCATATGTCATCACTCATCAATGTCCACCGCCTGTGATGCCTATGATGGGCATTAAACACTACTCAAAAAAAAAGTTTAAACTTAACTTAAAGATCTAAAAACAGGCATGTTGTACACTGAACCTGTGTACAGAATATTGTGTTTTTAATCTGTGACAGTAGTTTAACTCAAAATTATTACCAAATGATTGTAAGAACAATGCAATCTTGAGACTGTAGACAAAACATATTAAAATTCAGCTTCTACTCACTTCTTAGTCATTTGCATCCTTTAGCTAAGTATTAGTGACACATGTGTTACATATTCTAATATTTTTACTGAAGAGAGCATATGTTTCCAGACTGGAACTATAGAGGAGAAAATTTTCCAGCGTCAAGCACACAAAAAGGCACTCAGCTCAACTGTAGTTGATAATGAAGAAGATGTAGCAAGACATTTCTCCCTTGCAGATTTAAGAGATCTGTTTAAATTGGAAAGCAACACTCCTAGTGACACACATGACAAGTAAGTAGCACTGAAGTTGTGGTTTATGCATATTCTTGGGGCAGCACATAATGAATGATAACTAAAGTTTCTGTAGGGAAGTAATTGTTATTCAAGTGCACTTAGTTTTGGGATGGAAAAGATTCTGTAAGCACTTCTAGTTTGTTTATACTGATCCAATTCCACTCGTTCTGTGCATTATTATTACCTGATATTTTGCTCTTGGTTGCTGAAATGTACTGTATTGCACCTGCAGATTGCTAATTTGGGTTTTAAGCTGGTAGAAGACCTGGGCCATTAACCATGGTGACTAGGTAAAGGATTTGCTCTGTTTCACATGAATATCACTATGTTTAAAATTATACACTATGTGTAACTTATGTACACACTTCACTTACTATATTTTCCTAAGTTGGAACAATGTTTCTGGAACCAGTGTTCCCATCTTCAGCTGTTGACCCAGTGGTTTCTGATGCTCGTGTTGGTCCTTGCTAGTTGTTGTGTAAACTGTGGTA
Organism: Metallyticus violacea; assembly: GCA_030762175.1. Taxonomy (NCBI): domain Eukaryota; kingdom Metazoa; phylum Arthropoda; class Insecta; order Mantodea; family Metallyticidae; genus Metallyticus; species Metallyticus violacea. The sequence goes on from CM060846.1 coordinate 381,817,680, forward strand.
CCTCTGGTGGATCTGAAATGAATCTAGAGAGGTTATCCCATGGCAGAAGGTCAAAATTCATAGCGATTTTATGGTATTTTAAAATGAAAATATTCTCCCAGGTGGCTAATTCAAATGGGTTCTTTATTTCTTTTAATGTGGGTTATATGTGAATTATATGTGAATTTGCAATATCTTGTAGTGTCTGATTATTTCTAGAGTCGATGCCTCTCTTATGGTTTTCTCCATTTTGTATTTGTTGATCCTTTTTATTATGGTTGAGGTGTTAAAGCCATTGTTTATGGCTGTGTTCATGATGTATTCAAACTCATTCTTGTATTCTGAGGCATTCAAAGGGATGTTTACCAGTCTAAGTGTCAAACTATTGAATACTGCATATTGGTGTGGTAATGTGTTAAATCCGTTCTTTTTTATGTAATTATCTGTATGTGTAGGTTTACGATATATTCCAAACAGTATATTATTCTCTTTTCTGATTAGTTTTAAATCTAAGAATGGAAGCCATCTGTCTTTCTGGATTTCTATAGTGAATTTAACAGATTTGTCTTGTAAGTTGAGTAGTTTGAGGGAATCACCCAAGTGTTTCTTTGGTACTATAGTAAATATGTCATCTATGTATCTATGCCAGGGTTTTGAATATCCAAGAAAAGGCTTTGGTGAGATGTGTTTCAAATGATCCCAAGCTGCTAATGTTAGTAATAATGGGTTCACTATGTTTCAATGGGAAAGCTGCCCATCATCAATCATTATTTTGATCAAAGACCGGCACTTCAGTTTAGTCAGAGTGGTTGATATCTCAGAGAAACCACAATTCTCTGACTTTGGTTACTGCAATTTGAAATAACTTATATTCAATTATTCTGTCTGGGATTTGGTAAAATTGCATTTGGTGATTCACCAGTGAATAAAATGTGTTTGCAGGAGAGCACTTGTAAAGCCTTCATCAATAATACATGTTCTGTTGTTATAAGCTGTATGTCTTATCAAAGGAGAGACTAAATTTAGCAGAATTGGAATATTATATTCAGTACTCACATTTAGTCTAAGATTGTGTTGTAAAACTTCATCTTGAGTATGAATTATTTTCTGGCAGATGGAAATTTTTTAATTTCTTCCTATCTGTGTACCTGTTTTTACTGTGTAGATGAATAACTTTCTTCCTGGTACATCTTTTTTTGCCTCTTCTATCTTAATGGATGTGATGTGCTCTAAACCCATCTCCCAGAGTGTGAGGTGTGTACAACAGTAAACCCATTTTCTACAAGTTTTTTATTAGCTTCATGCCCATGGTGCTGCAACTTTCATTGTAGTGCTTCGTATTTACAAGAGAATGAAGGAGCATAAGATTGCATTTTCTGAAAGAGGTATTTGTAGAATAGAATGTTCTATTTTAACTGACAATTACGGTCATAAGTCCATCCACTCAACCTGCCCTGATTAATACAGTGATTGATACAAGACATACATACATACAAGTCATACATTTTTTTTAAATATGACAATATTACTAAACATAACCTTCTATAGACAATATGCATTATTCATATATGACTCCATGGGCCCCAAAAGGGATTTTTGACCAAAATTCACTATGTAAAATAGGAATAATCAACTAGTTTGGAGTTAGCATATCACCAGTATTACCAGTTTGTAATAGAGGGAGACTATGGCATGCTTTCATTTGTTACTTTGAATGTCAGTAATTTTTTAACAAAAGTCTCCAGAGAAAAACTTTTTCTTGGTTATTGATATTCATGAGTAATAGTGCATTCCAGAATTTAACTTACAGAATAAACATGGATCAGTTCTATGAAAAGAAGGGCACCAGTATTTTTAACTCTGTATTAGGAAGAAAATACTATTTATAATATACGAGGTGGTATCCACAATATTCGGGACTGGTGCTGCCATCTCGACAGTAGTTGCAGTAGAGTATTTACTGCAAGGTGGCAACACTAGCACATCTGGTGAGTAAGTGTTTAAAGTTTCATATAGCTGGGTAAATGTGTTGAGATTCTATAGTACTTTTCATGATACTCTGTTGTAGTGTGTGACGATTTTATGATAGATCCAAGATTAGAACAGAGTGTGCATCAAATTCTGTGCAAATCTCGGGGAAAATGCTATGGAAACCCTCGCAATGATTCAGCAAGTATTTGGGAGACAAAGCATGAGCTATATATGTGTGTTTGAGTGTCATGCTTGGTTCAGGGCCGGCCGTACAGCTATTGAAGATAATGCTTACACCGGTAGGCCCGTCAGCTGCACAACACCCGACATTGTTGCCAAAGTTCAACACCTCATTCGTGAGGATCAACGTCAAACCATTGAAGACATTGCTAATGAATTGGGAATTGGTTATGGGACATACCAATGAACTTTAACTGATGAATTGGGCATGCATCGTGTCGCCACAAAATTTGTGCCAAGAATCCTGATTGCTGATCAGAAGGTGCAGCATATTGAAGTTTGCACGGAGCTTCATCAGGCCGTATCCAATGACCCAACCTTCTTGTCCAGGGTTATCACTGGCGATGAGAGCTGATGTACGCCTATGACCCTGAGAGAAAACAACAATCCTCCCAGTGGAAGAGCCCGAACTCACCAAGATCAAAAAAAGCGAGACAAGTGAAGAGCAAGAGCAAGCTCCTAGTTTTCTTTTATACCAAGGGGATTGTGCACAAAGAATTCGTTCAGCCAAATCAAACAATAAATTCCATGTACACTGTGACATTTTGCGACAACTCCGTGAAAATGTGCGGAGAGACGGCCCATACTTTGGCGACAAGGGAACTGGCTGTAGCATCACGATAATGCGCCCTGGCTCAATTCCTGGTTCACCAGGAGCTTTTTGACGAAAAACAACATGATGGTTTTCCCCCACCCACTGTACTGATTTGGCACCCTACGACCTCGCTCTATTCCCCAAGCTGAAAGGATGTTGGTTCGACACAGTTGAGAGAATTCAAGAAGAAACGCTGTCTGTGCTAAACACCCTGAAAAAACATGACTTCCAAAATAGCACTTGGAAAATGGCAGAATCGCTGGGACAAGTATATATGTGTGAAAGGGAACTATTTTGAGGGTGATGGCAGTCATTAGTCTGAAAGTACGTTTTTGACCAGATGGCAGCACCAATCCTGAATATTCTGGATACCACTGCATATGAATATGCAACTCTTTGCTTGGTATGTTATATAGTTTAAAGAATGTTAAAAAATGTAATGTTAAAAATTTTCATGCAAAATATGAAACACATGGGAAAGTGCAGTGGACTTGAAATATGTGGTTAAACTCTCTGGCCACAGAGAGGAAGGGGGAGGGGATTGAAGATGCATTAGCTGTAAGATAAGAGTTGAAATTTCAGAATCATTATGGCTTATCAGGTGTAAGTTTGTGAAGAAATGAGATTAAGATTTAACTACATTCCATTTTGTTAAGATCACCACATTAGCCAGTTTTTTAAATTATGTCCCGGTGTCCCAATTTTTTAATATTTATACTGATTATTGTTGGTAAATTGTTTGAGACCAAATTCATAATTATGTTCCTATGTTCATTGATATGATCATGCCATTTGAAAATTGAAGTCCTAACTATGCTAAAACAATAGCTCACAATTGCAAGGAAATGCAAATTTTTGTTTTTAGTTAAATTGGAATAAGATCTTTAATTTCTGAATATATATATATAATGAAATTAGGATTAATCATTCAGTATTTACCTTTGTACTTTGTTTAAAATGTTTCATAATGTATATATCTAACATTACTTTTATACTTGCTCCTAATAATGTGGTATAATGTAACACTTGTAGCTGCACTTGTTTGTACTTTATGACCTAAATAAAATTAATTAATTAAAAAATTGCAAGAATCTTGAACATGCCGAAACATAATTATGCATTCAATAAAACACTACAAAAAGAATTTTTTCTTTGAAAATGATAAAGGAAGTTGGTGTATGAAGAATTAACAATGAAGTAATATATCATTTGATCATAGCATTTGACATAGTAACGCTATTATTATTCACTTATTTAAAATCCAGAACATGCTTAACAGCATTCACTCTTGTCATTATCTGTAGACTATCATCTTCTGGCAATGGGAGAAAAAATTTGCTTAAGCAATCCAATGGGTAAATCTTGACCGAGAACAAATTCGGTATTAAAAATGTATTAAAATCATATCAAAAAATGCCGTGCCAAATATCAAGAAAGTCAGTATTTATCAACTTAATTGTGAGAATTGCAATAAAATATATAGTAAAGACAAAGAGAAACTTGGAAATCTGCACAAAAAAACATTTCAGGAATATTAAAAATAAACAAACTGAAAAATTGGCAGTTACAGCACATTTCTGAGCCAAAAATTATGACTTTAAAAAGGAGCCTAAATTAAAAACAACAAAGAATGCAGTATTGTTATCAACTTGGGAAAACATTTTATTATATAAAACAAAAACTTCATCCTGAACTTTAAATTCCACGAACAGCTTGTTTAAGCAAATTCATTCTACCATTGCCAGAGGATGACGGTTGATCTCCAGCTCTTAAAGCATGTTTTGGAATTTAAATAAGTAAGTGAGATATAATAGTGTTACTGTGCTTCCTGCTATAATCAAAAGAAGATACTCTATTATTCAAGTTCTGTAATTGTGATCTGTACATAGGAGTTAGTGGAAAAAGTAATATTTTGACTCATGTTGAAACTAATAAACATTATAAATAAGTTGTCCTAAAACAAAATTTACTTACTTTTTTTTAAACAGTCAGTTCAGAGAAGATAATGTAGCAACAAAGGAGGGCACATTTGCTTATCTTATTATTTAGCACAAATCACAGTTTCATATCAAGCATGCCAACACTAATACGTAAATTATCTGATCCAAAATTTTCTTCCTCATGCACAAAATAGAGGCCATCATCACAGGTTTATTAGCAGCTTTAGCTAGAGATGAAATGGGTGAGCAGTTAAATAAATCAAATTTTGTTTCCATTTCTATAGACACCTGTACCAAACTTACAAAAAAAAAAAAAAAAAAAAGCTAATGCCAGTGCTTGTGCATTATTTTGATCCTATAAACTAAAATAAAATTAAATTACTTGGAATTTCAAAGCCTAATGGTGAATCATCAGACATTATAAGTCTACCACTGAAAATGAAGACATCAAATAATCTGATTTTCTGCAGATAATACTAATACTATCTTGAGTGGAGCAAAGCATGCTGGTTGCAATAATGTCAGTAGGAAACTGAAAATTGCATTTAATTGGGTTTAACAGGGTTTGGTTGTGTTGCTCATGTATTGAACAACTTATTCATAAAGCAGTGACTTTTCCAATTGACAAGTAATTAATGTTGATACAAAGTTGGTTTGATACACTACTTCACCAAACCAACTCTATGAAGCTGTTGACAATGGAGTGGTAATATATCCTATTTAGGTATTCATTTTTTACACTAAACTCCTCTTACTTACATAAAAATAAGACACATTTCGGGAGAATCTTTCCCATCTTCAGTTACTCACTAAACTGCCGTTACTTGAAATGATGGCTAGACACTAGGATGTTCCTGTTGGTTGATACGCATCTTATTTTTAAGTGGAGTTTAGTGTAAAAAATTAATACCTAAATTTAGGATATTATTTTACTACTTCACTGTTAGCAGATTCAGAAGTAAAAGTTTGTATAAAAGAAGCAGTTGTTTACAAAATCTTTAAGTACTTTCATATTTTCACTATATGTGCTAGCAACTTTAATGTTCTAAATAATTAGTACCAAATAGTCTTCTTGAGTTTTTTAAGTACAAGGTGGTTAAGTCTTCCTGCTTTGACATAAATACTAGAAATATATGAAGCTCTGAAATCCTAATTTTTGTCAAGCTATAACTGCCCAAAAATCTACTTTCATTCAGAGCAACAGCTGTGAAATATATTTATGATTCATTCACAATGTCATCTGTGTTTCATGAAACTATAAAAAATGTATAAGTAATAAGGGAGATGTCAGTTGAATATATGCGTGAGTTAATGAAAATAAAAATAAATTATGAAGACAAAAGAAAAGTGCTTTTCTTCCATTGAGAGTTTATGAGTTTCTCATAAAGTTAGAAGAAGATAATTCATATGATGCTCTGAATTTCAAGAGACAAGTAGACAAATTTTATGCCAGTGTGTTAAAATACGTAAAATATTTGACTTGCATTGGACACAACTATCAAAAGAATTAGAATGTAATGAAGTTGAAAAATGTTTTAGAATTCTTGTGAGTGCTATTAATTTCAAGGATACATTTTTCATAGATTTTGACAGAATTTTTTATGAATATATGTTTGTGGAACAATATGTAACCTATGAAAACTTGAGGAGGATTCAGTGTATGCGAATATGGGTTGAAATATTTTATCATTTTGATTCACAGAATATTCTATTACATAATCTAACCAAACTTGTTGAATTTGTTTTGGTTATTCCTAGTGGTAAAAAAATTGTGGAGAAATTTTTTCTTTAATAATTGATGTATGAAACACAGGAAAAACCAGTTTGAAAGTGGAAACAGTGCAACTTTGAAGAATTATGTGCTGAAAAGTATGAGAAACTGAAGAACAACAAAAATGTGCAACCAAAATTCCTTCATCTCAAAAGTACAATTGTGCTAAGAATGAAATCAGACAACTCTCAGGCAAGTCCATCTTCTTGAGAATAATATGTGATGGTGCAGGTGCTACACAGCATACAGAATTAGTTGAAAGTAAATTTATGGCATTTTAGGTTTGTCTATTTATGTACTTATGTACTTTGACATTATGGTCACCTTACATGTGGTTCCTGTACAGTGTATGTAAACTTCAGAACTTGAAACAAATCAAGATGTACAAAGTTCTGTTACATTAATCTTGTCTGTGCATGCATATATATATATAATTGCACAATAATCTAATACATATAATACAATTATGTAAACTGCAACACAAATAACAAAAGAACAGCACATTTAATACATGGCCATAAGCTATAATATATTTTGCCATTTTAGATATGTTGTGTTATAATTGAATGCTATTTGAACATATACATTATTCATCTTTGAATTTATCAACTGACCACCATGGGTGGCTGAGGTTGTTAAGGCACGTCGTGAGTGCGAGGTCTGGTTCAAATCCCACCGCAATTGTCCTCCCTGGCTGAGGTTTTTTCCAGATTTTCTCAGTCCTCATAAATGGCAAATGCCAGGGAGGCACCCTAAACTTAGGCCTGGAATGTTTCCATCCTTAAAAAAAATTTCCCAATATATCATTTCATCTCAGTGTCCACCGCCTGTGGTGCCTCAGTAGTAAAAATGGTCGTTAAACACCATTCAAATTTATCATTTGAATAATAGGTCGTGTTGCATAGATATTCTGTAATTTCAGGTTTGACTCTTTCCCTGTTATTGGATAGTGATAATTTGAGAGTATTGGGAAAGCACTATATATTCTGAGGCATTTGTAATAAACTCCATTCTGATAACAAGTTTGCAATGGGCCTATGCAGATTACACTGTTGTCTAGTTATATAAACAATGTACTAAAATTTGTTCACACTAACTCCATTCACTTACATAAAAACTGCACATATGTTTTGGGAGTGATCCCTCCTATCTTCAGCCTGTAGACCAACTGTTGTTAGAAGTGGTGGTTGGGTCTCTTGATGTTCTTGTGGCGGCACCTGTTGGTTCTATTAGGAACTTACTTAGTTTGTCCATTGGAGGGAAAATCAAATTCATTAAGTTTTCCTTGATTTTTGTAATTAAATTTTTTCCCAAGTGAAAAGTGCTATTGTACTGTGAAGTTGTTTCATTAGTTTTGTCTCTGGTTTAATTTCATGATTTTTATTCCAAAAGTGCACTGCTATTGCTGATTTATCAATATGTTTTAAGCAAATATTTCTAAGTGTTCTTTTTTCCAGATTCCCAAATTCCTCTTTGTATTTCCAATGTATTTTTTATCACACTCTGCACATTTTATTTCATAAATACCTGACTTTTGTTCTGTTTCCATGTTGTCCTTTACTCTGGAACCTAATAAGTTTTTTATATTAAAATGGTTCTTTGGGGTTAACATAATTCCTTGTTCTTTGAATATCTTTTTGAATTTATTGTAGTAAATTGGGTGGTATGTGAAACTTTTGAATTTGTTCCTTTCTTTTGCACTTTTTAGTGTGGAAACATCTCTTATTTGTTTTTTGATTTTATTGATGATTTTTATTAATGTGTCTTTACTGTACCCATTAGTTTCTGCTATCTTTATGATTTGTTGGTATTCCAATTTATACTCTGTTTCTGAAAAAATTTTCATTACGAAAAGCAAGGATAACTTAATGAATTTCAATTTCCCTCCAATGGACAAACTCAGCCAGTTCCTAATAGAACCAACAGATGCCACCACAAGAACATCAACAGACCCAACCATCACTTCTAACAACATTTGGTCTACAGACTGAAAATGGAAGGGATCACTCCTGAAACATATGTCCAGTTTTTATGTAAGTGAATGGAGTTAGTGTGAACAAATGTTATTACATTGTTTATATATATATATATATATATATAAACAATGTAATAAAATTTGTCTTCTTGCCATAGAAGAACTCCACGAGACCGAAATATAGCGATTTCAAGTGTGACTTTTTCTTAGTGTTTTATCCTTTTCTACTATTATAATTACTGTTAATTTATATATATATATATATATATATATATATATATATATATATATATACCACTCCATTGTCAACAACTTCGTAAGGGCATTTAACTGTTGTCTAGTGTTTATGTTTATGTATTTGCATATATTCATAAGAAAATGTTATAATTTTTAGTTAGGAAATGCAGTGGGTCAAGAATTGATTGTTCTGAAATTCCACATTCAGTAATTCCCCAATTTGGAATACTGCATTGGTTACTGTCTGGACAATTTAATTGTATTCTATTTTCTGTTATCAAGATAAGAAAATATGTGTTTTAGGCCTTCATTTTCTATTCCATAAAAGCTTATTTTTTTCCATTGGAATTTCGTGGTTAACACACACGACCGCCACGGGTGGCCAAGGTCGTTAAGGTGCAGACTCATGAGCAGGAGGTCTGGGGTTCGAATCGCAGAACCATCCTCCCTGACTGGGGTTTTTTCCAGGTTTTCCTCAGTCCTCATAACTGGCAAATGTCGGGGAAGTAACTTAAAATTAGGCCTGGAATGTTTCCTTCCTTAAACAATCCTTTCCCAATATATAATTTTATCTCATGTATCATCATTGTTCACCGCCTGTGGTGCCTCAGTGGTAAAAACCAGCGTTAAACACCATTCCCAAAAAAAAAAAATGGTTAACACAATTAAATTGTTTAGTTAGGTAAGAGAAAATTCTGCCAATATGCATTTTATAATTTCATCCTCACAGAATTTCTTTTGTAAGAATAAAGGCTGCATTTTCTGTAATTTTCCCCTCCCTGAAGTCTGATTTGTCTTTTATGAGAATATTATAGCTTTTGGGATGATTGTACAATCTGTTATAGATTAATTTTTCAACTATTTAAAAAAAAATTGTTGAAAGAGATATGGGTCTCTAATAGCAAACCTTGTGCTTGTCTCCTTTATTGAATAATGGTTTAGCAATGGAATGTGTAAGTATTTTTGGAAAATGCCAAATATCTTCAAGTCATTTCATAGGTAACTGAGTGGTATGCTTATCACCAATGAATAGCTTTTAAAATGTTGCTGATAATTTTGTCATATCGTAGTGCACTTTTTTTAGAATGAGTGGATGATATTTGTTATTTCTAACAGTGTTGTCTTGTTGATGTTAAATTTTCTAATATTACTAAAAAGCATTCCATTAATATATCTAATGACTCTTCTTTACTTCTATAATATATATTTTAAATTGTTGGTAGTAATTAAGAAGAGGTTAAATGTATTTGCCATTTTCTTCCATTTAACTTACTCCTTTATCCTCTGTTATTAATGTAGTGGAATTTGGTGGAGTGAGTTTTTGCCTACTTCTCTTTTTTTAATATGTCAACTGGTTCTTATTTCATTTTATTATTAGAATATAGTTATAGTACAAGAGTGTGTAGTTCGACTCAATCATACAATCTTAACTTATAGTACAAACGTATTATCCTGTAGTGTTCCACTGTTGGTTATGTGTAAATTTGTTCTATTATAGATAAATGTTATTAATTGTTTTTCTTATGGCACACACAGATTTTTTTAACTCTGCTTAATGAACAGAAATTGAAGAATACTAACTTTTTTTTCAAATTGAATAAACTGCAATATATTTTCTTCAATCTTAATTAAGCATATATTGCTTTTATTACCAAAAGTCACCAATGTGCCCATGAACCCAGAGCAACCACAGTTGTATAAGACAAAACTGTATCATAAAAGGGAAATAAGCACCAACACACCAATGTTCAAAGAAATGCATGGGAATGTTAAAACTATATTGCATGAAACATGAATAACATGGTTTTACACTGGACATTAAATGAAATACTGCCAATTCTGGGGTAATACTAACAATTTTCAGAAGGTGCTCTTTTATTTGACATCTTAACAAAATTAAAACATTAAGGTCAATGTATCTTTTCTCAAAAGCTTTAAGTTATTAAGGGCTATATATTTATACCTTTACATTAAAGATTGCCACAAAATGAATACTTTGATATAAAAAACAGCAATCCAAAAATTTTGCAGATATGGTTTTTGCAATGTATGGTGATATGCTATTCCTGTAATTGGTCTCTATCTCATTAAGCAATTTTAATTTATTTTGTTTATACCTTTCGTTATAATTTTATAATGTTTAATTTATTGTAAACTTAATAGGAGTCAGAAACAGATTGATATACACATATAGAAGTCAGTATTAGGTGACACTATACTTCTAACTAATTTATCAGAATATGTTTCAAGAGCAATATAAAACTTGATCGGAATCAACACAGTAAAATGTATGTAATTGCTTTATATAAAACCTATTTTTAAACCAGTTAAAATCTCTTTCCCTGTGAAGGGTTAAAATTCTAAAATGGTTAAAATGGCTAATATCTTCAACACTCTTAAGCTTTCACTCTTTAAACTGTTAAAATTCAGGACACATTTCGTGACCTATTAGTCACATTCTCAACTGATGAACTAATGTGTCATGCTGGAGTTAGAGAAGCAGGTGCCTGTAAGAGGCTCTAGTGGTCTATGGAAGAACTTAGACAGAATATTATCCGCTTCTGGAATTTCAAAGTTCATAGGCCTGTGTTCATTTTCTTTAATAAAAATGTTTTCCCATATGCTTAGTTCTCTGGAAAGTTTAACAGTTTTCAATAAATTAATCTTTTTGTCAATTTCATGATGCTCATTACAAAAATGTGCTGCTACAGCTGATTTTTCTATATGTTTATGTGTAATGTTTCTCATGTGTACCTTCATTCTGATCCCAATGTTTCTCTTAGTTTTTCCTATGTATATCTTATCACAGTCCTTACAATTTATCTGATATATCCCTGACTTTTTTCTTTGGGTGTATTATCTACTTTGTTTAGTTTCAACAATTCCCCAATACTAAATCTATTCTGAGAAGCCAGTGTCATATTGATTAAACATTTTTTGAAATTTGTTATTCAATTGTGGATGGTAAGCAAGCTTTTTGTAGATTTTATCTTTAGATAAAGCACTTAACGTAGTAATTTGTTTAGTTTTCTTTTGTTTATGAAATCTTATGATTTTTTTATCTATCATCTGTTTTTAAAACCATTAGAAATGACTGTGTCTATTATGTATTGATATTCCTTCTTATATTCAATGTTGTTGAGTGGCACATTAATTAATCTGTATATCATACTTTTAAAGGCTGCTTCTTTATGTGTTCTTGGAACCGCCATGGGTGGCCGAGGTTGTTAAATCACAAACTCCTGAGCGGGAGGTCAGGGTTCGAATCCCGCCAGGACCATTCTCCCTGACTGAGGTGTTTTCCAGGTTTTCCTCAGTCCTCATAAAAGGCAAATGCCGAGGAAGCACCCTAAACTTAGGCCTGGAATGATTCCTTCCTTAAAAATAAATCCTTTCTCATTATATCATTTCATCTCATGTATCATCAGTGCCCATTGCCTGTGGTGCCACTGTAGTAAAAACAGGCATTAAACACTATTCACTCATTCATTTAATGTATTCTTGGGTTGAAACCCAATATAATTATCTGTATGTGTATCCTTTCTGTGGATGCCAAATTCTAGTCTGTCTTTATTTTTAATTATCTTTAAATCCATAATTGGTAAAACATTATCCATTTCTATTGTAAATTTTATTGTAGATTCTTGTAGATTCAGCAGTTTAAGTGCATCTTCTATGTGTCTTTTTTGAACAATTGTTATTATGTGATCCATATCTATACCAGACTTTAAAAATACATGGAAATGCTCTTGTAATGTGTGTTTCAAATGTACTCATGAATAGATCGGCTAAAAAAGGTGACAGAGGACTGCCCATGACTAATCTGATTTTTGCTGGTAAAATTCTCCTTCATAAGTGAATTAAACTTTGGTCAAACATAGTCTGTAAGATTAATGTATTCATTGATACGTTTCTCTGTTAGATTGGAAGATGTTAGCCACTTATTCAACAGACTTTAGACTTTGTTTTGCAGTATACTAAGGAACAGATCTTTGACATCAAAAGAAACTAAAGTGTCTAGGAGATAATTGATAATCTTTAATTCTCTTAATGAGATCCATTGAATTTTTCAAACTTAGACTTTCAAATCTAGGAAATGTATTGTACTGTGAAGTTAACTAATTTGCTAAATTGTAGCATGGAGTATTAATGTTATTAATAGTAGATCTCATGTTAATTCCTGGTTTATGTATCTTGGGTAAACCAAAAATTTGGAATTTTTTAAATTTATTGATGTTATCCATTTCAAGCTGAAGTAATTTTGTTTAATGCAAATATTAGTGGGTTTTAATAAGTCTTCTATTTCTTCTGTTTTTAAATTTATTGATATTAACCATTTCTTTAGCATAAGAAAACTACATAAAAATGAGAGTTATAACCCTATTTTACATAAATATGCAGTATTTCACAGTTTGGCACACAGATTGATGAATATTCCACTCACAGAAGCAGAGTACAAAATAGATTACAAACAAATAATAAAGACAGCTATAATCAATGGTTTCAACAAAGACACAGCGATAAAAATTATCAGTAAATCTAAAAGACAAAAAGGGATAAGGGAAGTTTCCATACTGAAAAATGCAAAAGAAGAATACAAATTCAAAAGTTTCACCTACCATCCAATTTACCACAACAAGTTCAAGAAAATTTTCAAAGAACATAGAATAATGTTAGCCCCAAAGAACAGATACAACATCATGAATTTATTAGGTTGCACATTAAAAGACTCCATACCAACAGAACAGAAATCAGGAATTAACAAAATAAAATGTGCAGATTGTGAACGGAGCTACATAGGCAAAACAAAAAGAAATTTGGAAATTCGAAGAAAGAACATTTTAGGAATATTCGGTTTAAACAGGTGGATAAAGCAGCAGTAGCAGCTCACTTTTAGACCAACAACCATGAAATAAAACCAGGAATTAAATTGCGGAAACATCTTCACAACCCATTGGAGTTATCCATTTGGGAAAAATTTTCATATTAAAAAATAGAGAAAACCTAATGAATTTTGAGTTTCCTCCTATGGATGAACTCAACAACTTCCTACTTTAACCAACAGAGGCCACCACAGGAACATCCGGTTGTCCAACCATCGTTTCAAGTAATGGAGGTTCAGTGAGCAACTGAAGATGGGAGAGATTCTCCCAAAATGTGTCTTACTTTTATTAAGAAAGTGGAGTTTAGTGTAAAAAATGAGTGCCTTAGTTATAACTATTACCACTCCATTGTCAACAGCTTCCTAAGTACAATATTTATTGAAAAAATGTTGTTTGGACTTTCATGCCCACAAAAATTTTCTCTACTTCTCTTGTTAGGTAATTTATGTGATAAAGAAATATTTCAACCCAGCACTAGGGGCACTTATGATATTGATCCTCTTTTTCAAATTGATACAGTGGGGACATAATATTGCACATTGCAAGCTGTTGTTTGGCCAGAGGCTAGAGACTGGAGAAAGTCAAAACCCTTTCCCATTTGGATGTAATCCTTTTTCTTTTTTTAACGAGATCTATTGTCACATGATGCAAGTATGTATCAAGAAAATTTGGTCTATTGGCACATGTATCAATGTAACTACCTCATTATGCCCATACCTACGAAACAAATGTAATTTATTTTATGTGAATCTTATTGAATCCTACCAAACATCAAGGATTTACAAGTGGTGCTGAAGAATGAATGAATGAATAGTGTTTAACACCCATTTTTGCTACAGAGGCATCACAGGCGATGGACACTGATGATACATGAGATGAAATAGTATATTGGGAAAGGATTTATTTTTATGGAAGGAATCGTTCCAGGCCTAAGTTTAGGGTACTTCCCCGGCATTTGCCATTTATGAGGACTGAGGAAAACCTGGAAAAAACCTCAGTCAGGAAGGACGGTCCTGGCGGTATTCGAACCCAGATCTCCCGCTCACGAGTCCGAGACTTAACGACCTCGGCCACCCGTGGTGGTAGGTGCTGAAGAAGTTTTGGCTACCTATGTACAAATATATTTTATCAATTGGCAGATTCAATGTCTACAAGAGGGCTAAATCTAGCAAAGGGCTACTTTTACTTTTTAGCAAAGGGCTAAAAAGTAAAAGTAAATATGACAAAGATAAAATGCGAAATAAAATTAACTTTGAGTTGTTATTTGTTGACCTATTTTCTTGCTCTTATGCATATAAAAATTTTCATTGCAGCCATTGTATAGTCTTTGTTATGTAAGATATACAATTATATTATGTGCTTCAAATTGTTTCAGTGCCCATAGCTAATACGTTCCATGATCTTGAAAATTTGCAATTGTATGCCACCAAAATCTTTGTATTGTATGATCATTTATGGACATATTTCATTATAAACATTCTATTCAATACAAGCAGCCAATTTTTTATGAATATATGTCCATTGTCCATATTAATTTCAATAATAAAAGCAAAAGTTTCTGATCGTTTATCCAACCTATCCCAGCTGACAAAATAATGTATAATCATATACATTTTTCTGAGACATAAATTTTTAACTTTTACAAATATATATACTGCAAAACTCCATGTCCCATTTTAAGTAGAGCACTGCTATATGCTCTGACAGTGTAGAAAACAAGTTTCCGATAGTATTTAGTTATTTCATCTTCAGTACTGTTTTCATGGTATATTTTTTTCCTTAATACAGATTTCAGTGTAAGCGTTGTGTGAATAGAATTCAAGTGAAGCCCCCACCAGATGGCACAGATTGCACTTCTGATTTATCATGCTGGAACCATTGTGCAGATAAACGAGGAATTGTGGACTTAGTTCTTAAACAGTGTTGGGACATTGGCATTACGTTTGTCTTTCATCATCGTTCACATGAACAGAAAATCGCACCATAATTTAGGTAAGTTTGCTGTTTCCTAATAAACTGTAGTCTTTTGAACAGGTTACATCTAGCATGATAGAATGTTCACCTTATCACTTAGAAAGTAAATGTGTAATTCTCACTTGTAGCTTTTGTGTGATTGTTGAGAGGCTATATACTGTTGCTAATGTTGAATGGTAGTACCAAAAGGTTGATTTATTAAAGGTAATAGGTATAACAAATTTACTAATTCAGTTATGTTCTGTCTACAAGCAATAAAATAATACCTTATGTGTTGGCTAAAGGATTTTCGTTAAAGCATTTGCAAAAAATGGCTTTATGCAGCTGAGAATCAGCACTACGAATAAAAGTGTTTTGAAGGTAAGCATTACATTGGTTGAGGGATTATTGTTATACCAAGCCCCAGAACAAATTCCCTAATAATGGCTCCATTATCATTCTATTGAACTCTACTTGAGTTATAGTGCTGCGTATGTGGCCTATGTCAAATAAAATTAGCAATTGGACTAGGATCCAGTATAAAGTATATAGATAGGTGCAAACTTTTGCTAAAGAATAAGTTATTAGTTCCTCTAAATTTTTCACCCACAAAAGTTCCCAATGTACTTATACTGCTTTTTTACTATCTCATACCTTTTTAACAGTGTGTTATTAAGAATTAGGATAGGATATAAAGATCAATGAAGGAATTGCACATGTAGACCAGTATATGGGCTCATTGTACATATGTCCCCAAGAGGGGCACCTCCAGAAGGAAAGGATGAGATGAAGGATTCACTAAGGATTCAAGGAGACAATGTACAAGCACAGGCGGTATTTCTAACATTGCACAAATGACTAGTCCAGATGCTGTAGGTCCCCTTGAGAGAGCCTGAGGAAACCCCATGCAGAGAGCCAACCAGATTCCAGAAAGCAAGCCAATACTCTATCACAGGCACCATCCCAACTTGCCTGATGCTTCTGATCCTGTAACTAAAACCATGAAATGAAATGAAAGGATATGGGAGAGTAGAAAATTCATGAAATGTAAATATCCATCCCAGCATTTGCCCAAGTGAACAGGGGAAGTGACAAGAAAAAACTAAGGTCGGGATGGTGAGCTCAACAAGAAGTGAACCCTGAACCTTTCAAATGTGAGTTTCAAGCATTGCTGCCTACGACACACTGGCTTAGTAGTTCAGAATTAAATAATGAGAATTTTGCACCTGCTTATTGCTATGAAATCCAAAGCAAGGATGTAATAACCATGAAATTTGTTGTAAATGCACTACTGTCAGTATTTCTTTTTAATTCAACAAAATTTTGAATTTATTAGTGCACTAAAAAACAAAGATAAATTATACTCATAACCTGAGAATCAAAGCAAATACTCAGGATATCGGGCATTATTTTCATCACCTTCATTGCACAACTGCTGCCAGTCACTCTCAGCACAGATAAAACCTTTTAAAATATAGTTGCATATATTTTATGGATAAGATATCAATACATTTCATTTCTTCATGTTAGGGATATAGCAACATATAAACAAAGAAAATTCAGCAGCACCAATCTTCTTTTGTGTTAAGTTATATAATTAAGGTCACCCTAGGTTTTTATACATTTGAGAAAGTGCCCAATAACATGTATGCCTGTGGATTCCAGGCACCTGTTAGTGCCACCGCGAGAGGTGGCCGAGGTCTTTAAGGCGTGGACTCATGAGCAGGAGGTCTGGGGTTCAAATCCTGCCAGGACCATCTTCCCTGACTGGGGTTTTTTCCAGGTTTTCCTCAGTCCTCATAAATGGCAAATGTCGGGGAGGTACCCTAAACTTAGGCTTGGAATGTTTCCTACCTTAAAAATCCTTTCCTAATATATAATTTCGTTTCATGTATCATTGTCCACTGCCTGTGGTGCCTCGGTAGTAAAAACAGGCATTAAACACTATTCAAAAAAAAAAAACTCTTTGTGCTAAAACGATTCCTTAACTTCAACTCAATTTTCAAGGCTTAGGCCTAAGACCTGTTCCAGGCTCTGCAGAACTATATGAACCATGTGAATTTAGTTACACTTAGCACCTACAGATGTCAGAAGGATAGTGGTCAACCCATTGCTTCAAGTATCATCTAGTGTGATGCTTCACCTAATTGTAACATAAGTTTTGCCACAAGTCTAAACTACAATTATATGGAATGGAAAAAAGCAAATGTACCAATTTCATACACCATTTAATTGGGAACTTTCAAATGAACAATTTATGCATATAAAATTATTGAAAATATTCACCCTTGGGCTTCACACAGGCCTTCAAATTGTGTGACCAGTTGTCAATTACTATGCATATGGCACATATATCCAAATCAGCTACTGCTTCAGCAAGGATTCTTTTTAGGTTTATAGCTAGGGTCCTGATGTTTATATTTTTAAATTTTTAAAAACATAATAAAATTCCCTCAAAATTACATAAAACGATCCAAAACAAATAAAAATGTCTGAACAGTATCTAAGACTAATAATAATGAACTATGTTATGACAATAAACTTTCAGAGCAATTTTAGTGCATTTCTTTTGAACCAATAAATACCACTAGGTATTACAAAATATTAAATAATATGGAAAATATTCATGAATGAAGTACTTCAGTTACCATTGCAGTACAAAACCTTAGCCATATGCAGGTTGTCAAAACTGAAAGGTTCAGTTGTCTGCTAATACTGTTTTGTACTTTGAACAACTTCTTTCAACTTCAATAGGTATAATAGAAGCATATTTAAAAACACTGTCTCTGAATGACATATTCTCTTCAAATATGTCTATGCTCTAGTCTTGTCTTGATAATATTTTGGATATTTTTGATAATATTTCAATCCTTTTTCTTATTCTGAACAGTTCATTTTCAGTTTCACCATGCCCTCAGTCTCACTTTTCACATTTTGTGTATTATTTTTAGTTTTGTTGACTAAACTGTTTTATTTGTGTAATGCTATACAACTGAAGTTTCATGTTATGGCTTTTGGCAAAAATTCAAAACTTTATTTTATGCTGTCCAATTCTTCTATTTCAGGATCCAGTGCACTTCCAATTGCCTTAACATCTCCCCTACCAAAACTATTCACTTCACTTCCTACCTGAAAATTTTCACAGTTGTACATACAAGCACTCAGCTGTGTGAAACAAGTTCATTTTATTTCTAGACAGTTTATTTGTTGTATAGTGCAGCCTTTTATAAAGAGTTTCAGATAAATGCTCTTGCCACTTGAACTGAATGGCATGTGCCCTCATGAGGCAAAGATTAACAAGTGTCTTGTTGTGATGTTTAATATTAATGCACTCATATAGCCAAATAAACGGAGCATTATATAAATCAACTTAGGCACAGGTGTATTTACTTTTAAGTATTTTTAAAAGTTATGATTATTAACAAGCAATTCTTACTTTCATTGGTTCTCATCCTAACTCTCCAAAATGCTGATGAATCAATTTCTGTTTGGCATGGTATTCTCATTGCAATTTGTCCTCTTTTTTTCACTGTGTGCTGAACACAAGACAAACAAACTCAGCATAATTTCAGCTATACCTTTCCCTTGCACTCATGTACATACTTGAACTAAATGTCAGTGTCACATTATTTTTCTACAAGTAAAGTTTCAGTTGAGCCCAAACTAGTTCAGTAGTAGAGTGATATGATGAGAGTCTAAGCACCTTTTGATTTTTAAAGATCATCAACTGCCAACTGTTTTGTTAGATTAACTACTTTGAACCAGTTCTACATTGCTGCTATAGGTGGTATAGAATTAGGCATAGAAAAATGACAATAGTGCATAAATGTAACAGCACGTAAGATAGGAAATTTGATTATTTGTCTAGAATAGCAAGTTGCATTGTCCAATATATTTCCTATCATTAGGAAGATTTGGAAGCAAACATTAGCAAACAAGTTTTCAAAACTTTAACATTCATATCTTCATGATAATAACTTAATAAACTTTGGTGTCTCTAATGTTTTTAGCATGTTACACTTTCATCTGTACTCTGGAGATTTCAAAAACAGGCACATGAACCATCATCCTTGCCCTTTCTTATGATATGCATGTTGTTATAATGTTGATCTAAGTAAATTATAGACACCATTCAGAATGCAAATTGTTCAAGATATTTTAAGTACTCATATCTGCAAGATACAATTCTTAGATTTCCCACAATTACTCTCACTGTACTTTTTCATTTCCCCATTTCTGTTTTCTTTATTTATTTATAAAGATTTATCTTTTGAATAGTGTGACTTAAGTTTAAAAAACTTTGCTGTGTCTGGAACTTATTCTGTACTAATTTGTTTATCACAACATATTTATATTTTTCAGCCACAAAATTAATTTTAAATTTAATATTTATAGGTGTTGATTACTAATATTTCTGTTTGAGACTTGGTCCCAGCTCAGCTTCCAATTTGATACTCAAATTCACATCAAAACTTCCTTTCCATAATCTCCATAGCCTCACTGAATCATTACAAATGTGTGGTAACATTTGACACAACAGAGACTGACTAGAATTTCCCTGTGCTCTTTTATTGTGTTTATTTGTAGCAAAAAACCTCAGTGCTACTACTGATAACTCTGCTTACCCCACTCCAGTGTAAACTTATCATGTTTATTTGTAGCAAGAAGCTCTCAATGAAGTTACTGTTTACCATTACAGCATATGTTCTTTAACTCAATGTATTAAAACAGGTTCTGCAAACAAAGCTATGTCCAGCATTTTGTTCCGGAAATATTTAGTTTTGCAAAGATATTCTTAAATTTGGAAATAAGTTGATTAATTTCGGGAAATTTTTATATAACCTCCTCTGCAATTTGATGTAAGGCATGGGCTGCACAAGTAACAAGCACCATCTTATTGTAAAATGACGTGGTAATTTTGCTGCTGTTACATATAAGGCACTGTGTTTGTGAGGAAGAGGAGCATGTTTTCATGTTGCACACCATAAGGCCAGAGTAATTGCATGGACTTGTCAAACAGTTTACATATTTGAAAGTGATTGACTGCCTCTAAAAACCTCTCTGAAGACAGAAGAAAAATATGTCCTGGGGCATTTCTTTCAAGATTGGTTACCACTACATAAGTAGATTCTTCAATTGATACAAACATTTTCCCATTCACACATTCATGTATTTGATCAGTGTGTCTTTATAACATTGTAACAAGTAATTTTTTTGTCATGTTGAATCATTTGGTATGGTATGTCCAGTGTAGCATGTAACAGGATTAAATGTAGGGAGCACAAGGGATCAAGCCATTGCGGAGAAACAAACAAGTAATTTGTGCATAGATGGACCATCGATCAGTGGTGTGAGTGAAAAGGAAATGGCATCGTCGCTTCATACGATTATCAACATTTTGAACAAGGACTTAAGAAAAGCACAGAAGGAAATAGCAAGACTCCGTAGTGAAAACAATGCTTTGAAAATAGTGCGAGATACGATAAACAAGGACAAAGAAGTAATTGGTAAAATTGAAGCATTGGAAAAAGATATTGCTGAAATAAAAGAGGCAAATGCTATCCTACAAGCGAAGATTGCAAGTATGGATGCTGGATATACTGAAGTGCTATGCAAACACAAAAGAAGATACTAGAATCCAATTCAAAATAATTGAATTCAACTCCAATTCAAGATAATCGGTGTGATCCCAGAGACTAATACCACCAAAATAAATAAATCACCGGATGTCTTGGTACTAAGAGACTCCATGATAAAATTTGCAGGACAACTGTGTAAAAACAGAGATCATGATGTGAGATGTTTCCCAGGGGTTAAGCTAAGCAAACTTAAGTACCAAATCCAAAGTCTTAAATTAAAGGAACTTTATCCTTACATCGTAGTTGTGCATGCAGGATCCAACAATATAAAATCAGGCAGGCATATATGCTGAAGAAATTATGGGGGTTACCATGGACATTATAAACTATGTACAATCAGAGCTACCTAATCAATGTAATAATCAGTGGCATGATAAAACGGAAAAAAAATAGGGTAATGAGGATCAATAAAAAACTAAATTGGCTGTGTTCCACTACACAGTGTACTATTGTAGATGGAAACTTTTGGTAATGGGTTTAGAAGAGATGGTGTTGATTTCAATCCCAGGGGGTAACAGATACCAGTGTTATAGAAGTGAATGACTTAAGGGACCAACACATTCCCTTCCCAATGTCATTTAGAATATAGAAAACTATAATGTATTTAAGTCTAGGACAAAGGCTTTTTTGCAGAAGCAGTGCTTTTACACAGCAAAGGAATATCTGCAATTTAATAAATATCCATATACATAAGTCATGTGTTAACCATCTTATATTATTACTCTTCTTTTTTGTAGTTATATTTATATATTATATTGAATTTAGGTTAAGTATGTTTGATATCTAAATTGTATAATTTTTACTATTGACTTATCCTGGTGTCAAAGTACTGTGTACATAATTGATTTAAGAGGATTAACAAATTGAATTGAACACTAGAACAGCCAAGAATCATTGTGACTCCCAACATATAAACATGCAAAACTTTATTATTTTATTTAATAACATCATCATTTGAGTTTGAATTTTTAAATGATTTTAGAACACAAAACAAGTGGATATTAAATTATATATTTAACTTGAAAAAGTTATAGTATTCCTCATCTGAAAATTTAGCTTTTGCTTTTGAGTTCATGACGGTATTACACCTAGTTTTTCTCAGTTAAGTACATTGATTTGAAGGTGTTTTTTTTTCCCCACCCTCTCCTGAAGCACCTTACTCATTTTTCACAGATGATCTGTACTTTCATGCACATTTTCCACACACAGCTTTGTGGCACTTCTCACAAAAATCACTTGTCCTGTTTCCTTTATGCATACTGATTTGACATTTCTTTCACTTTTTGGAAAGCCTATGCCCTCATCCTTTTCCTCTTGTTGCTCTTCTTCTTGAGTTTTCCCCCCTTCACTTCATTCACCAGCTGAAGGATGAATTTCTTCCTTTTTATCTTTCTGTTTTTTACCTCATTGTAGATGACCCATGCATTGATTGCTGCCATGGCCAGCTCAGGTTGATTTCTCATCAAATTAGAGAAATCTGAGCAGCTCCTGAAGTCTATCCCATGACAGTGTGTCCATGATGAATTGAGATCCCCACAAATTCAACCAAAATTATTTACTGGCATACCTTTCGTATAGATTACTTCTCGGGTGTCCATGATGGCGATCATCTTCTCCAGTTCCTCGAGTGAAAAAGTCCACTGGTGTTTCAATTCCATCTGAGCATTGGATTTTCTATACTTGTTTATGAGATGTAACATTGATTCATCAAGCAGTAGATGAAAAGTGCTGATGGGAAAGACAGCCACTTGTTGGAAAGCATATGTAATGGGACCTCCCAGCTCTTTTAGAACATTTACACCAGCCCTTCTTCTGGGCAAAGATGATATGTTGATAACCACCCATTTAGATCCGTCTCTAGCAACCATTTTCACTGTGGAAGAATCTGATGGAGCCTGGCACTGCTGAGATGACTGAGGCAATGGTAGAGGAATATTAACACTTGCACCCACTTCAGATAAGGAATCCTAGCTAACATTTACATCACTGTCACTAGTTTTTGGCACAAATTCTCTACTCGAATCTGATAGGTTAATTTCTAATTCAATGTCGGAACTCTAAAAAAAAACCTGCAAAATCTCATCATCTGAAAGTTCTCTCTGATGATATATTATTCAAGATGACATCTTGAACACACAACACTACCTAAATAGGAATGTAATATTTACAGATAAACTGATAGAATACACACATGGCGGGTCCCAGCAATGAGCCAATATTTCTCTCTGCACATTGTTGATTACTCTGAACTATTACTGGGTCATTTGTTGAAAGTTTTACTGTGCAGTTATGCTATAAATTGATAGGCGTCAAACTGACCCCTCTCTGCATTCTAGGGATAGGACATCATAAATCATTGAAAAAATAAAATACTTTATATCCAAATTTAACATCATAAAGAGGAAGAAAATAAAAGTCATGAAGTTTGGTGGGAAAATATGCAATAATAACTCAATTAAATATACTTACGAAGCTGTTGACAATGGAGTGATATATATATATATAAACAATGTATACAGTTTTTTTCACACTAACTCCATTCACTTACATAAAATTTGGACATATGTTTCGGGAGCGCCCAAAACATATGTCCAAATTTTATGTAAGTGAATGGAGTTAGTGTGAAAAAAACTGTATACATTGTTTATGCAATAATAAATTTACTCACAAGTCATTTTAACCCCTTCTACAGTTCTAGTGTTAAAGAAACCGTGCAATTTTGCATTACTGTGTTTCCAAAGCAGAATGTTTGTGCGTAAATACAATTCATACAGTTCTTTACAAAATTAAGATGATTGCTACTGATGTAGATGTTTCTTTTAACAGTAATTGATACACTTTAATTTCGTTCACATTTTTAAGAGCTAGCAAATTTTCTCTTGCTTGATATATTGTTGCTATGTGAACTGTTTATTGGCTGCAACTTTTAACTTACAAGCTTTACAAAATAACATAAGAGTTGTTTCTTGAAAATATATTTTCACTAAATTCTGATAAATTGTTTTATGTGGCCTGCAGTGAATCATTTTTGTTTTAATATTTCAGTAAATGAAACAATGGTCCTTACAAGTAACATGTTTGGCTGAGACTGGCAAAAAGCCCTTAGTCCCAGGTATTTTATGTTTCCAAATATGATTTATCCTAATTTACACCCTTTGCACTGCTTCCAAGGTTCAAATTGAGTGCAAACATTCAGATCTCCAGCAGTTGTAGACTGTGCTGAATTCATGGTACCTCTCTAAGGTTTGGTAAACAAATCTGACCAAATGGACTTGAAAAATTGAACCTGTCAGTGATAATAGAAGATAAAACTTTGAGAAAAGTACAAAAAACAATCTTAAAATTATAATGCATTTATTTCTTTTTCTTTGTTTGTTTGTTTCTTTTTTTCTATTCTTTGTTTGTTTCTTTCTTTATAGTGGAGGTTATATTGCAGTTGCTAATGAAATAATACCATGATTGAAAAATTTGGGTCATGTCGACCTAAACACTATTATTGTCCACAAGTAAGTGAAGCAATTAGAGTGTTTAGGTCAAATAACCCAAATTTTTCAATCATATAAGTGACTTCACGGTTATAGTTTTTAAATCAATTCCGTGCGCACGCGCATGTGTAGGCATGCGTGCGTATGAGAGATAGAGAGAGGCAGAATAAAGTAAGATAGCCATTTAAATTTTTGCTCGTATGTCCCCCCCTCCCCTTTTTGAACTTAAAAATGACATTTGTCTTCTCTCTCCCCCCTTCATTTATTTCTATAAATATGTCAATGTTAACATATCTGGCGCCATTGGTAGCACACAATAGTAATTTATGCTGAAAAATAAAACATGAATATATTATAAAATCAATACTTGAATGTGGGGTGCTTGATTAATTCATGTTGCAGCAAACTAATCGCAGTGCATTTCACCATAAATGAACAACATTTCTAAGACACACTGAATTTCTAAACTCTGCCATCGTACAAGTGACCGCCACGGGTGGCCGAGGTCGTTAAGGCATGGACTCGTGAGCGGGAGGTCTGCGGTTCGAATCCCGCCAGGACCGTCCTCCCTGACTGGGGTTTTTTCCAGGTTTTCCTCAGTCTTCATAACTGGCAAATGCCGGGGAGGTACCTAAACTTAGGCCTGGAACGCTTCCTTCCTTAAAAAAAAAAATATATCCTTTCCCAATTTATCATTCCAACTCATGTATCACCAGTGTCCACCGCCTGTGGTGCCTCAGTAGTGAAAACGGGCGTTAAACACCACTCAAAAAAAAAAAAATTGTACAAGTGCCATTCTTTATTTTAGGGATAAGCAAACTGTTTGTTATATTTAAAACTGATTTTGTGCTTCAACTAATAAAATGAAGAAGCTCATATATTCTTAATTAGCTGGTGAGGGGATTTAATACTGTTATGCTCCACTTACCATTGAATTATACAGAATATGTTTCACAGTTGATGGTGCAGGCAAAGGCCTCTGGAACATGTTTTGTATAATTCAGTGGTAAATGGAGCGTAAGAGTATTAAATCAACTCACTAGCTAATTACGAAATATTTAGAACTTTTAACAGTGAAGTTATTTAAAATTATATTTGGTTAGATTTTTAACACTGGAACTTAACTAACTTCACAAGATTAGTGTAAGTTAAGTTAAGCAGCTGTTAGCTAAACAGACAATCAAAGTTAGCTGTTAGACATGTAGAATAGCTGGTGCCTCTCTTGCTTATGATTACATTGTGGCACAAAAAATTAACATGTCTTGTCGGGTTGACCATCAAAAAACTGCTTAACCTCTGCATTCAAAATATGATTTTACATACTGAGAATGAAATTACCTTTCCCTTTCACAATATAAAAGCATTGTTAAGTTTGGTTCTTAATCTTGTAGGCCTCTTTTATTCACATTAATAACACTAACCAAGTTGCATATATATATATTTTTTTTACAAGCATCTGACATTAAAATTTTACTCTACCCTTCTTCAATCATATATTTGTGTGTCCAGACTTATTTCACATCTTGCAACTTGGAGAAGAAATCATAACCCACCACATAAGGGGAAAGGGCTGTTAGATCATTTAACCTCTTTCAGTTGATCAGAACTTGCCCTGATTGGTTAAGCTTTCATGAATGTGCACTTGATATCTGCAGACTGAACTATTCCCTTAATAGCAACCTATCCTGGAAGGCTTTTTAGTATCTGGGGTCTGTATATCCTGTGATTTTGAATGCAGCTCTAGATGAGCTGGTGTAAAAAGTATTTTCTTAGCTCTTGCAGGTTTTCTTGGTCCTCTTGGACCAACATTTTTCTGATGGAAGGATATTTTTTGTTTACATCTCTTTTATATTAAAATGACAGACAGTTAGATAAGGACTGCATCAGGTGACTGAAATAAAACATAGATGGATGACCTGAACTTATCATTGCCAACATTCATTGCTAAAAGAAGATGTGTATCTCGTATTCCTTTTTAACAATGAAACAGAATTTCGGTGTCTGATACAACAGTTTTATATGATAACTATTTATATCATTTTGTCACTCAAAGATACTTTTATTAATGTAATTCAGAATGCCTACATAGCTGATTTCTGGTGAAAAGGCATATATACCTTTGTAACTTTGACCTATTCAAATGTCATTAAGCCCTTCTTGCATTAATGCACAGATGATAATAGCAATTCTGTTTTCCTTCATTGACTCTTCCATTATGGAAAACAAGTACAAACTGTGCATTCCTACTCAGTAATGTTAAAATAGAGCTTTATCTAGACAGTGCAGCAGCACTCTCAGCATTTTTGTGCAAAGAATTTATGATATTCATAGGTATGCAAATTGATGCTGTTTTGTAACTTGGCAAGATTTTACCTCATGAATTTCTATACCTTTTACACTTCATATCCCACAGACATGCTAATAGTATAACATTGATGTGTTTTGTTTGTTTCTTTATGCAGACAGTAATTGGTTTTTTTTTCTTCTTCTTCTTCTTTCTAGGGTTGTTGAAGGTGATACAACTCATGACTGTGAAAGGAAGAAAGTAATATAAAATTTTAATTATTGTGTTTAAATTTAATGACATAACCATTTTTTATAAATGAGTATAAGGATCATTACATTTTCACTTTTATATGGTATTATTTAATTATTTATGATAATTGAACAAAAATGAGCATTTAAATGGTATAATATTTTCCTCATTATGTCATTTCCTATGCTAGAAAATATAACTATGATGTTGTGATATAGTAGTAACACCATACTATTTAAAAACTAAGACTATAATCAATGTGCAAAAAGTGCCTTTGTTTTTATTATTTTTCTGGATTGGAAAGGCATTGTTTACTATTCATTAAGCAAAAGATTTGTTACACTGGAGTTATATTGTCTCTTGGAAGGAGGAGGGGATTTCTAAATCTGAAAAATGCTGCTGAGTATAGAATATGAGATACCGCGCAATAAACAGTAATCATTTTATAATTAGTAAGGGTGTATATTGTAATTTGAAATGTTTAAGTACTGTTTTTAATTTATAAAAGTACAAAACTAGTTGCATCTGCTGTTATGCATTAATTTAAACATCCAAATGAGACTAAAATTTGAAAAAGGATATCTAGGTAAAGATCACAAGTCTCAAAACTCACTAAAATACTAAAATCATAAAATAAATAAAACAGAATAATTTTCAATCTAAAATGTCTGGTGTAAGTGAATAATTGTATGTAGACAGAATTTATAGATGAATTACTTCATTGCAAATTACATTGCTTTTCAAAGCAGAAATTTTCACATTCATTTGCACAAAATAATGAGCACAGAAATTATTCTGGTCTATCTTGTATAAATTAATATGCATTTATCTCTATAGCAGATAACAAGGGGAAAAACTGGTGCTATTTTTTTGAGTCAGAGATGTTTTTGCAAAAGGAAATGAAACTATTAATCTCATTTTGCTCTGCTGAATATATTCTTTTAAAATTATCACTGAGATTCCATCATATAAAAAGCAAAGAAAATAATCAGTATTATCATTGGCTATTCTATTTTTATGCTTTTTTTCTAGTGATTTATTAATGAGAATTATAAAAATTTTCAAAATGTAATAAAGTTTGTTACAACTGGCGAAGAAAGTAACAAGAAAGGAACAATGACTGTTTATAGTTCTTCAGATTTTTTTTTCTTTTTATTCGTGTTTTAGAGCATTTTAAATGTCATAGTTTGTTATTTATCATTGTTTCTATTGTTACTCAAGATTATGCTTTACTCATACAGTGAAAATACAGAGCAGTCCTGCCAAAGTATTTAATGGGAAGTACTTCATAGAGGTTAGCTATGTAGGGTCTCTTGATGTTTTGCATGCACAATGATGTGCTTGTGTGATGTCAAGCTTACTGTCATTCCACTTTGTATTGTCATGAATTATATATGCTATAAAAGTGTCAGTTAATATTAGCAAGACAAATAAACCAGAAGAACACAATCCATTATTAAAACCTCAGTTATTTAAAGTTATTAAACCTCCAACAACTAGTCCTAAAATAAATGCATAATATCATTTAAATTTAA
Source organism: Metallyticus violacea (assembly GCA_030762175.1). Lineage (NCBI taxonomy): Eukaryota > Metazoa > Arthropoda > Insecta > Mantodea > Metallyticidae > Metallyticus > Metallyticus violacea. The sequence continues at coordinate 381,846,419 of CM060846.1, forward strand.
TTCTGTTACATTACTTCATTAAAAACATAAAAAAAACTGCTGTTCCAGGGGCAAGGCTAATGGTGTGTTCTCATTCTTGTCATCTTTGCTGTTACCATCATCACCATCTTCATTATTGCTGTCATCTGTGTCACTGTCATCTCTTAAATGAATAATTAGTGGTTGAACATGCCTCGGTTGTTAGTTCTTTGCACTTAGATAAGATAAGTTAGTAAGTAGCTTGTGGTTATCTTCACACACACAAACACATATTTGCTGAAGAAACATGTAACACTGTTATTTTCCATACTTTGCTTCTATATCCATTGGATCTATTAGTTTCCCTAGTACTAGCCCTGCTAAGTGATATCACATTTAAATACTAATGCTAATATACTAGTTAAACTGGATATTACAAATTTATTTCATGGTCTTACTGACACACTGCACAGAGCACAGTGAGAAATCAGACTGTCAACCTTATTTGTAATTTCACAATTTTTTAATTTACAGCAATAATAATAATTCTTTATTCATAATTTAACAACATGTTGCAATAGATTTTGTCAGAATTCACAGATTATGATTGCAAGAAATTAATTTCAATAACATACAAGATAATTTGACAAGAGTGAATATAATAAAGAAAAAAAAAACAAAAAAAAAAACGTACAAGGTATATTTCTGCCAGAAAATCATATGCTATTTAAGTCATCCTCAAAACCATAAATACTGAACAGTAAAAGGATACAAGATTAAGTTAACTATAGCAAAGACAATGAAATACAAAATAGGTATATACCCTTAGCAAATCAATTAATCTATGTTGAGCAGAAATTAAAAGGGAATGAAAAGATTAAGGTAACAATAAAAAAGAAGAGAATAAGAAAAACAAAACTATATGTTTGCCAACATACAATGAAGAGCACTCACGCATAATACAAACAATGGGTACAACCAAGAAATTGTAGACAAAAAAATCAATAAATTCAAACAAGAGAAGTTAAAACAGGTGACTACATTGGCTGCAAGAAAAGAAACTACCATTCTCAGAGAGTTTGCTATTACAGTGAACAGCGTAAATAATCTGCTCAACTCAGGTGATAAAATGACAGAATTCCTTTTGAAAAGAAACCAGGAATCAATAAAATCAACTGCTCAGAATGCAACAAAGTGTGTATTGGCAAAACAAAATGAAACACTGGAATGAGGCTCCAAAAACACTGGAGAAACATCAGATACAATCAGATAGATAAATCAGCAGTTCCATATCACTTTTGGAGAGATATACATGATATAGAAATGGAGATGAAATTGCTGCAATTTGTAGATAGATTTTGCAGTTCGGAATATGGGGAAAATTTTGTATAAAAAATATGAACATAAGATTATGGGCTTTGAGATCCCAACAGAAGACAAATCAATAAAAAAGTTCGTAAAATATCATTGAGAGCTACACCAAGTCCATCCAACCATCAATGAATCCGGCAGTTGACTCACAGCTGATGATGCAGGCAATGGCCTGTGAAACATGTTCTGTATAACTTAATATTAAGTAGAGTATAAGAATATTAAATTAACTCACCAGCTAATTAAAATAAATCATAAGCTATTTAATCACCATCAAATTTATCAATACTGTACATAATTTTGCTAGTAAGGCACTTTTTGATGTACTTTTGAAAACTGTGTTCAAATGTGATGAGAGTTTATTATTATAAGTCTTACACCTATAAGTTTATAACTATATTTTGATTTGGACATTCTGCATATAGAACATCCAGATAATTTTATGTCTTGTGTGATGATTATATATTACATTGCATGTGCTAAACAGTTTAAATTATCCTTTATAAACAGTAGACAATTTAAACATATAAAGAGGAAAACATCATAATTTTAAGTTGCTGAATGTTTGGGAAGAAGACAATCCAATAATGCATCTAATACCTTTTTTTCCTCCCCCTCTCTCTTTCTCCAAGTAAATATATTTTTGGCCCCAGGAGAATCACCCCACAGCAGTGTACCATATTGCAAATGAGTATGGAAAAAGAATAATAGGCTAATAAAAAAAATATAGTTTTCACTAATACAAGATTTTAACTTATGAAGAAGATATATAACTAGATAATTTACAGCAAAGATGATCGGTATGTGTATTTCAAGTAAGTTTCTCATCCATATATAAACCTAAACAGATTTTGTTGTGATAAATCCATTGGGTAAGTTTTTTAAATGGAAATAAATTATTTATTTTACTATAATTTAAAGTCAATCTATTATATGATAACCAATTAATTGCTTATGCAATTCTTATAATGAAGTTGATACTGGCTTTCTTGTAATTTGGCACTGCATCTTTTTGATATGACTTTAATATAGTGTTAATACTTAATTTTTTGGAGGTAGTCAATGTGATGTTATATTCTTTAAAGAACTCTTTTAAATTTTATTTCCTTTTGGTGGTAAGTGAATTTCTAATACTTACTATTTTCATTCACCAATTTTCTTATCTACAAGATAAATGTTGAAAACATTCCAAAGAGCTGCAAATTTTTTTTTTTTAATTTTTTTTTTTTTTTTTTTTTTTTTTTTTTTTTTTTTTTTTTTTTTTTTTAATTTTTAATTTTACTTAAGGATGCTCTTTAACATCTCAGGTCATCAGCGTCCAATTCTATTCAGGGCGTGAAACTGCAGACAACTTTTGCTCAGAGGCCTCTTCTTTCAGGCTTGAGGTTTTTATCATGCTGTAAATGTACAACACGGGACCCACGGCTTTACTTCCCTTCCAAAGGAAGCCATACTTGTGATTTTTACGCCCGAAAAAATCCATCGATCCTGGCCAGGTTCAAACCCTCAACCTTGGGTTTAGAAGGCAAGTATGGTTACCACTACACCACCAGGACCAACAAAAGAGCTGTATTGCAGATGTTAGGTATTCTTTATGATATTTCTCCTTACCAAGTGGAACATTCATCAATCAGTGTGTAAGACTATTGCTGACTGCATGTTAGGATTATAGCTATTGTTCTTAAAGTAATTATCTGTGAGAGAGTTTTCTGTATATTCCAAGGCAAGTTTGTTACCATCTTTAATTATTTATAAGTCTAAGAAGAACAGATAGCCATCTTCTTCAATTTCTAAAGAGAATTGTATATCTCTGTAAAATTAAAAGGTCTCTTCAGTTTAATTTTTGGAAACTGTTGCAAACACATAATTCACATACTAGTGACATGTCTTAAAAATTAAAGGAAAAGCCTTAGTTGTATGTAATTCTAGTGCACTCATAAACAGATATGCCAGGAATGGAGAAAGTTAATTGCCCATTGCTAATCCAGAAGTTTGTTAAAACTGAAGTAATTCTTCTTAATGCCACAGCTCAGTAAGTCTTGTCAATTCATATATTTTTTCTTTGGATAATTATATGTATAATAGCTTTTTTTTTTCCTCCCCAAATTTACCTCTAGGAATACTGGCAAATAAATCATTAACATCAAAAGAAACAAGATAATTAAATAATATATTGCTTCATTGTTAATGACTTCTGTTTAATTCTTCATTACAACTTAGCATGATGATTTACATCTTCTGGACATAACTGCTTTCCTTCACATAAATTTGAAAAACTATATAAGACATTTTCTCATCGTACTTCTAATTCAAGAACCCAATTATCATCCCAACATACAGAAGATTTAAAAGGAAATGCCCCACTGATCTATGTATATAATAGTGCAGCCTGTATACATTTCACTCTTATTGTTGGATAATAATGGTTTGGTGTTTCCTGTTGTTTATGCATTATCTTCAAAATGTATGCAAAACTTTATTCTATTAATTGATACAATAAAGTTAACTGATATTTTAAAAAAATTATTTATTTTGTAGGCATATTAAGATTTTGTAAGCCCCTAGTCCATCTAATTGATGAGCATAACAGTCCCCCATTCAGGAAGCAGGGAACAAAATGCATATTAATGCCAGAGTCTGTGGTCTCTGTTAATAACACAGGCCTTTATGCTGCAGCATACTCGTTATTGTTGCTCACTATATATATTAATCACATAATGTATAGCTTGTACTTCTTTACTTCTCTGCATACTTGGCAAAATAATACAAGATGATACTTTTTCTTGTAATTGTAGCATTGTCAATGTAAAAAACAGCATTATTGTTTCTCAGGTTTGCAGTATTAAGGAAAATTTACTATATCACAAAAAAAATGGGGTATTTTAAAGTTAAATTGTGCTATAGGTTTGTTGTTCAATCAGTTAATACACTTTACTGTGCCATCTATGCCTCATAGCATATATATGAACTAGATAACTGCTAGAAAATGCACTGAATTTAGGAATTTTAACCTCCAGTTCTTCATAGTAACTATGATAACTAAAGCTCTACTAGTACTTTTAGCATTCTGAAGCCAATCAATTTACAGATTTCAAAGTATTATGTTTAATTTATCATTTATGTCAGTTGAGGAATAGAGATTTCAAATTATTAGAATAATAAACACAGAGTTTTGAGAATCTTTGAATTATTTTTCCAATAAATAACTGTTGAATTAAAAACATTTCTTAATGAGTGATTTTTAATTGTTCTCCCCTCATCTCTCTTTTTGTGAGCTTGTAAGGTGGCACATGTATTTATTTGGCAATTACCTGAGTAATGCTTGTTTGTACTAGGCAGCAACATACGCATATGCAAGGCCAACAATCAATTATGGGAATTGTGTAGGATTAATGTAACCAGTAGTTGCAATAATAATAATAATAGTTTATTCACCATTTGGTAATTACAATAATTACAATAGACTTTGTCAAAAGAAAAAAGGAGAAAGGGGCTTAAAGCCTATGGAAGCAGCTTATTTGCATTACATACATTATAGTTTTTTTTATTATTATTGTTATTTCATATTACTCTTATTTGCTACTTCCAATTCTTGTATGCTATAGAAAGGACGTTTAATTAAGCATGTATATGAATACATATTCTCTTTGAATGGGTCGGTCCTGGTGGTGTAGTGGTTACCATACTTGCTTCCTTCACCCAAGAACATGGGTTCGAACCCGGCCAGGACCAATGGATTTTTTTTCGCGCTTAAAAATCATAAGTATGGCTTCCTTCGGAAGGGAAGTAAAGCTGTGGGTCCAGTATCGTACATTTACGGCACGAAAAAGAACCTCAATCCTGAAAGAGAGGCCTCTGAGCAAAATTTGTTGGCTGTTTCACGCCCTGAGTTGAATGGGACGCTGATGACCTGAGATATTAAAGAGCATCCATAAATAAATCACTAAAAAAAAAAATCTTTGAATAGCTGAATATTTACAGCACTTATTTCAAAAGAAAGTGAATGAAATCTTTTATTCCTGTTATTTTGTAATATACAGAGATCTTTTGCAACCTATGATATGGCATATCTACTCTGTTTCTGTTACGTGTGTTATATGTGTGTATTTTACCCCTTACATTATAAATTTGCAAATTCTCTTGAATATGTACCAAAACATCTGTGTGTAGTGTCCAGTTTCACTCTGCATGTATCAGCTGTATTAGTCATGGATCAGAGATTTAGTACAAAGCAAATAATTTCCATTTATTGTAACTTTATGAAACCAATCACTAGTTTAGTTTCAAGAACATTTTCCTCAACTTAGTTCACCTAACAGAAGTACAACTCATAAAATAGTAAACAAATTTAGGATCAGTATTGGACCAGAAATGAAATTGAGAACATTATTGCAAATTTAATGTTTTTGAATGTTGACTGACTGCAATGTAAGTTTACAGCTGTTTGGTGTGCTGCATCTAAATTGCTTCAACATCTGTTGACTGCAATAGAAATTTACTGTATTTGTCCAGAGATGGAATGTTAACATTCATTATTTTATCTTGACAAAACCATGAAATTAAGGAAGAAATAATTTTGTTAAAAGAAATACATATTCCAATCGAACATTCCCATATACATTGGGGAATATATATATATATATATATATATATATATATATATATATATATATATATATGTGCGTGTATGTATGTAAATAGTTTGATTGGAATATGTATTTCTTTTAACAAAATTATTTCTTGCTTAATTTCATGGTTTTGTCCCCAATAATTAGTTGTTGTTACCCTGATTTTTCCAATTGTTTAAGCTGCTCATTTCTTCTTGGTTTCCATATCTCACACAGATTGTCCTATGTATTTTAAATTGCAATCTGAGGATTCTGTTGCATATAGACCTGATTTTTTTCCTCTTGTGTTATGCTAACTTTTATCAAAAAACCTAATACATTTTTTATATTGTACTTATTTTGTGATGCTAATTTTGCTTCGTGTTCTTTGAATATCTTCCCCAAACTTGTAATGATATGTGTATCTGCTGTATTCATAATTTTCTTTGATATTTCAAGTGTAAAATTGTCTAATGATTTTTTTATTTTTGAATTTATTAATCTTGTTAACTTTAGCAGTAATGACGTATTCTTGATTATTGCTGTATTGCATATACATTCAGCGGCAGAAAAAGTGAAACAGCAAGCTATCCTCTGTGTTTTATTTTCCTTCCTTTCTTTTCTTTTGTTTTCACATAACTTAAGCTTGGATTCAAGCCTTACATAAGGCCAACCTTGCAACATTACTGAAACACAACATGTCTAATGGCAAATCAATGGATTTAAAAAGCTTTAGTCCATTCCTTGGAATCTTTTTTTGAATTCTGACTTACTGTTAATTTTCCATGTAAGGCGGTTTTTACAACAATCACCACAAAACAATGTTTAAAATTGTTACTGTGCATTGTTGTGCTGCATGATAATTTAAAGCATTCAAGCTTGCCTGCTCTTAGAGCTGAAGATGCAGCAAGGGCTTTGTCATTATTGGAGGCTGGATGACATCTACGTTAATTTACGGATGTCATTGGCACTTCTCATTTGAATGTACGTAGGATTGTCCAGAGGTTCATATAGGATGGAATCTACATCAGGAGGCCCAGTTCTGTATGTAGGAGGAGTACCTCTGATCGCAATGATTACTTTCTTTTACTGTAAGTTCCTCGCACTTGGCATGCAACTTCAATGTAGGCCAGGAATAATTTGCAGCAAGTATAGCATATTGACATCAGTGAAAGATCAGTTAGAAGAAGTCTGTATGAAGTGAATTTACAGTCAAGAGACCTGCAAAAGGACCCTTGCTGACCAGGGAACACCATATCTCTGGGATGTGCTTAGCTCACACCCATCAAAACTGGACTATGCAGTAATGGAGCACGGTACTCTTCATGGATGAGAGCAAGCTCTGTTTGAAGGTACCAGATAAGAGGGAGAGAGTATGGAGAATGCCAGGAGAATGTTATGCACCATGCACTTTCTCATCAAGGACACCTTTTAATGGAGATACAGTATTGGTTTGAGTAGGGATCAGCATTGAAGCACCGCCACGGGTGGCCGAGGTCGTTAAGGCTCGGACTCTTGAGCAGAATGTCCGGGGTTTGAATCCCCCCACGACCGTCCTCTCTGACTGGGGTTTTTTCCAGGTTTTCCTCAGTCCTCATAACTGGCAAATGCTGGGGAGGTACCCTAAACTTAGGCCTGGAACACTTCCTTCCTTAAAAAATATCCTTTCCCAATGTATAATTTCATTTCATCTATCATCAGTGTTCACTGCCTGTGGTGCCTCAGTGGTAAAAACGGGTGTTACACTACTAAAAAAAAACATTGAGCAAGGACGGAACTGGTGTTCATCGAGAATGGTTCACTGACAGCACATCGGTACATTGAGAAGATTCTTGCTGATCATGTAGTGCCTGTTACATCCGTTATAGGCGACATTATCCCTATGCACGATAATGCTCGTCCACAAATTGTTCAGTGTGTTTCTGAGTTCCTGGATGTGTTTGGGATGGAACATATGATATGGCCAACATGCAATCCAGACCGGAACCTAATAGTACAGCCTGGGACATATTTTGGAGGCATGTTAAGGATTGGTTCCCTGCCTCACTGGCAGACGTTTGGACTGCACAAACCGATACCACAAGATGGACATTGCAGATCTTATCTGGAGCATACTTGACTGAAACACAACTATAATAGAGGTAGAGGTGGCAATACTCATTACTGAAACCGTTGTTATCTTACACAAACAGCCAAAAAACCATTAAACATGTCAATTTCCAACATTTTCAAAAGTATGTTTATTGTGATGTTTGCCCATATTTGAAGAATTTTCTGCACTAAAATCAATAATGGGGTAGAATTTGTGCTTAAAATTCCCCTTATGTGTTACTTGAATGATAAAATGTTTAAATAATTGTTTAAAAAATTCTATTTTAATATTTATGTCTTTGTTTCATTAAACACGGATTTTTATTTTAAATATGTTTTAAAATTGTTTGCCTCTTTTTCTGCTCTTTGTATATTGTGATTCTTTTTTATTTTCTGTTGTGAGTGGGAGATTAACTCTTTGTACCATCTTTTGAAAGTGGTATATTTATGTGGCATTGGTTTATAGCTATTTTTTATGTAGTTATCAGTATGTGTACCTTCTCTATAAATACCAAAGTTAAATTTGACTTTCTAATGATTTTCAAATCTAAAAATGAGAGTTCTCCATTTTCTTCAGTTTGTATGGTGAATTTTATAGTATTCTCTTGTAAATTCAATAGTTTTATAGCATTTGATGCATATTTCTTTAGTATTATAGCAAATATATCATCTACGTATCTGTAACAAATTTTAAAAATTTCCAAAAAGTATTTATGATGTGTGTTTCAAAAAACTCATGAATATAAATGCAGAAAGTGGTTTTTGCATAGCACCTCCTGATAAATTGGTACATTTGGTAGGTTTTTTGACTGAATATAAAAAATTTTGCTGTATGCATAAATTTGCGGTTTTTATTAGATCTTTCATTCTTGTCTCTGTAAAAGTATAAATGTTAGCTATTTTCTTAAGAGGTTTGTAAGTTTTTTGTGAAATGTTGGGGAATACTGCTTTAGGTCTTCTTTTGAAATTGTGAAGTGCTTCAATTTTTCTACTATATCACATATATTTAATACATTGACTTTGATACTTTTAAAGGAGTTGAATTTACTATTAAGCCATTTTGCTAGTTCATATGTAGGGGAATTATTTACTACTGTCTCATACTGTGGTCTTGTTTATGAATTTTTGGAAGTACATAAAGTCTCAGTAGAGTAGGTTTGTCTTGGATTATTTTATATTTTGGTATGTCTAAGAGGATCTTTTTTGTGTTCTTTTAATGTGTTAAAAACAGTATTATTGCAGGTTTTGAAAGGGTTCATATTTATATATATATATATATATATATATATATATATATATATGTCCATCCCATTCTACAATTTTTCAACCCGTTAATGAACATTTTATTTGGTAAAGCAGCATTCACATTATGTACAATGGTATCATCCATTGCCACTCCTTGGTTATCCAGAAGAATGTTCATTTCAAAACTCACAGCTCTGCCAGCAAAATCTGCTAAGTTTTTCAATGCCTTTTATAGTACCTATCTTGCGAACCATCTCATCCAAGAATTGAATTTCCAAAAATACACACCTTTTATACTGCAATTTTTCCTCCAGCCTCTTTGAGTAAAAGGCTTGACAAAAACACCTGTATGCTTATATTTTCCTTTGTGACACAAAAACATAGCTTTTTCAATATTTTCTGTTTTATTCCTAATTGCAGCTCACTTGAATATTCTAACTTTAATAAAAGACAGCAGCAGAACTTCTTGTAGAGGCTTGCAAATAAGAGTCATCCAACTGTATCTTAGCGAAAATCTTGTTCTATGCTAACAAATAGTGTGAATGTCTTGCTTGTTAACTTAACTTATATTTCATCATCTTTTTGGAACTAAGTCAAACACTGTGCAATGAGCACGACCATGGTTGGTTTAAATGTAAGATAAATTAGAAGTAAGGCTTTAACTGTTAAAGTGTGTAACCTAGCCTATCTGATGGTGCACCAGCAAATAATAGAAATATTAAACACAGCTGACTGAATCATACTATATGCGGCTATGAGTAGTTTCCATATAGAAAAGCTACAAATTAAATAATAAAAAATATTCCTATTAGCGATTAATATACCTATACCATAATCCCATTTGTGATACATTGCATTCATTTGACAAGGAGAGGTAGGGGCCATCAAATAATTAACAACAAAAATGACAAATATATTGTTGAGATGAAGAATAATTGCTGGAATATGGGTGCCAGAGGTTTCCGCGAACGCCGAATTCGCAAAGAGAGTTCGTTAAAGTCGTATGCGAAGCTGTCCCCACCTTGTATGGGTAAGAAAGTGGGCAGCCTTGGGGAAAGAGTTACAACGGCGCTATCATCAATAAAAATGAGGAATTTTAACGTGGCAGAAACTGCAAACCTTTTCTGGAAAGCTCATTGGAGACAATTTTAAATTAATAAGAGGTCATTTTATTAAACATGTTTTGTTTTTAAGTATTCATAGAATAATTTTCAAGGTTCCTTTGCTTTACACGTTAGTTTTTTTCATGTTCTGTTAGCCTTCATGTTTCACTTTCCTGCGTTTAACACAAAACGGAATGATGGTTATCCTATGATTATTTTAAAGTGTAAATTCTGAGTTAAATTTCTTAAGCAGTCCCCCTAAACTCCGATGACCTTGCATTTTCCGGACACTATGATGACAGAACATATGAAGAATAATATTTATTTTCTGTATACTCATATTCACAGTAATGTGTGTAAAGCAAATATTATTAAAAGAAACTCGGCTGAAATTTCGAGCCGTCTGGATGATTTGTTAGCATTTATTGATGGCTACAATGAACAGGAGTAAATAAACTTGCATTAGCACAAACTTTCTTTTCTATTCTGGCATAAACTAAACATAAAAACATTTAAAGAATTCATGACTATCATTATTGTTATTACAATATAGCTATGCAGTTATAATCAACTTAATTTCCTAATTTTTGTATCATATTCTAATTCAGGTGGCATGTCTCGATTTCAACAACAAAATAATTAAGTATATTGACATTAGTACCGTGCAATAACGATAATTTCTGTATACTAAATACAAATATATTTATAGGAATTTCACTCGTCCTAAAAATGTCTTCTGCTTTTCTAGGAGGTGAACCATTTTTTAAATGTCTACAGATGGAGCGATGTTCTCTACGAACAAAACCATCAGTTCTGACGTCATGGTTGTTCATAGCCAAGTCTTTATTAATATCTGCCTCTCAGCGAACGCAATAGTCAGGATAATTCTAAGAAAATATGATTTGAGTGCTTCTAACCTTCTTGAAATACCACATATGTGTGAAGAATTACAGTAATAAACACTTGTAATTCTTTAAACAGTCCATGACAGTCGACATCACAATCTATGCATCAGACAAATCATTTCAGATCTAGGCGCAATATTTCAAATATGTTATTATTTTGTGTGAATGCTTGAAATCTGGTTTTTATATTTGACTGAATATCATTTATCACAGCATTGAAAGGTTCTATTCTAAATTGATTTCTAGGTTTATTAGAGGTGCGTCAGCAATCTCGTTCTGAAACATCGCCGTTCATCGTTAAATTATTTATTCGAAGTTAGTGCAATGTCATGTTTGCCATTTCTTGCATATTTCTAAGCAAATTGAAATCTTGTACCCAAACATAGAACTCAGCCATAAATGAGTTTGAGTTTGTGTAAATAAGAAAGACTCGCTATTTTACCAAAGTTTGTTCACTGTGTTTAATATGAAACAGACCACGTAACTTTTATTTAAAACTGATTCACAGCCGAAATCTGTTGGTGAATCATCAGAAATGCTACAAAGATTATTAATTGTTTCAAAATATAATCTAATTGAAACTGCATTCCCAACATGTTTCAGGGAAATTCGCTGTATTTTGTTCAAGATTGCTCTTATTTACAGAAAATAATGTGTATTCTCTGTATTAAATAAAATATAACGATTTGTTTTGTAGTATCATCTAATAGAAGGATCCAGTTGTGACGGCCGTATAGTGTGAAAAATGCTCTTGGATGCAATGTCCATATTCGCGCTCTTACATCGAAACATCAACCATATTATCGTAGCCCGTACCACGACAGATAACGGTGTTGAGACCCAACGATTCATTTTCTTTCAAAATGGCACCAATTAGTGCAGCAGCATATGTTTCGTGTATGGAAACAAAACCAACGAAATACTCTTGGTATCATTTTATCTGTACATCAACAAATCTCAAAATGATAGTCATTTGTTCAATTTTAGTCCAATCAATTAATATGGATAGGTATTTAGGTAATCTAGTTTCATTTACGAGTACTTTGACCATTTTTACTGAGTGCAAATTAATTCAATAACCTCTCTTTTAATTTCTTGGTTTATATAATAGTTATGCATTATTTAATTTTATTTTATTTGCAAAAATGTTCTTGTGTTATATTTTGCAAGTAATTTTACCAAATCTATAAAATTTTCTAAATTACATTATATGTCTAAGGTTAATATTTCTCCGTGGCCTCTAAACTCTAAATTATGACATACTAAAATTTTATTACACCTATTCAATTTCGTAAAACATCCTGCCAATGATTTTTAACTTCCTAAATAGTAATTATGATTCATCAATGTAATTTATCTTCCAATAAATGCTGCCTAGCCACCTTAACATAATTTTTATATGAGCTGCACAATTTTCATCTTTCTTTAACACAATGTTCATGTTTCCAGCACCAGAGAAGTTTGGTACTGTATTACAGAAAATAATCTGAAACAATAAATGCAATTGCTAGAGACTGAGTGCACCATCGTCCGCTCAATTTTTCATATTTCTCTGATAATGGAAGTTGATTCTGGCCGTCTTTTATGAACAGTTCGTCGCTCGGTAAAGGGTGCACGAGATCCTTTACATGTACCATCAATTTACCCGAATCATTTTGTTCCAGTATGTTTTTGTAAATGGAAGGATCAAACTTCCTTCTTAAACCTCCCTTTCTGTTTTAAACGAGTCAGATGGATATTTTCTCCCCACATCTCAATCACTTCCAGACACAAATTGTTGGTAACACACTTCTGCCCTCTTTCAGTAACAACTGAACCGCAATAAAGTGGTTCTTTGCAATATCTGTCTAGTTGCCCAATGAAACGACTTCATACGATTGTTGTAAGAAAGAATTAATGAACGGTGTCCTTCGGCAGCAATAATATGAGTCGACATGCATTGTCACACTAACTAAGTTGCGCAACAGACTCGAACATCGCGATTGAAAAAGATGCAGGTATTTAGCATCAAAGTTGTTCATTTATTTCGGCTGAACTGCACAAAGGAATATAATGATTATCTACCTTATGTTTTATTGATTAGGGTTTCGCGCATATATCTTCTTAATTTAAATTATGATGTTAACTGCAATATTTAAAACGGAAAATGTTGGAGTGCTGTCACGCGCTTTACTTTCACATTCTGATGTTATTCAGACTTTCATTTTGCTTTTTTATTTTTTCTTTGCAATTCAAGAGACCCCTCAAGCGCGAGGTCCTGGATAATCCCTTGCTAACCCATTTGCAATTCCTTTGTCATTTGACACCAAAATATGTCCGACATCTCATCTCCTTTGGATTTCTTAATGTATTTTCTGCTATTTCTTCGTTTTCTCCTTAACCCCTCGAAAACTATAAAGGAATATATGTGATGTGATGTGATGTGATATGTGCGCTATTCACATTATCGTACATATTGAGGAAAACAAAACTGGCTCCATCATGTTTGAAAGGCAATAGCTTTAAGTGCATAAAGTTGAAGCTTACCTTTTTGGACAAGCATGAGGCCTGTTTCTTCTCTTCTGAAAAAATAACCAACTCGGAATCTCTACTGGCTCCTGAAGTGTAGTGTGTGTTTAACACGCGGATTAAAGAAACACTTTCTATTTGTGGTAAAGCTGGAAGGTAATAAAGTTTTCTTGCGTTGTACCAGCTAAATAAATTAGTACCGACGGAAGTTCTCGTTCCTCTAGCGGCGACAGAAATGTGCTTGTAATTGTTGCTGTTGTGGGTTCCTATTTTCATCACTAAAATTAAGCCATGGTAGTTATGTGTGTATCTTATCATCTTGAGTTCCGTACTTCTATAATGTGATAACGGAAATGCATATTGCCAGAGCGCAATGACTGCTGAAGCTTACTCTAAGTAGTTCTATTAAATGTTGTGTTTCATTAAACCGTTGACGTGCGACTGCCTCTCAACCAAATACCTAGATCTTTAATTTATCGTAGTGTTAACCGCCCATACAACAATTTTGAAATGATAAACCCCTCCCTAAAAGTGTGAGAGGGAAATTCAAAACCTAATATGCCAGTATTTATAACAATTGGACAAGAAAATGAGAAAACTGCGTGTATTAGGGTTGCAAAACGTTTTGTGAATGTGATTCATTTCAACTCTGGAAAACAGCCGTTTTTCTCAAGTATCGCAATCAGTGAGTTTGGTGTTAAATATTTTAAGAGCGAAGGCAGTCCGTTGAAAATTTTCTTTGTCTAATTTTCACATCCTAGCTATTCACAGCTCCCATGACTCTTTAATGTTATAAATGCATTTTTAGTATGTTTAAACTTTTAAAAATATATATTTAGAGGACAAAGACTAACATTCGAATGGGTCTACCCGATCTACAATTTGATTCAAATTAAAAAATTATGAATTTCATTACGTTGCAGTTTCAGTGTTCATAACTTGCCTACCCATTACCAGTTTTGTCATAAGAATGTTAGCCATGATCGTCAACTTCTTTATGGCGGATAAGTGAAGCGTCTCCCAGATCAATATTGAGAACTGTATGAAAACAAAGTCAAAACCGTGACATTCCAAAATTTGTTTAATAGAAAAGGTATAAAATATCTAGCAATAACAAAACATCGTGTGAGAACGTTGCTCTTTTATGACGATAACATTTTGCTTTTTATATTGAAAAATATTTTAGTAAAATTACAATGTATTTAGTACACATTACAAAGCTTCAGGTATTGTAAACTTTGCCGTTGTTAAAATATTGTTGTATAAATGATTGTCCTTAATAAAAACAACAATAGATTGGTTCCTCTTACTAAACAGCGTCTGACTGAAAACTTCAACGCCTCGCATACTATCGCTGTATTTGCTTAATGCTTTAGAATATTTTGCAATGAGGCCCTGTGTTACAGGACTGAGTTTGACCTAGTGTTAGGAGCCTGATTGGCAGCGAACGGTAAATTATGCGTCACTTTGGGCAGTGCATGCGAGCGTAAGGTCTAATGCTGTTTGGTGGGTTGCGTTTTGTGCGACATCATCTTAGACTACATTCTGCCGACTGCTGCTGATGACACTTGCTTTCTCATCTCCAGATTACTTTATATGGCCTAAACTACTGTAGATTAAAGTCTTCCATGATCTTAGAGAGAGAAAATTTTTATGATGCAGCCGAAGAAAATAGCTATGTCCCTCGACATTTTATCGGAGGAAATTTTCAAAGCCAGGACTTGTAAACTCTGACATCATCAATTAATGGATCGGTCTGAAACTAAATACAAAAACTGATGACATGAGTTGGAATTCATCTGAATCATTCTGCTTATCATAGTTTTTGTTCGGTACAAAATGCCTTTAGTGCTTCTGTTTCCCGAACTCATGTTTATTTTTATAATTATGTTTATAGTCAATCGGCATAAACTATTCATGGATAATATATATATATATATATATATATTTCCCATCTTTGTTCTGAGCGGCTCAACCCCCCGAGATCGTTTAATTACAGCGTAATTTTGAAATTCGATCTAGTGTCTTGCCTCTCCTTCCATGTTCTTAGGTGCATTTTACTTCAACTATATTTTCCTCGATTACGATTTCTAAAAGTTCTTTATAAATGTGCACACACATTAAGTGCAGTCCAGATCTTAATAATATGATTTAAGAAACGAGGTAAAATGAACATGAAGAGTTTGGTTACTTGTCAAACTAGGAGCTCCTGAAGTTTCCTCAACAGATATTCAGTACATGCATGTTTCGCACATTCTCGCCACTGATCTCGCCTATCGACGTTGGAACCATTCGGCTGTTACTTTAGCTCGTCAGACTCTTTTACTTTGTAGATTATTATTGGCAGATATTGGTTCATCCCGCCATCCACAATGCATGAGCTAATTGTCTGCAGATGACCTGTAGGGAGCTTTTTCTAAAAGGCACCTAGCTTCTCTTTCGAACCCAAGATTGTGGAACGCTTCTGAAAACCGAGCTCTCTTAGAATGGTGACTGGACTGGTACAGAAAGCAGACAGTTGTATCCTGCCCCGATTATCCGGTTGCATTATCATAATCTTACCCTTATGTGGCGCTAGGGTACCATTCAATCCTTGGCCAGAAATTTATTCTCTTAAGACAGGCGGAAAGTTTGAAAAGTGTTTATGCGCTGTAGCGATAGGTTATGTTAGCCAGCCGATTAACCCGAGACCGTATTTATTTATTGAATTATATACATACATAATGTTGGGAAAGTACAACAGTGGCGGGAGTTTAAATTACAATGTTGTTGGGGAATTAAAGATGGTGAGAAATATACATGGCTGTGGGAAATGGAACTACAATATCGATAGGGAGAAATTGAACTAAACCATACATGGTAACGGAAATCAATTCTACCTAATGACAAACCCTGGGCGTACATTATAGCAAGCATTGTAACCTAAAAGTTCCTTTGTAATTTTTTTTTCTCTCGCTTTACAATCTAAAGCTGGGTTTAGCTTTGATATCAGTTTTTTTACGTTGCAAAATCAAGATTTACTTTTGATTTACTTTTTAAATAAAAAACTTTTGTTTTTCATTTATGCAATTTTTTCCCAAAGAAATGTTTTCACTTTGCAATCTAAAAATGTTTTTACAGAAAAAGTTTTTATTTTCAATTTACTTTGCAATTTGAACTTGTTTTATTTTAAACGCGCAAACAGTCTTGCAGAATTGTAGCTACATTTCAACTTTATAAATTTCTTGATGGAAAAAAAACTAGATTATTATTAGTTAAAGTGTATGCTAAAAATATTTACAAATCAACATAAATACGATAAATGCATAAATAAACTCTTACATATAGTACTTTAACTTAATTGTCATTCAGTCGAAAACACTATTTACAAATAAGTTCTTTCTACAATGTAGCTGAATATTAAAAACTGACATTACACCCTAGTTTATGTACAACTGCCGCCTATTAATGGTAATCTATTTCTTTTAACATAAGTATGTATTGGCCAAAAAAAAAAAAAAAAAAAAAAAAACATCTCGGTTCGGTCTTCTAAACATTGTGTTACTGTGGCGAATACTATTTTCGCCAAGAACTCGCATATTGTAAAAAAGCATTGAGCAAGAAACTAATGTATTTCCGCACCTGCGTATTGCAACGCACCAGTCGCCACTGGTATGCCGTGAACTAAATAAAAGGAAACTTAATAAAATAATAAACGATTGTAACTAAGTCGTCAATAAACATATTCTTAAGGAAAAGCGAAGTAATATTTATCACGGAACTCTTTGCTAAATGAAATAAGTAATCCAGCCTGTGCATAGACAGAAAACCACTGATTCAGGGATAAAATTGGAGAAATATATTTATGCAAATGCAAATGAGTAATTATCATTTCTGATATTCACTTTAAGAAAACATGTTTGCAAAAACCTACAAAGGAGGACAGGTGCGGCCTATATAATAATATTTCATAACATATAAAGTGAAATATAGTAAGGTAATATCTGGCAATAAAACATTGAAGGATTTTACCAATGGGTCATCATGAAATTCTAAATTGTGCAGCAGAGGAAAATAAAACTGCATTTTTTTTTAGATGCCTACCTTGCAAACAATATTTCATTAACTTTTTGTTACTTTTAGGATTAAGTTTGCACAAACAAAGGCGCCTAAACACAAACACACAGGAGAAGAGGAATTTGAACATGACAATAAGTGAGGTAACCTTGTAAATGTCTTGCTGTTAGCATTGACATATAGTAGTATCGTTAGTTAAAATGTACGTTAAACGATTATCAAATCTACGTAAGTAAGGCAACTGCATAAATTGAAACATGAACGGGGTACTTGAACTATATTGTCATTCAGTTCTAAACACTATTTCGAGGCTGTCGTGACTATAACTCGTGTCAAAATCCCGTTTTAAAAGGAGAACAATAGAATAAGATTCCTTCGATAATTAAAGCAGAAAAAAAACACTTTGGCTCATTGTTTTAAAACTATATTTTTGTGAAATGCTCACATTTTAAGAAATACTGATATTTAGTAAAATTACAGCACTTACCATGTATTGTCAAACCCTTCTATTGTACTTAAAATACATTTTATATCAGACTGCAGGCAATTTATGGATAATAAAGTTGTCTTGGTTTTGATACTATATTTTATTACAATATGATTGACAATTGTTTTAGTTAATGTGATTGTCATATTTAGGTTTTGTAAATTGCCAAACAACATTAACGAAAATACCAGCTTGGCTGCATAACTTGAAAATTAACACTTTGACTTCAAAGGTGTAAATTGGTAAACGTAGTAACTAGAAATACAGCAAATTAATATTAACGTCTATTCTTTTACTGGAATGTCATGGAAGAAAGACAGGCAGTGTTTCAGAATTAGCGATTTCAAGTCCTGAAGGTGTTGGTACTTCTTGCTCTTATAATTTTAAGCCTATTAAGATGAAAAGAGCTAAACTGAAACTTCGAGGAATTTCGTTAATATATCAATTGGGTTGGTTTATAATAGAGTGGCGCAAAAGTAACTACACACTTATTAAATTTCAGTTAACAAGTGATTGTACTTATTTTTGTGTTCAAAAGTAACTACACACAGTGAATTTCAGTTAATAAAGGATTTCACTTCGTTTTGTGTTCAAACGGTTTCCCTTCTGTAGTAATGCACCGTTGGAGTCTGACTGGAACACTCTGACACACATGTAAACACAAATGAATGTTGTCCAGATTGTGGAAGGCGTCTTCATTGTATCAATCAGTTTTGTGGTTTCCTTCCTAAGACTTCGTCCTTAACCATACCACAAAGGAAGAAATTCATTGAGGTAAGAACAGGTGATGGAGGTGGGAATTCTGAAAACATTATCAACGTACGTCCGAACAAGTATAGTTTAATGCGCAAGAGCTCCATCATGTGGGAAGTAGAATTGGCCACAGTTGTCAAAATGCATGATGATTCCTGTTGTAACCTATTGAAGTAGAATCCAATACTTGTTACCATCAAGATTTCAGTCAATAAAGCGCGGCTCAATTACACCACGTGCCGATATTGCAACGCACGCGTTTAGGCCGAGTTGATTTAGCGCTTGCTCAAAAAAAGTATGCTTTTCCATGTATCAATAAGTCCAGTCATGTCGGTTTACATGTTCCGATAACTTAAAGGTGGCCTCGTCCTACAACACACTGTTTTGAAAGAAATTGGGATCATGTCAATACTGATCGAGCATAATTTCACATAATTATAGCCACCTGTCTGGATCATCTTCCAACACACCGTGTGTGGAATGTATACTTTGAACTTCTGCTTGTGTAATATCCTTTGTGCATTGCTGGAAAATCTACCGCTAATCGTCTTGTGGACTTCCTTGTACTAGCGATAGCCAAACAGATATATTGAGTTCATTTTTCTCAGTCCTAGGTCTCCCACTATGAGGTGCATTCTAAACAAAACCTTCAATTTCAAATTTATTGTAAACAGCCTTACTTAATTGTGGATCTGACTCGAAATGTTCTCTCCAATCCCTCAGTACAGCACTTAAACCTTGTTGGTAACAGACCTTTACAGCAAAAATTCTTTGCTCTTCTGTTACCATTTTTAACTGTTACTGATGTTTCATTTCCTGTTTCCTACCCTTCCTGCTGACAGTACCACCAACCTAGAAAATACGTGCATTACAGTTAAAAACAAACTAAGAAGGAGATCATTTTGAACATACAAAGAAATGAAATCATATGTTAACTGAAATTCACTAAGTGTATAGTTACTTTTGCACCACCCTGTATAATGTGCTATTTGTGGTGAACTTCATCAGGTGAATGTTTGACGACAGTTGGGGTATGGACTATACGACCGGTTTTTATACTGTCAAAAGCGCATAAAAGTATTTGTCAAGAGTTTCGTTTTGTAAGGAAAATTGTTATTTCTTGCCTCTTTAGTGTTTTCATGAAGTCATTTGGAATTTAGTCATTTATTTTCAGTTTGTTTGCTATCTTAGCATGAACATTATCAGCAACAATTTGAGTATATACTTTAAATAAATATTTGGGTATATTTTTACTAATCTGTCAAAAGAAAAGTGCAATAGAGCATCACTACATTAGATTTTGGTATTTGTATCCATTTCAGTAAAGTGTTATATCTCTTGTTACACTCGAGCGATTCTCTAAGAAGTCAACAAACATAGTGGTCAGTGGCACAGTTGTAAACTTTAAAATTATGGACACACAATTTGGTTTTATAATAAATGGCACTAGCCTTAAATTGGGAAGAGCTAGACAGCTTTCAAGTTCATACGTTAGACGCGCATTTCTCCATCTTTTGCTTTTTGATATCATCTTCCATTTCCATTTCCTCTACCTGGGTTCTCCGTGTTTTTTCTTAATATTGCTTATGGCGTACATAGATCATACTTATACGACAAAGTAATTCATTGCTGTTCTCGCTGCATCGGCTACGTTCTCTTTGTAGACTTCAGAGAAAGACCAAAAGGTGTCTAGGTACTGTTTGTTTGTGTTTTTTCGGCAGATATATGAAGGCACTTTACTTAATGAAACCAAAAATATTCCCCCTAAAACCTTACCTTTAGATTTTCTTTTACTTGGTTTCCTGCATGACTTAACTTCGCTCTGTTGTGACAGACACATTCTATCTTTTTCTTCCAACCAGTGGAGAACAGACTACTCTTTAAGGTTAAATGCAGCAAGAAACAATTATTACACACAACAAACTTTTGCTCCGAGAGCTTTAAAGTTTACTGTAATGAGACTTGTCATTTTAATTCATTTTTAGAGTCAGGGTTTTGATTGAAGTTCTTGTAAGTAAATTATTTACATAAACATTGCGCTCATCCCAGGTCATATTGCAAAACTCCGAAAACAGCCGTTTTCTATTCTCTTCTCTTAACTCATTACACTGACGACTCTTTGAAACATGGAACTCCGCTGTACAGGCAGAACGCGAGGGAGATCCTTCAGTGCCAGTAATGGTCTTATTGAATACTTTTGGCTGTATATACCCTATGGATGGTTTACCTTCCATTCGTAGTTTCTAGCTTAGTATTTTCTTACTGTCCTCATTCCTTCGTTTATCGTTATTGACCTTATCTTCTTTTTTATCCTCATCTATAGCCAACATCGCCAGTTTATTTGGGTCTTCATCATGAACAATAATATCACTGACTTCTGCGTTTTCCCTTAATGCTGCAGCTGACCCACTTACCGATTCCTCAAAAGATGCATCCATATTTTCAGTATCATCCATTTTTGTTTGTTTGTTTTTTATTCGAGATTACTTATTCTAACAGCTGCTCATCTTGATAATAACTATTTGCAAAGGTGCTAATACAGAAATCACAATTCTTTCGCTGCTGGCTTTTCTTCTTACACCCTGTTACCAATAGAAAACCATTAGTTAAAATTTCTTCAATGCTATTAATGTAAACCATGTCAGCTTCTTCAAACAAAGCTTCCTCTTTTTTTTTTTTTTTTTTTTTTTTTTTTTTTTTTTTTTTTTTTTTTGATCGATTTTGCTACCTCCATCTGAAAAGAGGAAAACGTTAAACATTAATAAAGGCACGATCTACCAAGTATTAGGAGCGTTATCTTTGTCAATATTAGTTATTTATTATTCTTTTTGGACGTCATTTCTTTATTGTTCTTGTTAAAGGACAATGTCACCATTCGTTGACCGCTACTTAGGTGTTTCCTGTCCATCTTTATGGTAATTAAACATCTGAAAGGATAAAATGGCATTGTATTTTCTATGTATAGTATCAGTATCAATTTATCATTACCAACTCTCCAATTCACCCTTATACTCGAACAACACCTCCAAGTGCAAAAAGTGAGAAAGTAAAGCTTAATACTTGCCAAGCTCATACATTCATTCTTATGTTATTACAAATATTGAAAATTTCATGCACTAATACTGCAAGTTAAGCTTAAATTGATACTTCGTGCTTTGTTTTCAGAGCACAAATACTTGTTTCGAAAAAAATCTCTTTAACAAAACATTTCATAAAAAATGGCAATAACTTACGTGCATGCATTTTACCCAGTAAACGCTTCAGATACCAGGTATTGCCGCCAAATATTTCTTAGCTGGAAATACGCTCATTTTTCTTTGGGGTCTCTTGCATTCAGATTGATTGAAAATGTGCTTAACTGACTATAGATGTATGAGCGCATATTTGAACAGTAGAGTGCATTCAAAAACCCATTTTGGGGTAAAATGGAGATACGAGCTGCTTTCACAAACAGTCGATTTGCAAATATGTTCTGCCTACAATGTAGCTGAAAATTAAAAACTCACGCTCAATTTTATTCACAGCTACCTACCATTATTGATATTCTTACTTATTTTAGAATTGAGGGTAATAAATGTTTCTCATGCAGTGATCTAACTATTGTACTAAAGAAAATGTTAAATTAGCCAAGTGATTGCTTTCAGAATCGCTTGTTGTCAGAAAAGATTGAGCAAAATGCACATTGCAAAACCCGGTGACGATATGTGTGCAGCGATGTGGATTAGACAAGTTAATATGTGATAGTAAAATTATGAACTAATTTACGAACTGGAGCTAACAAAAAATATTCTATTAATGGATTGAATCTTTAAAAACAAGTGAAGAAATATTACAATTTTTTGTAGTTTTAAAACATCTGGTGGAAAAATGAGAATTTTGTAGTATGTTCAAAGAATATACTCTGTGTAGAAAATGACTTTACTTGTATTTTTTAGTTGTAAAGGAAAGCATGGTAACTCTAACGTACATAAATCGCTGTGACGAAAAGCGAATAATTATGACACAATATCCACGTCGTTGGTAAAAAATTATTACTCATGACGCGCAAACAATATTTGACTCACTTTTTAACTTTGAAATAAAGCTTGCATAGAACAGACGCTTTAACAAAAGTGAAAGCTGACGGGCGAAGAGGGATTTGGGTAAGACACTAAAGTGAGGTGAAGTTATAAATTTTCTACTGTCAGCATTGACAAATGGACGAAATTCTAGATTATTATTATTATTATTATTATTATTATTATTATTATTATTATTATTATTATTATTATTATTATTAGTTAAAATATGTGAAGAAACTCGTTGTGTTAAAATATTTTTCAAATCTATCTAAATGCAGCATGTGCATAAATAAAAGCAGGCTAAAATATTGTTAAAAGGAATTCAGCGTAAACATTCTTTGCGTGACGGCAATGTCAACGTAAACATTCTTTTCGTGACGGTAGTGTCTCAGGATTCGAACCCGGGTTGTGCGATATGACAAACAGCTGTTTCTCAGGGTCTTTGGCAAAACCCATACCTTCACGCTACACTGCATGGTCAATGCACAGGGAGCAGGCTTGATACAGCACGCAGAGGTTCGCGTGTTCAAATATAAGACGCGTTCTGTGTGCACATAAAATAAATGAAATTATTTTGCGAATTGTACATGTGATTAGCTACCATGTGACTCTTGGAGTTGCTGCAAAATATTTCCCTGCATTGGTGGGGCTTTTTCCTAAGTCTCATTCACAAGCTTACTGCAGGAGGGGCAGATTTTTTCACTTTACAAACAGATAACGGCTTGAGATATGAATGGATGGTGTTTAACGCCCGTTTTTTGCTACAGAGGCACCACAGGTGATGGACACTGATGATACATGAGGTGAAATGATAAATTGGGAAAGCATTTATTTTTAAAGGAAGGAATCGTTCCAGGCCTAAGTTTAGGGTATTTCCCCGGCATTTGCCATTTATGAGGACTGAGGAAACCCTGGAAAAAACCTCAGTCAGGGAGGATGGTCCTGGTGGGATTCCAACCCCAGACCTCCCGCTCACAAATCCGCACCTTAACGACCTCGGCCACTCGTGGCGGTGGCATGAGATAAAATGCTCCTTTCGTGTATAGCTATTAAAGCAGGTCTATTAAATCGCACGCATCTGTCAAATGCTGACCTTTTACCCACTTCAAATTGCAGCGATTATTTTTCCTTTTTATATTGTGAACGAAATGCCCCTTACACTTAAAAGTGCGTATAGATTCGCAAAAGTAATAAAGTGCCCACTGTGCAAAATCAAATCGGTGTGTTTTTCAGATGCATTTTTAAATTTTTAAAATACATATTCCCTATGTGATCAGTAAAAACAGTAATAGCGTAGCTCTTTAGCATTTTCCAAAATCGCTTGATATCATCAAGTGTGACCCTGTTCGTTTCTGTACAGCACTACAATCTCAAATTGAATAATGGAATGTCTATTTTTACTTTACACACTGCAGTTGCTTGTTAGTGGCACAGTCATTGCAGTCCTAGTAGCACAACCCCGCTACCTCATAAGTTCAAGTTTTAATTGAGGCCGTCAACATTTATTATTTTTCTGCATTACTTCTTATGTGGATATAGGATTCACTTAATCGAATCTACGAACACTCACGTTAAATGGTCTAACAGTATGCGTGTAATCTTTAATGAAAATGCCTAAGAACCCGGCTCGTTAATAGGTTTTCGTTCTCAAAATTCAAAGTCTTGAAATATGCTAGATATCCATTGCTCCTGCACTGCATCTTCGGACATGGATTGCACGGGATGGATTCCGGGAAACGCGTGTGTGTTATTTGTCTCTGTTGGTTGCTAAGCGGAGGATGGAGTAGTCTGCAAGTCGACTTCCATATTGTCTATGATATATTCTCTTGAATAAAACGATCAAAAGAGTTCAATAATTAATATGCTTAGCTCGCATTCAGGTACAAATTTTCACTAATCATAAATTTTATCCCACTTTTTACACAACCGTCACCATCTTTTTAATTGGAAAATTCTCTTGTGTAAAATTAGACATTCCTGATTGCCAATACCTGAAATCGATTGTCATTTACTAATTTACAATATTCATATTTTCGTAACGAAAGTTTTAATTTCGCTCTCTTTCTCTCTCTTTTTTAACCGCACTCACAGTAGGAAAATCTGTTTGTTCATTTATTCAATTAAATTTTTCTTGCCATTCCTATTTAAGATTTAATACAAAATTACAAGTGCTATGCATGCTTTGTAATGATTTGCTACTTTTTCTTGCCTTTATATTTGTGTGCATATTTTTATCATAATATTGTCAAAATGCAACAGTGCAGACAGTATCATTTGCAGGTTAAAAGTAATATAGTGAATTCAGAGCTTGTGTGCTCAAATTTGTTTCTTTGTTTATTTTATATATAAGAATGCTGATATTTGTATCCCTCTTCGTTACAACGATTTATGCTAGTTGTCCAACGATTAAATAGCTTTGATCTCCCCTGATACAAGAATGATTTCCCTTTATCAGCTAGAAACTACACCATAGTAAATTATGCACCGCTAGAAAAGCACATAGGCCAGCATTGTATGAAAATATATTCTTAAATGTTTGTGTTAAACTGAATTTAATTCCTGAATATATCTAACTTTTCGTTACTTGTAAATTAAAAGTAATATTTGAGCATTCGGAGCTTGGAATAACATTTTTTTTACATCAATATGTGGATAATGTGTCATAATTATTCGCTCTTCGTTACACCGCCGCGGTTGACCGAGGTCGTTAAGACGCGGACTTGTGAGCGGGAGGTCTGGGTTCCAATACCGCCAGGACCGTCCTCCCTGGCTGAGGTTTTTTCCAGGTTTTCCTCAGTCCTCATAAATGGCAAATGCCGGGGAGGTACCCCAAACTTAGGCCTGGAACGATTCCTTCCTTAAAAATTAAAAATAAATCCTTTCCCAATATATCATTTCATCTCATGTATCATTAGTGTCCATCGCCTGTGGCGCCTCTGTAGCAAAAACGGGTGCTAAACACTACTCAATCAATGCTCTTCGTTACAGCGGTATATGTGCGTTTCCCTACAATTATACAGCAATGCTCTCCGCAATTACAAGAAATACTTCCATTTATCAGCTTGGAAATTATGAAGTATTAGAAAAGCACATAGGTCAACGTTATAATTAGAATATATTCTTAGATCTTCGTAAAATATTCTTTGACATTTGTGTTAAATATTACTTGGCTTGTTTCTTAAGAATGACATCAAATGGTTCTGGTTAGCTGCAGTTATTAATACCGTTTATTATTTTATTGTCAAATATTAATCTATAATTTAATAAGTTATTTATAGTGTTCTCCCTCTCATAATAGCCTGTATATTAATTTTCTGTTAGGGGAGCAGGTGCGAAGAACAAAGCATTTTGTTGGACAGCAGTGCACAGTGAAGCTCCATTTACACAGGTAATTCTTTTAAAAGAAATACATTTAATATAATTAGATTTTTAAAATTACAGAAATGGATGTTACAAGTGGCTGCTTTGTATATAAACTCGGAATGGAAGTGACAACTTTAGTTTTACAGATACATTTTAGGCGGAACGCATTTGCAAATAGTATTTACAACTTCTTTTTTAATAGTAATTTACGCATTTTTATTTATGCATATGCAGCATTCATGTTGATTTGTAAAATGGTTTTAATATTGCGAGTTTCTTCACACATTTTAACTAATAAATATCTAGAGATGTGTTTTTTTTTGTTTTTTTGTTTTGTTTTTGTTTTGTTTTTTGTTTGTTTGTTTGTTTTTTTTTGCCAATGCTAACAGAGGGAAATTTATAACGTTTACTGCACATAATGTCATATTCAAATCCCTCTTTGGCCGTCAGCTTCCTCTTATGTTAACGCGTCTTTGTCTCTGCAAGCGTTATTCTCAATGTTACAAACGGCAAATGAAATATGGTTTGCGCGTTAAAAGTAAGATATTTCCATATCGACGCAGATATGTAAAATATATTACAGATGTCACTATTATTCGCTCTTAGTTACAGAAATTTATGTATATTAGGGATTGCGGGCTGTGCTGTCCTCTACAACTAGAATATACAACTAAAAGCATTTTCTACACAGAGCACATTCTTTAAACACAGTAAGTATAGAATTCTCAGTTTTCCAACTATATTTCCAATCACAGATATTTTTAACATTGCTTCACTTGTTTCTAAAGATTAACTGTATTACTCAAATGTTTTTTTTTTTTTTTTTTGTTAGCTCCAGTTCGTAAATTCGTTCATTATTTAATTACCATATATTAATTGGTCTGTTATTGGGGTGGCAGCTAGAAACTACACCATAGTAAATTATGCACCGCTAGAAAAGCACATAGGCCAGCATTTTAATGAAAATATATTCTTATCCCTTGTCATCGGGCTGTTGCAATACGCATGTCAGAAATATATTAGCCATTACTCAATCCATTGTTTCAATAAGTGATTCTGAAAGCAATTATTTGACCAAAATAATATTCACCAATATTTAGAGCACCATCCCAAGAAACATTTTACTGTCATCAATACCCAACACAGTATGTGTTTTAAAATAAATAAAATTGTTAATAATAGTAGGTAGTTGTCAATAAACTTAAATGCAAGCTTTGTTTTAATTTTCAGCTACGGAATGTTTTTACGATTGAGCTTCAATATAGTTCAAGTACTCCATGTATGTTTTGGTTTATGCATTCCCGCTAATCTGTAAATGCGTCTCTTGTAGTGTATATTTTAACTATTGAGGCTTCAACCTCCATCCTTATATTAATACAATCAATTTGTACAATTTATATGTAGTCATATGAATATTGGCGTCACGAGTAGTAGAAAAACTTGTTGACAAAACCTTTACAAATAAACCAGGAAGTGGTCTGTTTTGGGCTGGACAAAAGCGCCAGATGGCCCTGTACATATTTTGTATATGTTTTTGTAAGAGGTTTTGAGCAAGAAGGGTCCCATTAAGGATTTTGGAAGTTGTTAGGGAAACGGAACAGGTCAGAAACTCCTCTATTACGTGAATAGGCAGAAAGTGTAGCTTTGTTATAATCTGGGACGGACCGGGCAATAACACTTGTTGATGCAACAGCATCTTAGGGTGTAATAACTTACAGAACCCGATGTAACGGAACCAAGTGTGGAAACAGATCAAATAAACGCTTAAGGGGACATCCAATAGGAGCACTTAGGAAAATTATATACATGCGCCGAGGCCAATAGATAGCCGTATAGAAGAGGGGACAATCAAAATTATTCAATAGTTATATTTTGAAAGGCCTGAGATGGCATCCCGACCGGATGAAGGTATAGTTTATAAAAGGTTGTGATTTCGAGACCCTAGGAGCACAAAAGACATACACAAGGAAGAAACAGCCGGCAGTGAGAGACGGTCAATGATTAGTAAACAATCAGTAAACACTAAACAGTCCATTTAGTTATAGGAGAGTTATAGACAATTGGTTCAGTTATAGTCAGTGCAATTAGACAAGGAGTCAATAGTTCAACTTCTTGAGTTATCAGTCAGCTGGTTTGTAGGTGAGTTTAAATAGTGCAAGAGTGATCTAAGAATCACTTAACACTGTCAGACATTATAGGCAACTCTTAGAAGTGAACAGCAATACAAGTGAATAAATCGCGTTATCTGCAATTCCAAGACTTGTGTTCATCTATTGCGTGATTCCCGGTCCTTCTTCCTCGTTGACCTGAAAAGGTGACAAAATTCCAGCGCTCGACAGAATATAGCTGCGGTACGGCGATGCTTCGAGACAGCGGCGGGAAAATAGATGGAGAACGTCCATAATCCTATAGAACTACGAATATTCTAATTAATAGCCATCATCTTCCTTCCCCATTATAATTATCACACTATTTATATCTAGCTTTTGTCAATGCTAGCAAGAAGATATTTATAAAGTTTATAGAGTTAGGGGGGGGGACATCACTTTAAAATTAAAAAAAAATTTGTGAAAAACTTTTTTTGAAAAAAAAAATTTGTGAAAAACTTTTTTTGAAAAAAAAATTGTTTGCAAAATAAATCAAAAGTTAAAATAGTTTGTTTGCAAAGTTAATCAAAAGTTAAATACATTTGGAAAATTTTTGTTCGCAAGGTAAAACAAATATATTGCAAAATGAAAAAAAAAATAATTAGGTAGCAAAGCGACTGTTAAGTTCCAATGTTTCCCATAATGTGCTTCCAATGTTTGAAAGGACATAGTTCGTATTTCCTCCACCGTGAAAGGCTTAGCTCTTATTTCCACCAATAGCGGTGCATCCCCTTACTTTCCGTCTACTTTTTACTATTTGCACAGCAGTTCCTAACTGCTGAAATCAACACACCTTCACGTCACCTCAAAAATGGTAAGTCAAAATATTATTTTTCACTTTTAGTTTCAATTTTTGCGACTAACGTGTAATTATCCAGCCTATTATAGTTCAAATTCCCATCAGCATGTGTGTTAATATACTTAATTTTGCTTTTCAAATTCCAATTTTACACCAATCATACTGTGTTTTGTTTTTACCAATCAAATCGCTTTATTTCAACCATCAACCAACCACAACACAGTTTATTTCCACCAATCACATCGCAAAACGTCATTTTCCTTCTTATTTTTATTATATATCAAAGTAGTTCGCCGGCAGTCGAAATCAACCACCTCCAAGTCACCTAAACGAAGGTAAGTCAAAATATTATTTGCAATTTGTAGTTTCAATTTTCGCCACTATTTTGTAATCCCCTGTCACCATTGTAGTTCAAATGTGTATAAATATATGCAATCCTTATTTCCATGGTACAATTGCAAAGTTTGTCAGTACGTATTTGTGATCCCGCCACCATATATGTTTTAATCCAATTTCCGCCACCATCATCTAGTTTCAATTTTCCCCATCAACATTTTAGTTGCATTTCCTACTACATGTATATTACTCCTCAATGCCGCTTTAATTCACACCATCATGTGATCATGTGTGTGTAACATTCAATAAATAATAAATATGGTCTCGGGTTAACCGGCTGGGCTAACACAGCCTGCCGCTTGGGCATATAATTATTTTTCAATTTTCTGCCTGGATTAAAAGTTTAAATTTTTCGCCACGGATAAATAGAACACAAAATTATCGTTGATCCAAACGGTTAATCCGGGACAGATACTGAACGTGTGTTTGAAGGCTTTCTATGCTAATGGGCTCTAGCTGGTAGCTGAATAAAATCGGGAACAACACTCTGTAGACAACGATATCGTTTCTTCATTGAAGAAGATATTCTTGAAATGACTGAGTCAAGTGTTTACTTTCAGGAAGAAGCTGCCCTCCATAACCTATAGAGACACAGTAAGAAACCTGCAAGGTATTACGCACAACACTGACAGTATCACGGGCTGCATTTATGCACTAATTGAAAGAAAAGTTGCCATTATTGTCATGGGTGCGCAGCTCACACTTTGAAGGTTTGAAAAGTATTGATGACATACCAGCCGTTTACAAGCAACGCAGTGCCAGTTCTTCAGAATGTGATATTACGTTTTATATTTATGACTGACAACATTAATGTGCTTATAACATATCTTAAACTTTCACGGCAGTTGTTCATTATGTTAAAATTAAGAACTTCCGGGCTGTTGTGCCCTGGTCTTTGTTTTAAAGCATTTTGTAGAAACTATATGCTAGATGAATAGCAAGACTAGTTAGTTTTGTTGTTGAATCGCCTTTTACTAACGTGCGTATTTTCAATGGAGAGGAAATTGCTAGGAATAAAAGGAAGGAGTAACCTCTAAGCCCTGTTGTGCCTAATCTTTTTATTCAACATTTTGAGGAAAAAAAGCCTTGAAAACAGCTGAAAATAAATCGCCACTTGGGTTACAATATGTGGACGACACATATGTGATATGGTCGCATCGAGAAAGTAAGCTACAGTTAGTTATATTTAGAACATCTCAATCACCTCCATGACAATATTAAGTTCAGAATGGAGAAAGAAAACTGATCAACTTCCATTCTTGAATGTTCCAGCCCGGAAGAAATCATCAGGCGGCCTTGGTCATGAAATTTATAGAAAGCGTACATACGAACAGATGTCTAATCACCCTCCGACTCAAAAAAGAACTATCATCAAGACACTAATACATAGAGCAAAGTTAATCACTGAAACGGGACATCTTGAAACTGAGTATCAACATTTTCCAAAACTGTTAAGTTGCCAATGGATTTAAAAATAGATGTTAATCCGGTCATTCGTCTTAGACGCATCGCTTCTAATACCTCTGACTCTAACAAAGAGCCCAAAGCCTTTCTATCTTTCATAAACACTAAGAATCTTAAAAATGAAGGGCGTGAAAGCCGCACAAAACTAATATGCTACAGATCCCCTTGCCGTCTCTGCAATTTACAAAATGTCCTGTGAATGTGAAAAAGTGTATACTGGTATGACTGGAAAATCAGTTAAAAAGGAGTTGAAGAATACAAACGATATTTACGTCAAGAGCGGTCTGCGTGGCAGAACATGACCTCAGTGAATGCCATGGGATATTTTTTGACAGGCACAAGTGGTTACTAACTAAAGGTTATTTTA
This sequence comes from Metallyticus violacea, assembly GCA_030762175.1. Lineage (NCBI taxonomy): Eukaryota > Metazoa > Arthropoda > Insecta > Mantodea > Metallyticidae > Metallyticus > Metallyticus violacea. The sequence continues at coordinate 381,878,100 of CM060846.1, forward strand.
ATTTGAAATTTGGCCAAAACGGGAACTGTTGAAATACAACAGCATCCTTTTAATGTAAATAGAGTTAGTGGTTTTCGCCTTAACAACGCGTTTTGTCCTTCATAACAAACAGTTTCCCCTCCCCAACTGGCCAACCTCTCGTCTGTGTCGATATCGATCGTTCCGTGTCTGGCTAGCCCGATACGACATACCTCACACTACAGTGACGATAGCCGGCGAAAGCTCTTTTAGTTCTTGAAACAAAGACATCGGCACAACAGCCTGATTAATTTTATCCTTGTTAGTTTGTGTTCACCGTATTAACAACAAAACTGCCAAATAAGATACCTACGTGTTATTTGGTGTTTGTTTTTGAGCAATTTCCTGCTACTAGAACATTTACGATTACACTGCAAGAAAAAGATTATAAACGCCAACAAGTTTATAAAATAAACTAAAATGAAATGTCTAAAAGTACTTTTATTTCTCTTTGCTAAACCATTTTTCGTTAAGGCACGAACTCGGCAGCGGGAGGTCTGGGGTTCGATTTCTATCGGGACCGTCCTCTCCAACTGAGGTGTTTTTCTAGGTTTTCCTTAGTTCTCATAAATGGCAAATGACGGGAAGGTACCTTAAACTTAGGCCTGGAACGCTTCGTTCCTTTAAAAAAATTCTTTCCCAATATTTCATTTCATCTCATGTATCATCAGTGTCCACCGTCTGTGATGGCTCAGTAGCTAAACCGGGGTTAAACACTAAAAAAACAAGTAATCAAAAACTTGTTATCATTATAATGTCAATTAAAAATTCTAAGTGTTCAACGAACATAATTATATGCAGAGTTGTAATATTTTCATCACTTTGCCTCGCGATGAATGATAGGAGGTATATCCGTTCTGTTAGATGTTGCCGTAAATCTTCATATAACGCCATTGCCCGGCCTATCTTTGAAGGAGTTCCGTCTTGTTGCTGCAGCAATTAATACTCTTTGTGCAAGAACGTCTTGAGTTACTTGAGAGAAGTAGACCGATAGCCAAACTTTGTCGAGAGTAGTGGGTGGCGGTTCGGGCTGATAATAGCACTACTGACATTGTGCAATGATTCTCGGAGGAATCATCGCAAAACGCAGTTCACTTGCAGCGGCATCATCCCCAATTGTTTGTTTATTTTAGTCCTCAATGGAAACATTTCTATGTTTGTTTGTTGAGTATGAAGAAAAGGAGACATGTTTGTGGGTCAGAAAGTTCTAACACATGTGAGAAAGTGAAATATTAAAATACATTCTATTTACCAATCTAAGGATTATGCGTGTTATGGGAATTCAAAACGTGCTGCGTAGGTGGAAAAGCTGAAAGATAACTTTTAATTACTTCAATGGTTCGGAGGTAATATTTACGTACAGTTAAACATGCCTCTGTTATTATTATTACTTTTAAGTCTACTGTTATGGTAATTATCCTATTTTTCAGGGAGAACCGTCAGCGTGACAGTCTCGTGTCGCCTAGAAAATCTTATAATAGGAATAGCCTTCTTGAATTTGTCGGAAATTTCCTCAGCCATGTTGTTCTCTACTTCATAGACATGTTCGGTTCAGCATATTTTTGAACAGTTCCTTTCTGCTATGGACAGAAGCAAGAGAGCAGAAAGAAATGGATAAATTTTGCTCTTACAATTAGGAATCCTAAGTAAATTCAGATATTTTAAACAGTAAGTGCTTGGGAAGTTCAATGGCAGCGCTCAATTAAAATAGGAGCTTTATTGTATATTATTTAAACTAGAGACAGGTACTAGTTAACTGTTTGTAAACAGAATGTAGTATGTATTTCTTGCTATACCCATGTTAATATATTGTATTATTTGCGCTGTCGCAGCAGCTCAAATTTTGTAACTATTTTCATTAATGTCTTAGAAATGACTTCTCTTTCTCGTACTTGAGTGAAGCCGCATCTTCAAAAATAAAAAACCTATAGTAGACTAATAAATACCGACACCTTTATTTCAGTGCTCTAGTCTAGGGCAAAAATGTAGAAAATTAAATTTGTGTCTTTCAAGGTGTTATGCCACTTCTACGATCTTGCGACAGAGACTTCAGCAGACGGATATGCTGCTATTAATAAACTTCTTTTATGAATTATCCTGCATAAAAAAACTTAAATGAAGAAACTGCGTTATAATTAAAATTGATCATTACCGGACCATTTTTCCATGGTTATGTTTCAATTAATTTAAAAAGCAGAGCTTTCGCCGACACTGGGATGTTTTAAGAAACTGTGTTATCCAATTCTATGACTCGCTCCACTAGATGCTGCCGAAGTATAAAAACACTTTAAAGTTAGTAATGTAATTTTTTACCCTTAAATTCTTCCAAGGTTTTCTCCCTTGCTGTTTCTTATGCCTAAAATGACTTTAAATGTGGAAATAAGATTCGTAACG
>CM060846.1:381888011-381945511 GCA_030762175.1 Metallyticus violacea
TCGCACCACCCTATTATTCGTCGTCATTTTAGCGAGATCGTATCGCAAACAAAGTAATATAAAGCATGCTTAAGTTGCACTACACACTCCTAATGCTTCACTTACTTGTCATATTGTATAGAACCAAATGTTCTCTGTTCTATACTTTATGGACAAGTAAGTGAAGCATTTAGAGTGCGTGGTTCAAATAAATCATACAATAATATCAATTATATGATTGGCTTCACTGTGGAAGTTCCATTTTCGATTTCGATTAATATAAAGCAAATTACAAAATTGCTCTGTAACATCAGTAACATAAATAATGGCATTAAATCTGAAACTAAACAATAAATTATGTAAATCATATTGTGAACCATATAACATGATTCTAAAACTCCAATAACTCTTCCAGATTGTCAACAATATATCAAATGTAAGCCTTAAAAAAGTATCTCTCAATAACTCCGCTGCTTATAGGATAGACCTATAGGATAGATCTTTAAACTTACTCACAGAGTAAAGCACTTGAAAACTGCATGCTACCTTGCACCTCAACCCCTACATGTTGAACTAAGAAAGTTTTCTCAATAGATGACTATAAAATTGCATAGTTCTCTTTTATTTTTTAACTACAGAGCTTTTTACTGATCCACTAGACATTCAGATTGCTGAATGATAATTAATGCAAAATATTTCTTTTGCTGTACCAGGCTGGTAACAGAAACAGAAATCTATGTGATATACATGCAATTTTCTAAGGATAAATCTTCAGAAGCTAAGCAAAAATCATACTTCTTCGCACTGCTGATTCAATTGCCAATGGGCTAATGCTATAAAGGAGATAGCACTGCTGTTAGGTTGCATTGCTTGTGCAAAATTGGGCAGGGCTAGCAACTTATTATTCTGAAATAAACTGCAGAAGTAAAGGATGCATGTTCTAATCGTGCCCAGGCCAGTTTCTCTAAAAGTCAAATGACAATTAGTTTAATAGCTTCATTTGCACCATTCATTCCTTTCAACTCAATATATTACCCTGCAGAAATTGGCACTGAATATTTAAATTTTCACCCAAAGGTGAGTTATTTCAACAGCATATATGTATGAAATTTGAATTTATTGAAATGCTAAGAAAAATATATATTACAGGGGTATCCACCTATCTGGCCCAGGCCATTTTAGGTATACCCCCTCACAATTACAAAAAATTTAATACAATAATGATTTTATACTAACCCTTCATCTAAATTCGAAATAATTAAACAAAGTACAAAATTTTCACCCTTGATTGAATCAAATCCCAGTCCCCACTTTATCAGCAGTAGCCTACTGGAATTCCAGGAGACCAGGTTCCAACCCAACCCAGGGGACTAAAATAAAATATTTGAATTACTCTAACTATACTTTTGTTTTATCAGCTAGCTACAGACTCTACAAACCACTAATAATTCTTTTATTCCTCAAATATTTACTATAATGAAATTTGAAATTTACAGAAGTACAAAGGCAAATGTAAATATAAACTACAACAGGGCCTCCACCTATCTGACCCAGGTCATTTTACATGCAACCCCTCACAATTACAATAATTGTTGATACAATAATATATTTTAAACTAACATCTTTACCTAAACTCTAAATAGTTAAACAAAGTACAAAATTTCCACCTTGATTGCATCAGTTCCCAGTCCCTGGTACATCAGCAGCAACCTATTGGAATTCCAGGGGACCTGGCTCTCCCAACCCAAGGCTCTAAAATAAATATTTCATTGCTCTATCTGCACCATTATTTTATGAGCTAACTATAATCCCTACAAACTACCAATTCCTTTATTTCTCAAATATCAACTATAATGCTACATTTATTCACCTTCTAGAGCAATTTCCAATAGCCCAAGTTTAATAATTCAATAAATTTAATATAATTCCACTCCCAACCATTCACAGGTCAATGACATTTTTCATAATCAAGCAGTATTCTTTATCATCTAAAATTTATCTAAATTATATATCTTTCAACTGACCATATCCATTCATTTTTACCTTCCATAAAAATTACCCTAATTTGAGTATCTGCTCACAATCATCAAGGATCTTTTTCAATACAATTCCTTTATTCTTCATTAACCATTTCTCACTAATTAAACTTTCCCTTCAAACATTTGAGACTTTACATTGGAAGATAATATGAATTTTTTCTTCCTTCTCCCCTCATATGGGACACATTTCTGAAATAACATCTCCCTCAAAATTTCCAAACACTTAATCAAAACCAGGCTATCCCCTCTCTTTCATTTTGTATATACATATATTTTTATTTTTATATTTTCATACATGTCATACATATAAAGACCATTCATGCTCCCCAACATTGCATGCACTGCTATAAGCTGTTAAATGAGACTTATTGCAAAAATTCTGACAAATACCTTGCTTAATTGTATTCATGAGAAAAAATAGTAAATTGAATTTCAGTAAGTTTTATCACTGGGTTCTAAGTTACTGCAAAGCATTGCATATTGCAACAAGTAACATCATGCAAAAGTTAAGTTGTTGTTAAAAATGGAAGTTTACATCCGTATGCTTAGATAGCATGTTGAAAAATCACATTTTTTCAATCTGGTAGTACAGAATATATCTTCAGTTAAAGGCATCCAAAATAAAAAAAATATTTATAATGTGTATAAATAAGCTGGTTTTGTAGGAGTTGAACTTTAGCCTGGCTGAAGATGGGAACTAAATGTTCTCAAACCGGTTCCATACATTTATGAAAAGTAAGTGAAGCTTTAAGAGTGTGTAGTTCAACTGAATCATACAATGATATCAATTAACTAATGCACTATTAAATTTTACTGAAGTTAATGATAATATATATGAAGTTAATATATATTATCTACAAAATTTTTGAGATGTGCAACATTGAACAAGAAGAAATTGCAATAATATTGGAATTTATCAGTTCAATAAAGCAAGTTCTGTACACCAGTGCCTCTGCCTCTGGAAGCCTAGTATGCCACTTCTTCTTTGGCATAGCACTCATCTTCTCTTTGTTGGTAGCAACAGCTTCTTCATGTGTTGCAATTGACATCTGCTTCTTCATGTGTTGTAATTGACATCTGCTTTTCCAACACAACAGTGGCAGTATGACCACTTGAAAAAAAGGTCCCCTGCTGTATTTCTTGTAATCTTCACCTTTAACAAAGTTTGTTCATCTCAGCAGATCCAAATAGACAGCTGGCACTTAGTTTAGGGATCAAGTTTGTAAATCCAGTTTGAGCTCTGGTGCAAAGTCTGGAATGTGGTATTTTCATTGATATATAATTATAGCATTACCCTGCTCCAATCAAACATCATTGTTACACTGTTAGCCTCAGAAAGGGGGAAGGTATGTGACCCTCAGGAGTGGGATGTCATGTGTAGAATCTGAAAATAATAAAACAGTATTATTAAAATAAAAAGTCATAGTGAAGTGGTTAGTATAAATATAAAACATTTTATGGAACTACGGTTTTTAATTTATTTATGCAAATACGCAATGTCATTTATTCACCTACCATAGCAAAATACAACATGATTAACTATAAGCACGTGGAAACGATTCAAATTCTGAACTTTAACATGAATACATTTGGTATTATATCTTTTGGGTTCGTGTGTCAGTGCTTTCATTGTGTGCAAAGTGTGTCTTCTTTGTTAATTATGCCACTAAATAAATATAGTATTGAAAAACAGGTTTTATATATGGTACATATGTAAAATGGATTCTTATGTAGAAGTGCTGAGCCTATTTGCATGCAATTCTCCTGGCAATCGTGTCCAGGTAGAGAAACTGTTCCCCAATGAGAGAGAGACTAAAAGAATAAAGTTTCCATAGTTGAAATGCTCATGCAGGAAGGAAACACTTCATGAATTAATCTGTTTGCTCAGCATTTTATAGATAGAAATTTGAGACATGTGAAGGAGAAAGGTATCCAAAAGTTCCTTATTAAACATTAGTTAGCTTTAACCATATATAACTGCTTTGTTTGAAAATGTTCCCCCTCCAGCTTCATTACCCAAACACTCTCACCTGTTGGCAACTGTTGTTAACTAATGCTCAATTATTGACAATGAGCTCACAACTCTCTTGCTCTCCAATAATTTTTATACATGCTTTAGAAGATTTAGAACTGACTTAACTGCTACTGTAATTATCATTATTGTGATGTGCCAATATGGAGAGTTGGACTTGGTGGTCTAGTGGTAACCATACTTGCCTTGTAGACACAAGATTGAGGGTTCAATCCTGACCAGGGTTGATAGATTTTTTTGTATGTGAAAATTCTAAGTATGGCTTCCTTTGGAAGAGAAGTTTCCATGGGTCCCGTGTCGTAGATATACGGCATGTAAAAGAACCTCAAGCCTGAAAGAAGAGGCCTCAGAGTGAAATTAATTGGATGTTTAACACCCGGAATTAAATGGAACTCTAATGACTTGACACATTTAAATGTTGTCTGTAAATAAATGAATAAATAAATAAAGATGTGATGCGGTAAGTTACTTTATGCCCCATCTATTAACTTCCATATGTAAAAAAGTTTGTAGTGGCCACCTAATGGTTGAATAATTCTTCGTCCACTATACACATGTTAAGATTGGAAAGTAGACTCTTCTGGACTGATAGACAGCTCCATTCATCATAACCCATTGCCCTTTGTGCTGATTTTAATAATTTTGCTATATTCACTATGTCATTGTTTTCTCTCCAGAAATCAGATGCTACTGCTGATTTCTCAATTTGCTTGTATTTTATGTTCCTGAAATGTTCTTTTATCCGTGTGCCTATGTTTCTCTTTGTTTTTGCAATGTAGATTTTTTCACATTCTGTCACAACTTATTTTGTAAATACCTGCTTTTTTCTCCAGCAAAATTATTAAAATTACAGTATTTTGTAGTGAATGGCTAAATATAGCACATAATCATAATTTTTGTACTCAATAATGTAATATAAAAATGTGTTTCATAATTAAGTGATAAGGTAAAAGTTATTGAACTAAAGGAAAAGAAATGGAGTGCAAGGCTTTAATGTTAAAGTTAAGATAATGAAGATGCAGATGAAGGAGAAATAAGGAAAGTTTTAGATGTATACTGCAGAACATGTAAATAATAATAATTATCAAACAGCTGATGCAGACATGTCAAGCAGATAATCAAAAATGATGGCGCTCACGACGACAGTGGTGAAATTGAAGAACAGGAAGAAACAGAGTATGCCCCAAAAATTTTGTCTTTCTTTGAAGCTCTGAAGAATGTAAGGGACCTATAAATATGTGCTGCAAGCAAAAATCTCAACAAACTTCATGAACGAATTGCAAAGTGAAAGAATGTTTGGGAAGAGTTCTAATCAACGTTAAAGTAAGCAGGTAAAATTGACAGATCTGTGGAGCTCTTGATAGTGTTAGATACAAAGTGTAGTGCAATTAGGAAACAGTTTTGTGTAATACTTTAGTGTGTTACGAAAAAATTATTCCTAGATAGTGTGATTTTATCAAGAAGATTCACAATAGCAAGCCCCCCCCCCCCTTTAATGATGTTTAACGCCCGTTTTTACTACTGAGACACCACAGACGGTGGACACTGGTGTTATATGAGATGAAATGATACATTGGGAAAGGGTTTATATAAGGAAGGAACCGTTCCAGGCCTAAGCTTAGGGTACCTCCCCGGCAATGACCATTTATGAGAACTGAGGAAAACCTAGAAAAAACCTCAGTCAGAGAGAATGGTCCTGGTAGATTCGAACCGCAGACCTCCCGCTCACGAGTCCGCGTCTTAATTATCTCGGCCACTCGTGGCGGTTCAAGCCTATTTAATGAGAGTATTGCCAAACGTTATACCTATTTACCCTTCTGGTAGTTTGCGGCATACCTGTTTGTGTTTAAGATAATGCAGATGATAAACTGGTTTATTTTTACTTCATATCTGAATAACATGGAAATGTATCTAGAGTTGGAAATAGACCTGCCACTTCGTCTTGACCAGGTTTCACTGTTATACATTGTCACATAAATCAGTTATATGAACGTTCTAATACAACTCAACTAATGATGATGGAAAATCCCAAGGCGTCTTGTTAATTGTTCTATGTTTAGACCAGTCCGCTAGGGCTCTGTTTGTCCACTAGTGTGTTGCAATTCATGTTAAGAGATCCACATGCATGCAGTTTTTATTTGGCGCAAGTATTTGCTGAAAAATTGGCCTACCGGTTATAAATGAAATTAAATGTGAGTCATTATACGCATGCAGCATTTAAACACAACAATAAAATAACATGCTCATTTAGTAAAGATATCCATGTTAGGGGATTCCTCGTCTTCAAGAAGATTACGCCGAGCACACCACTGTCTGGGAAGATGGAGAGAAGAACCCCATTGGATCACGGCCTTACAGCCCGGAACACTCAGATTGCATAGTTGACCCCGGCCGCGGAAGCCTACGTTCTACAATTCACTTTTATATTTCTAACGAACGATACGGCACTAAATATAAGAAAGAACAAATTTCTTACTTACTAATGAATGTAAATATGTCAATTTCTTATAAATAAAGGAATAAACGAATTGATACTGTAAGAAAAAACTGCAACTTGAAATTGAATTGAAATATACAAATCTTTTAACTTTCGATTAAATAATTAACCAATATTGAACAGAAATTATAAACCTACGTATTTAGTGCAGACATTTTGTGTTGTCTACAGTTTACAGTTTTTCCCCCCACTATAATATGTATATTGGGACTTGGGTGATAATGAAATATAACTGTTAAGCTTTAAGTCATAATCTTTGACAGTCTTTACACTGTTTTGCAGCTATTCACGCATATGTTGAACGAAACATTAAAATGGTAGTTGTAGACTGGAAACCTCGTCTAACTTCTTGTGCTTCTAGATCTGTCTTTCAACTCAGTGTCACAATTGAAGTCAATTAGCTGCTGTTGGATTTCTTTGGCAGCAGCATCTGTATTTACCCTGAAGGGTGTAGCGAAAATCAAAATCTTTTCTCGACTATTGAGATCTTGAAATCGTCAGTCAAGCTCACATTAAGGTACTTAAAGATAATTAACATAACATTGCAGATTTGAAGATGCAGCATCTTGTATCACACTTTCTAGTCTCGGAAAATGTATATCATTGCTCAATTAGAGCTTTGTCTTGAACGATTTTACAGTACCAAATATGCGTATAATTAACTGGTCTTTTCCTTAAGTGTGTGATTCAAACAATTTAAATATCCCACTATGAGCACTAGATCACATTTCCAAGCTACATACCGGAGTTCTAGTAAAGAATTGCTGTTTATTTCAACGAACAATGTAATCGCATCAAGCAAGTGGAAAAAGCTGTTCTAAACTTGAGGTAGCTGTGTTCTTAACACCATATTAGTGTTTCATATCTTATAGGAAGCGTTTAAACTCTCTGTTTTAGATCAGATATCCTAGCGTATTTGTGATTTTCACAACATGCATGACGTATTTGCCTTTTCTTTTAAAAGAGACACGAAACCTGATTTTGAACGTGTCATAGCCCAAGCTACCTATACAAGTGTATCCCATGTTAATATGTCTAATTCCTTTTTGTGTCTTTTATTAGCATTTCCACGACTTCTAACTTTTAATTGGCACCTCGAATAAAAATGCATAGAAGGCCAGAAGATTTTCTTCGTCTATCATAAAGTTGCAGTCCGCTATATTTTGAATCCTGCGTGATATTGTTGATGAAGGTAGACTCGCGCTCCCAAAGTGATGCATCTGCAAAGGAGCTAAAATGAGACGCTGTTTAATAAAGGAAAAAAGCGAAATGTCTTTGCAATAAGCATCTTGTGCCTTTAAGCTTTTGGATCTCATTTGCACGGTCTTCGTTTTCGAAAAAAGAGCAATCTTTAGCGTAGAGTGTATGAAGGTTAAATCTTTTTAGTACCTGCATTTTCTTATTGCAGATGAAACATAGCACTAACATTACGTTCTACAATAAATATGTTTCCATCGAAAAACAAAACGTTATTCGAATTTGAAGTTCTATATTCTTCCATCAGGGAAAAATAATGGTCCGGCACTGAACAGTAGAGAAGCAAATGTCTGCTTTCCCTTTAGCCGCACCATGCACTGATTCGGGAAAGCCCGGTTGACTTGACATTGATCTAGAGTGACTGTGTACCTCCGCTATCTTTTGATGATATTTGAGATGAAATGATAAATTGAAAAAGTGGTTGGTAGAAGAAACGCTTTAGGCCTAAATTTAGAGTACCTCCCGAAATTTGCAATCGAGAAAAGGGAGGATGGTGCTGGTGGGATTCATACTTAATGCCTAGGCAATCTCGGCCACTCTACAACCTGGGTCCCGTGTCGTACATTTACGGCACCAAAAAGAACCTCATGCCTGAAAGAAGAGGCCTCTGAGCAAAATTTTTCGGCCATTTCACGCCCTGAATAGAATGGGACGCTGATGACCTGAGATGTTAAAGAGCGTCCTTAAATAGACAAATGAATAAAAAAAAACTCTACCACCTGATATTTTGTGCTCTGCCTAGGCAATCTCGGCCACTCTACAGCCTGGGTCCCGTGTCGTACATTTACGGCACGATAAAGAACCTCAAGCCTGAAAGAAGAGGCTTCTGAGCAAAATTTTTCGGCCATTTCACGCCCTGAATAGAATGGGACGCTGATGGCCTGAGAAGTTAAAGAGAGTCCTTAAATAGACATATCAAAAAACAAAAAAACTACCATCTGATATTATGTGCTCTGGTCATTGTTAGCTTCTTAACAGAGCAAGGGTCGGTCCTGGTTGTGTAGTGGTTACCATACTTGCCTCCTAAACCCAAGATCGCGTGTTCAAACCCGGTCAGGGTCGATGGATTTTTTTCGGGCGTAAAAATCCTAAGTATGACTTACTTCGGAAGGGAAGTAAAGCCGTGGGTCCCGTGTCGTACATTTGCGGCACGAAAAAGAACCTCAAGCCTGAAAGAGAGGCCTCTGAGCAAAATTTGTTGGCCGTATCACGCCCTGAGTTGAATGGGACGCTGATGACCTGAGATGTTAAAGAGCGTCCGTAAATAAATCAATCAAAAAAAAAAAAAAAAAACCAGAGCAGGTTGGCTTTAGGTATCAGGTGATTTTAAACTATAATATATACAAGCTTTTGCTTTCTGCTTTTCCATACTGTCAAGAACTCATTCAACTAGATCATGCCCCCGCTTGGCGTGACAGGAACGACCGCTGCGTCCTCTACCTCCGTCTTGCAACATCGTCAGCTGAAAACAGCATTCGTGTTTGGTATGGTAATTTTCTTATTACGATTTTACATAATTTAATAATAATTTACTAATCATTTAAAATCAGTTTTAAAATAGGAAATGAGTTTTTTTTTTTTTTTTTTTTTTTTTTTTTTTTTTGCAAATGTAAAATATTAATAATACAAAATCTACTTTAACTACATGACATATTAACATTAATTTTATTATGTATTTTAGGAAACAATAAATATTATCTAGAGATGGATTATTAGCCACATATTAACAAATTAAAAGCTATTCTTTCCCGTGCTGTACTTTTAGAAATTAAGAAAAGTGATTATGGGTATTTCTTAAAGTATTACTAGTACCTACATAATAGCAATGTTTGAATTTGATTGCAACATTTTAGTAAGAGCTTAAATTTATCGAGTTTACCCTCATATGTATGTAACTGTAGACAAGAAAAAGATTCATTACAGCACCAAAAAGATATAACTTCTGAGTCATCAGAATGTTTGACTGATTATTTTAATTCCAACATTGAAAATATCATGTCTTGTTAACATGTCATTTTTCTTTAATTTTCACTTACCTACTTTAAATGTTTTTATCAGTTGCCAGTCTCACACTGTCTTAACCACTCTAATTTCCACTTTAACTTAAGTAGAAGCTGTTTCTTGTGACACTATGAACAAAGTCTCTCGAGTTGGGCTGAAGGTGCTGGGAAGATTAATTTCAATAGAACCTCTAACAACGCCTTATCTTACCGAGTGGTGGTGATTAACTGTTTTCTTCATAAGCTCTCTAACCATTCCACGTGTCTTTCTATACTGTTAATAACTCATTATTTACAAGCAGCCCAGGTTTTCTAAAATTATTTCCTACATTTGTTTAAGATATTTCCCGTTTTATTTTCAATACCTGATACACACGATGGAGTACATTGACTGCAATCTTATATATTTAGCGACTGATTATTAATATTTTCTACACATGGCAATATCATCATCTTGTACGGTCATCATCTGCAACAGTTGCTTCATTTATTAATTGAATTACTGGATTGCAATTGTATCAACAAATTTTTGAGAAAGCCACCATCACAGAGGAGGGGCTTGGTTAAGGAAGACAGTTTCCTCCTGATTGCACTTAAATTTTTAGTCAAGGATAAACAGACATCTCTCTGGTATCTGCAGCGAGGCATACTTTAGAGCTTAAGTTCTTGTTCCCGTGCTTGAAAGATTTTATAATGTTTTTTGAGAGAAGATTTGCAGTATAGGCATTGTTTGAAACAGTACAATATGTTCATATTGTAACGTTCTTTAGCTAGTTGCGTTGGTTCACTAACGCCATTACATGGAGCTTCACCTATTTCTGGTGATCGTGACATATCGAAAACATTAATAAAAACACTTTCAACTTTGTCACTAGTTCCTCACGGACTGTGAATAAGTGTTACAGCATTTTCTTGTGTTATTGATTCGTTTTTACAACCATCTATGGGCAAAGTGGGGTGTGATTGGTTTATTTACGGACGCTCTTTAACACCACAGGTCACCAGCGTTCCATTTAAATCACGGCGCGAAACGGCCGACAAATTTTGCTCAGAGGCCCGTTCTTTCAGGCTTGAGGTTCTTTATCGTGCCGTAAATGTACGATACGGGACCCACGGCTTTACTTCCCTTCCGAAGTAAGTCATACTTAGGATTTTTACGCCCGAAAAAAAATCTATCGACCCTGACCGGGTTTGAACCCGCGATCTTGGATTTAGAAGGCAAATATGGTTACCGTTACACCACCAGGACAGACGAGGTGAAGTCTATGCAGGTTTTATGTTTGCATTAGTAAGTCCATAACCCACTTCATCTAGAAATTTATAAGAGAGTGTTTTTGTGGTTATTTGACAAAAGTTTTCAAACAATACTAATTCTGTCCCACTGAATGGAATATTGCAGACACAGAAAGGCGTGGCGAGAGCGAGAGACATATCCTGCCTTGTGGAAGCATTCATTATGCCACAAAAATCTGTTATCTGTCGTTTAGTTTTGCAAGGTTTAGAAATCTAGGGCTAGTAGGAGATTTGCGGTTAACACTGTCTTCTGTGGACATGGTTAAATAGGAAATGGGGTTTGCAACTGGAGCTGGAGGATCATCTATGTCGTGACTGAGCGATGTAGCTGAAGCTCTCCTATGACGGCGGTAGCAGTAGTTTGCGAGCTTTGGCAGAAGTTCGGCTGCAGACTTTTCTGTGATCTTTCAGGCGTTTTCATTCATAACTCTTGCCACAATTCTTATGTTCAACTTTAATTGGAATAAACCCGAATTCCTCGTACCTCGTAAAGAGGTAAACTACCATAGTAACTAATGTCGAGATAGATCACTTTCAGAGGAAAAATAAATAAATAAATAAATAAATAATAATAATAATGCTATTAATATGAATCGTATAAACTTACAACTGGAGCCAAGACTACGAGTTGAAACAATAACTCAAACTGAGAGAGCGTGTACACTTATTATCGATCTAGTTTCATGGGCGGCAGGCAACAAACATAATGAGCACCAAATAGATCTTTAATTCTAATTTTTAATTTGGCCATTCGAATCGTCTCAAATCACCATACTGTGGGACCCTGACTGTTCGGTTCAACGTTTTGACCTGCTTTGCTGAATGCCTTATCGTGAATTTGAAGCTCGTAGAATATATGACGCACATGCATCCAAACTGCAATACGCAAAATTGTATTTAGATGGATGTGACAATCCGCAGTTTTTAATGCACCAATAAATGAATATAGGTGAAGCGCACATAAAAATTCCGAAGAAAAGGTCTGTTTTTAAAGCTCCTCCCCCGCACACAGTGGCACGAACCTGGCAGTATTGCAGCGGTGCATGTGAGGACCAAAAGAATACCTCGCCGTTCTAGATCACTTTTCTGTCACATACTTACCCAGTTATGTTGACGAGGCTGTGTGGATCCTGTTCCAGACCTCCCTAACTTAAACCATTTCTAGGTAGGTACCGGGGTTCGAACCCGAAATTTTCCGGACATCAGTCAGTCACAGTCCAAATAGATTTATACTGATGGAAATTTGACAAGAAAAATAATACAAGCAACACACTGCACAAACTTTCACTGCTAAATTAATATTGATTCATTTTACTTACAAATGTTTGAGATCAACACATGTACTCTGCAATAATATTACTATATAACTGCCAACAATTGACGATACATTTTTATTTAAATACGTTATTGTCACATGAAGTGTTACCTAATATCACTGAACTTGAACTTTCTATATCATCTATAATATTGAAAAACCATTTGGTTACTCAAAATTGGTGCGTGATAGGAAAATTTCAAAGTTATTTTGAAATATGCATAAGAAAAGGAATGAATTAGTATATTTTCTTAATTTCTATAAATATCTTGTTATTTATTACTAGATGTTGAAGGGAGACAGTAAAAATGAAGAATTTACGAAAGTAATAAAGAGAAAGGTTAAACGTTGATGGAATGCTTTTTGCTTTTTATTTCATTGCAGAGTAGTGATGAAATTAATAAGACAATTCTTAAGAATATTTTAAAAATGGGTGTATAAAAAGTGCTCTTTATGTGAAATTGTACAATTAGTTAAAATCTATAAAACTTAAACTCTTATTCTGTGTAAAAAGACGAGACAGATAAAAATGGAAGTCAATTAAAAAAACGTATTTTTAAGAAATCATAGAGAGAACATTAACAAAATATATGCTAGCGTTATTAACGATGCGCAGTTTTAATTACTAGTAAAATACAGTCGGTACAGAAGGAAAACTAGCAATAGAATATTTTTGTCCAAGACTATATACTGGTTCTGAATTACACATTAGAGGGTATTGTTAACAATACGCTACTCTCAAGGAATATTAAATACAAAAACGTTTAGTCCATATCTAAGCTGAAAAGCTGTACAAGGATGGCTGAAAACTTTGTAGAATTAAAGTTTCTATCCTATTAGCTACATATAGATATTACGTTCATTTGTGGTTAGATAGTTTCTGAGAGGCAAATCATCATATTACGGCTCTCTTCCTGACCAATGCAGAGGACTGTCACCTTGGGTTCTATTGTACGAGGCGCGTTCTAATTAAGTCTCGTTCTGACCTACAAAACACAACATTTAAGAGGAATGGTTATTTTATTTTTCAACATACTCACCTCTCAAATCAATGCATTTATTACAAACAACTGTCCAACATTTTAATTTTCTCAGTAAAATAAGATTTATCCAACTGTGAAAAATAAGCATCTGTCTCAGTTTTAACCTCATCATTTAATGTGAATCTTCATCCACCCAGTCATTTCTTTGGCTTGGGAATAAAACTTAATCGCTGGGAGCCAAATTAGGCGAATATGGCGGATGTGGAAGTACTTGGAAGCGAAGGTCATGCAGTTTCGCAGCAACAATCTCAGACGTGTGTGAAGGCGAATTATTGTGATGAGAAGTTTTTTTTTTTCGCAAGGCATCGACGTTTAACTTGAACAGCATCCTTCATTTGCTCCATTAGTGAAGCGTAATGTTCCCCGGTTATGGTTCTGCACTTCTGGAGATAGTCTACGAGCACCACACAATCAGGATCCTCGAAAACCGTAGCCATGATTTCCCTTTGGTGCACCTTCGCCTGTTGCCACCCACTGTTTGGACTGCTCCTTCGTCTCTGGCACTTAATGTTTCATCTACTGTTATGAAAGGTGAGAAACTCACTGGTGTTTCATTTAAACAAGTCTAAACACTCTTGCGAAATGCGTTTCTGTTCCATTGTTAATAAATACGATCGAACGGAGAGCTTTCTCATCCCCAAAACTTCATGTAAAATGTAGTGGAGGTTTTGCAAAATCAGCCAACTCCCGTACTTTCAATCGTCGATCACTGAGTGCGGCATTGTGTCACAATCTCTTCGGTCGTAGCAGTTTTGGGACACCCTTAAACGCTCATCATCTTGAATGACGACCACGCTTAAATTCAGCAACCCAGTTTTTAATCGTCAAAAACGAAGGAGAATAATCCTTTAATGTGGAATATAATTCCTTTTGTATTTCTGTTTGGGGTTAAACCCATTAAAATGAAGAACTTTTATCACGTTCGTATTTCATTTTTATCCATTTAGTAGAACATGTTAACACTAGATCGTCACTTACAAGTCACTACACTTAGGCGTCTGAAACTTTACAGTGCACCATCTAAAGGTAGCAATTTGCCCATCTTCACGACATCTCCGAGTCAGGTCGAGAACATTTAGAATACCGTAGGTACACTCACTTTTCCAATAACTGCACTTTGAGGCCGTTTCAAAGAATTGAGAGATTAGGAATCAAATTCCGATAGGAAAAATTTAAGGTAATGGTCGGGACTCGAATCAAGAAATTGTGGCTTACCGTGCCGACACTGTCACCATCTGAGCTACCGTGCCCTGTCCGGTCATAACCATGAATCTCGCAATCTGTCTACCCTAGAGTCCTATAAGGTCGTCCCTTTGCAGAGTGGAGAGTACTTGTGGCCCGTTAGTCACTGTAAGGTTAATTACATTTCATACAACTGAGTGAATAATAAGTTGAACATAAAACAAACACGTGTCCGCATGCAAAATTGCTATATGCTGTAAATGGTTACTATTCTTTCTGATTCAAATAAACGACGATGATGCTGTTTATCGTTTAACGAAACACAAAATAAAATTCCCCAAAATACACAATTCAAATATAAATATAAAACATTTAGCTTTCCCTCTATTAAATGTCGACAGACCTAGAGTGATAAAGGCGAAAACAGTACATTTTTTTCTACAAAATTGAATTATAGTATTTTCGTGTTGAACCTGGGTGCATTGCAGCTCTGTTATGGGGCTTTTTGTAAAAGTAAACTAATTTAAAACCATGCAAAGTGAGCATATTGCTCTAAAAATTGCAACAAGATTACTATTTGTGGGAATGTTACAATTTTGTGCTTCTTTTTTTTATATTTAATGGGACTTTTAGTAGTGTTTAACGCCCGTTTTTACTACCGAGGCGCCACAGGCAGTAAACACATTTAATGTGAATTTATTTCCACATTATTTGGTATTATTTATGAAAAAGTCAAACATGTGTGCACTTGGGAGATACGGTGGGCGATAAATTCCCAAGAAATAAGCTGCTTCCGATATGAAGATATAGCTGCCTATAAAACTCGGTTTAGTACCAAAGCATGGTTTCCATCTATTTTTATATAAAGATGGTTGTAATTTAGAATATATGTCTTATATTTTTCCATCCCATCATTACATCGAAATTTAAAGACATTATGTACCAGTTTCACCCAGTTGTACAAATCGAAGAGTGACCCATGTTTTATCTATAACATGTTTAGATAAATAACTTAAATTACCAACAAATTATTTCAACTTTAAGAGCCTCATGCACATTTGCATGATTGTTCAGGATGGTGATGAAATGATATTATGGGTTTGACGCTAAAATACCAATAATGTTAAGCAAACGTGGCCGTTGAATAAAGTAAGGCAAATGCTATTCCTTCGCAATTTTGAAGATTATGCTTTATAATGTATGAATAAAATTTGGAGCATAACCTTTTACTCGTATGGCGAAATGAGGAAGAAATATCTGCTTGCAGCAAAGAATAAATGCACAAAAATTAGGACAAGTGAAGCATTTGTTTCTTTTAAGAAGCAAATACTTCTAAAATGTAAAATCTGGCCATTCTTGCGATCATTTTTCCACATTAGAGGCATTTCTCAATTACCAGTGAAAAATGGTAAAGGGGGGTGTTATAAAACTGTTTACCGGTCCATTCGAAAACGTTAAGTGTGTTAATTTCCACTTTCTGCCAGACGTAGAGGTTTGTGGCTGATCCCGAATTCCAGTCTGGTATAGCAGAAGAAATGGCGACTGCGTTTTTCTTAAAAAAAATGGAAAAATCTGAAACATCATCACACATGCTTGTTGCAAAAATAAGTGGTTAGAGAAACTTAAATTTCTGAGTACTGTACTGTGTGAATTCCGAAACGTAGGCAATATAGCGATGACCTTCTACAGTAATCCAACAAGGGTAGTCAGAAATCGTTCAACAAATGGTTATCAGCTTTCTTATTTTGCAATATGCCTGTAGAGTTACTCTATTAAATGTTCCAACACTCTACAGAAAAAAAGACTTGGATGACGAGGAACTTGTAATGGAAAGGGAAATTCTTCTCCTTCCCACGAAGAAAAATTTAGCACCGCAACCGCTGGGGGCACCTGGTGACAATGCTTGGTCATAGGAGGGTTGCCTTACTTTTCCATAGATGACATGTCGCTCGAGGTATCCCGAGATCCCCAGAAGGTAGCAACTAGACGCTAAGGCAATGCTTGGGCATAGGGGGTTCCCTTATTTTTCCATAGTTGATATGTCGCTAGAGGTATCCCGAGATCCCCAGAAAGTACCTACTAGACGCTAGGACAATGGTTGGGTATAGGAGCTCCCCTTACTTTTCCATAGATGATGTCGCTCGAGGTATCCCGAGATCCCCAGAAAGTGCCTAGTAAACTCTAGGGCAATGCTTGAGCATAGGAGGTTTCCCTTACGTTTCCATAGATGATATGTCGCTCGAATTGTCCTGAGATCCCCAGAAAGTACCTTTTAGACGGTACGACAATGCTTGGGTATAGCATTGTCTGATAGGTTGTTAGAGGTATTCCGAGAACCCCAGAAAGTAGCTACTAGACGCTTGCACACTTCTTGGGTATAGGTGAGTTCCCTTACGTTTCCATCGATGATATATCGCTATAGGCTTCCCGAGATCCCCAGAAATAGACGCTGGGGCAATACTTGGGCATAGGAGGGTTCCCCTTACTTTTCCATAAATGATAAGTTTCGACTCATGCTATGGAATGAAATGAAAGGAAATGGAAGAGCGGAAAATTCATGCAATCCAAATATCCATCTTACTTTTGGCTAAGTGACCAGGGGAAGCCATGATAAACCGCAAGCTCAGTATGGCAGTACTCAAGGAAATTGAAAACTGGACCTCCTATGCGAGCGTGAAGCGATCGGCTAAGCCACCCTACTATGTAAGGGGAAATCTTACTAAAGGACGTTAAAAAATAAAAGAAGAAATGACAACTCTAATTCCAAATGGACGCTTTACTTAACTGACTACACTTTATTTTATAGCTATATAAATTACTTATTTTTTAATTTCCCTTGTTTTGTTTTATTTTATACCTGAAGACAGATATTAATTGAAGTAATTAACTGCCATTTATTTCATTAATTTGAAATTGCTAGCGCTAATCACATTTTGAACCTAAATTAAACACATTTATTCAGAATAGTTAAGGAATGCTTTTTGGTACTAAAAAGTATGTTTACCTTTATGACTGATACAGATTCTAGAACTTCTATTGTTGCCGAATGAAATAGTGCGCTTATTCGTCGTGCGGCACTTTGTTATCTTTGACTTAAGCATGCACAAATTGTCATAGTGTCTATTTCCATTTGCTTTGTTCATTTCTTTCTTGTATATTGCTCTAGCAGCACAAGTCTGTATATTTCTCTGCTGCTGAGCAATTTTGCCTTTTTTAAGAGCGATGGGTGGCTTGACAGTATCCAGACGAATGTGATGGCGATAGATGGCACTAGGCGAAACATTTTCTGCTCCTACAACATAGTTGTAACTTCGGTGAAAAACGTAACTTTAGAAAGTGAAACCAGCTAGAAAAGAAGAATGGTGATAATGTAACAATATAATTTCAACTAACTGCTTCAAACAATGAATTTCAAAAAAAAAAAAAAAAAAAAAGTAACGCCGTCTAGGTTTGTATTAATGAAAACAAGGGCTTTATTGCCTTGCAGCCTTGTGCCATGCTGCTGCTGCAGGCACGCATCACTGCTGCATTATGGCTGCATCTGATGGTACGTGGTAATGACTTTTGCGAGGTCCCCACCTCGCTTTATAGATATTCTTGGTCGCCATATTTAAAAAAAAAATCTAGTAACTTTTTTGCCTTTTTACCAGTCGCAAAATTCCCGTTTTTGTTTTGTTTTGAATAGTGTTTAAAGCCCGTAGTGAGGCACCACAGGCGGTGAACACTGATGATACATGAAATGAAATTATATATTGGGAAAGGATTCCCGCTTTTGTGACTGCGTAACTGCTTACCTGACTAGACTAGACAGCGCATTATAAGTTGAAAAAATGATGACACAGTGCAATAACTTTTGACAACACAATGTCGCGAACACTCAATGGTATCTATTCGTTAGGTTAGAAAGATGTCGGAAAACGCTTACTACGTTCACTGCTATGCTCATAGACCAAATCTGATGCTTTGTAAAATGTCCAGTTCGTAAATGAATTTGTAGGAAATTTGGAAAAGTTAACGCATTTAAGTCTACATCAACTTTGACATGGAATTTCATGAAATCTCAATTGGCGTCTTGTGCCAAAGGTCAAATACCACAACAAAATGACATTAGATGCGTGTCGAAATAAAAAGGCCTATTGCTTTTTCCAAAATGTTTCATTATGTTGAACACGCTTAAAAGAATGCTCCTGTAGTGCAAAAGAGAGAAACGGTGTGGAAGCAAAAGTCCTCTTAATCATTGTTTTATTATAAGCATACTTTGATAAGATATTGTCCATTTCATTACATTTCAAGTTCACAAGAGTACAACATGGCGATTTACCAAACTTGTTTGATGGCTGTTTAATAAACAATTTTATAGGGTAAATTTTTCGAACTAAAATTTAACTTCACAATTTTTAGCTAGCCTATTGCGTAACGTACACGTGGTACTTGTTTCATTGTAGTCACTTCCGGTTTCCACCTGTGAGAGGTATGCAAGTTGAGACATGTTTGGTTTCGCCTAAAGCGAACTAGAGGTGCCACGCGACGAACAATATGCAGCTTTCGTCTCAGAAAATCCTCAGTTGAGGCCTATGGAGAGCTCGTTCTTCCACAGCTCGAAAATGGCTTAAAGATAGGTGGTCATGAATTACAAAGGGAGGTAGATTCATTTTCAGTTTATGCACTAACGGCAAAAAACTTTTAACATGTGAGTGAGGATTGCGGAATATGATTAACTTCCTGGGTACGAAGGTCTGCCAGGAATACCAACTGGGGTACATTTATGTTTCAAATTAAAGTACATACTACACAATTTTAATATCATAATACAGCATTTTGACTGTTATTAACTTTACTCAACCATGGGGTAAAATTGTTATTGAATCTTGCTGTGTAAAAGTTATTTTCATCGGTTTGAAGCTGCAAACACATACTAAACAGAATTCAAATTACATTTTATTTTACTTAGTACAACACTTTCATTGTTATTAATATTATTTAACAATGGAATATAATGTTCCTGGAATCTTGGTCTCAGGTCGATTTACTCACAACAATTATTACACACTTTACTTTTTTAGTGTCTGAAGGTTCATGACACAAATGCTTGACACTTGTCACATTTTGCCCTGCATTTTCTGTCTTTTCCTATCACAAATGTTGCACCGGCCGAAATATGAGCATGTTTCACAGGAATTTGTAGTCTTGATTCAGCTGATGCAGTTGTTACACCTGCTCCAAGCGACCTTGTCGTTGCTGCAGTTGTGTTTAGAGGCCATTCTATAAGTGTCTTCATTCCTTTTACCACATGTGACTAATTAGTTCGTAACAAAATAATTTCTTGCTCGGTCATGAGCGGAACATTTCCATTCAGGATGATTTGTTTTCCAAACTACGTATCCATTTATGACTGTTATATCAAATTACATTGGCCATCGCTTAGTTGTCCTACTGCAAGAATACTCATTTACCGTTTTATCCTTCGTGTCAACGGAAATCTTTGTTTTGTTATAGTGCAATATTGTATCAGGTTTGAACCTTTCCTCTTCACCACCACAACAGTTCGCGGATTCGAACCCGGCCGGGACCGATGAATCCTATGGCTTCCTTCCCATTCAAATCAGGGCCTAAAACGGCTGACAAATTTTGCTCAGAGGCCTCTCTTTCAGGCTTGAGGTTCTTTATCGTGCCGTAAATGTACGACACGGGACCCACGGCTTTACTTCCCTTCCGAAGGAAACCATACTTAGGATTTTTACGCTCGAAAAAATCCATCGGTCCTGGCCGGGTTCGAACCCGCGATCTTGGGTTTAGGAGGCAAGTATGGTTACCACTACACCACCAGGACCGACTGATTTCCGTAAGGCATAAACAACCTCAGCTTTTTATTTGTACAATCAACAACTTTTTACACATACTCGGGTTCAATAACATAGAAGCATTCCTGATTGACGATACATTCACAGATGCCACATTAAGACCGCTAGGTTCTGATAAAATATCTTCTTTCCGACGTCGAGATGCTTCCGCTACCATTCCACTTTTACTAATTGCTCTTACCTCTTCATTATCAATGGTCCCAATAACATCATCCACCGTATCAATATCTTCAATCTCAGAACGCAGAGAACTCACATCACTTTCCACTTCCTCTTTCAATATTTTTTACCTTACTTAGGTCACGTTCACATTCTAAATTATAAGTTTTTCCAATTTACCTTCTCTTTTGACATGTTTCCGATTAGACTGACACCCAGTAAGAAATAAACAACGTTAAATATGTAATTTAAAACCTCCTTGTAACTTTTAATTTATCAATGCCATAATTTATAGCACGAACTACCAAGCGGGGTATACTTGAACCCCAGTGAGTTTTTCAAGTGCATTGATTAAATGGACATATTACTTTCATTTGATTTGTAAGGGTCAAATGAACAATGTGGAGAGCTGACAATGCCGTATTTGAACTACAACAATTACAGACAAAGAGTTACAGAGATTGATATGCGGAAGGTTAAGAACACTTTCAGAAATTGAGAGAAGTTCGCTGGGTGCCACCCACACTTTGGTAACTGAAAGTTGCATATGAGACGTGTTTGTACACCCCGAGTTTCAACACTGCTAATTCCCGAACAAAGGAATATTCGCGTGCAGTTTCGCATTTTGTTGAAGATAGGAGTTTCTTTCAAAGGGAATAACTTGGCTACATTATTTCCATTCTGAAAGCAAACAGCAAAACTCTGTGGAAACCTCCATCATATGTGCTTGAGTCCGCTGTGAAAGTTAAGGTCATCTCATTTTTCGATACTCAGCCAACATGTCTATGTTTCGATATCCCATCATGAAATTTTAAATGTTAGAATAAGTACAATCTACCTCTCCTAAAGAAAGAAGATAATGGAGAAAATACTCTATATTAATTTCATACAAGGTAAGTTAGCAATGGGTTTATGAAGATATTTTTTCTTTCTGGTATTGATGTTGTGTGTTTGCATACTTTCATAAGTACTATTGATTGATTTTTAAAATAAAAACTCTTAATAAAATATATTCACAAGGAAATGCCAAAAATATTCATTTATAAAAATATGAATTTCTGTTATTAGTATCACAAATAATACGACTTTCTCTTTTCACTTGTTTCCAACGGAATTGCCCCAAAACATTAATCCATAATTGAATAAAAATATGTATTTTTATTTTAGTTTATATTTTCAAAAATTTAGTTTTATGTTTGCCTATTTTAATAGTGTTTAGCACCCGTTTTTACTGTTGAGGCATCACAGGCGATGGACACTGGTGATACATGAGATCAAATGAGAAATTGGAAAGGATTTTTTTTTAAAGGAAGGGAGCGTCCCACTTCTAAGAATACACTATTCCCCCTCCAGCATTTGCCGTTTGTGAGTTTGAGGAACTCAACAGTAAAAACGGGCAAAAAATGCTATTAAAAAGGACTGAGGAAAACCTGGTAACTGCCTAAGTCAGAGAGGATTACCTTGGGGAGTGTCGAACCTCAAACCCACCACTCATTAGTTCGTGTGTGCCACGAGCCCGGCCGTTCGTGTTTACATATCCGAGTTACAGTTGCTTGTTACTGGCCTATATGGGTTTATTTTTAGGTAATATTTTTTAATTTATTTATCCAGGCATAAGTTTTCTGACATTTCTTTCCCTTGTCGTTGTAGATTTGATTCATTTATGGACGCTTTTTAACATCTCAGATCATCAGCGTCTCATTCAATTCAGAGCGTGAAACGGTCGATAAATTTTGCTCAGAAGCCACTTCTTTCAGATATGAGGTTCTTTTACGTGCCGTAAATCTACGACACGGGACTCACACGGCTTTACTTCCCTAAGGAAGCCATGCTTAGGATTTACGCCCGAAGAAAATCAGCAACCCTGGCAGGGATTAAACCCACGACCTTGGGCCTATGAGGCAAGTGCGGTTACCACTAGACCACCAGGACCCATTCTCACTTGTCGATTTACGTTGTTTTAATTTTCAGTTTTAGTTTGTTCTGGTAGTGCTTGCCTACACTTGGCTTCTCGTTTAAATTATTTTTATGCTCATCTAAAGGGTCCGCACTTTTTTGGTGAATTATATTTTATATTAATCCCTAGATTTTAAGTTTATTTAACATATCATTGTGTATTGTGTGGTCTGCTATTCATAGTACTATCTTAATGAAAAGCGGTGGAATGTAATTAATTTTGACTCTTGAAGAACTGGATGTTATAATTTTTATTAGATTAACTAATCACGAGTTTGGTTCTATAAAAGGACTCTTAGCGCTTGCATCCTAAGAATACAACGACAGTGTAAAATTATGAAGCCAGGATGCCATTCACAATGGGAACAAGTTTAGTAATTGTGAGAACATAGCGAGCGCTGTCTTTAAAAAGAAATCCTTGCACAAATTCTATGATGTCCATGTATATCAGATGCTCGGAAGTGTAGATGCGATGTCTTACAGGAAATACGAGTCCATTTATCGCCTCATTTATGAGGGAAAAAAATAATTTGTTTGCTATAGTTATCAACGCTCTCTCTTTAGATTGTCTTTATATAGTTTTACGTGTTTGTTGTAGAGGCGTTTTTATGGTCCTCCACCCTTTTTATTACAAAAAATCAATGGAGTTTTCATCAAACGACGCCTTTTTTTTATTTGATTATATGATTGTGCTTTGTTTGCGGTAGCTTAAACAAGCCTTGAAGTCTGCAATTTTTCAGTTAAGGTCCTTCTCATATTTTACTGAACACTTATGAAATTCATTGTAAATGCTATTTAACATCGATACAGGTTTTATATTTATGTTCAATTTTTATTGTGAATATGTTAAAAAAGTTGAAACGCAAATATAACGTCCTTTCAGTTAAATTTAGAACGCAACTTAAAATTCAACTGCGTTTTGTTGCTTTTAACTTCATACAGAAATGGTGATTCCCAATGAGTTCAATTGTAAATTATACCTATGTTTTTAAACTGATGGAATGCATGCTTACTTATGATCTAACGGTTGGTTTCTATGTAGATGATGTGCATTTAAATTTCGTCTTCAGAGTTAAAATCTCAGAAGGCAAATGAAAGGAACGCGAAGCTCATTGAAATTTCACAATATTTAAATTCTATATTTATTTATGGACGCTCTTTAACAGCTCAGGTCATCAGCGTCTTTAAATTCTATAGAGCACTACAAAACGTTGCATACATTATGCATGTCAATACATATGCAGTTTTTCATTTTAGAAATATAATGTTTAATAAAATTGATCAATAAAATTTGGGAATGTTTAAGTTTTTTTAGTTAGCTATGTTATAAACCGACCAATATCAACCACTCTCTCTTAATTTTTATTCTTTACTTCATTGCAATATAATTATTTTGGTGTTATAACAAAATATTCTTTTAATAAAAAAAAAAAAAAAAGTTCAGAGCTGTTTATATTGCCGTTACGTGTTTAGTGTAATGTTTCATTCTTTCGATGAAAAACTGCTTAATGTGCGAAAATTTTGCAGTCTAAGGACAACGCCCCCAGCCCCGCACAAGATTCGTTATAGTGTTGTTATAAAATTCATAAAAACCACAGAAATTTAATATTTTTATTTTTAACCAAAAGTTCAGTACCGCACGTCCTTAAGTTACAGGCTGTCTACCGTTTTGCAAAGGCTGTGTTGGTTTATGGGCTAGAGAACTTGGATTGGGCTACCCGTTAGGGTGCTGTTTATTTTCGGGAGTTTCCTCGCATGTACCTAACAACTTCTAACGTGAATGAAATTCACACTCATTTCCTTTTTTGTGCTTTAGACAGGGCGCATGGGATATCAAAAGCTTATAATTACCTCAACAAGAACATGCACTTCTAATTGTTGATAATGGAACTATCTGACGGCACTAAAGCAATGTCCAGCATTGTTAGTTATGTAGTTGAAACGGACCGAGAAAAAGATGGTATAGAGGTCCCCTGGGCCTAATTGTTGATAATGGAACTATCTGACGGTAATAAAGCAATGTCTAGCATTGTTAGTTATGTAGTTGAAACGGACCGAGAAGGCCAACGTGCTATATAAAAGATGTTTATAGAGGTCCACTGGGCCGCAATTCTCTCCCTAGACTCCGGAAGATGCATGCACGTCTTTGATAATGCCAACAATCCCTTTCACGTAGCAACACTTGTCTGTTCTTTTTTTTGAATGGTGTTTAACGCCCGTTTTTACTACTGAGGCACCACAGGCGGTTGTCTGTTCTTAAAGTATTGCCAATTGTCTCTGAAATACTTTGCACACGGCCTTGAGTGAAAAGTAGGCGCGAAACCGCAGCTTTAGCGAGGCCACCTTGTTCTATTAATAGGCTGAAGAACTTTCTTTGTTTTTTGCTATAGATTATGCGTGCAGGTTTCACTTTTTGTCCTCTTCGGTTCTTCCTGCAGGTGACCGCAGAAGTCGGCGCTCCCTCAAAACAATATCTCAGCATTAAGATAGCCGGTTATCGCGCTGGCCAACACGAACCATTTTGTTTAATATCGATAAGCCCCGCTTCCTACGTTACTTCTGCACTTGTTTTTGTTGCCCGCTGCAAGGAGGCGCTGCGCAGTTGTCAGATCGAATCGCACCTAGTCGATCGCCCGCCCGTCAGTGCTTCGTGGTGGCCGGTCGTGGTAGGTCGCACTATTGTTTGAAGTTCTTCATCTTAGAAAAAAATTACAGCAAATGAGTGCTTGTCACTGTAGTGATACACAGTAAATTGTAAAAGAAAGAAGCTCGAAAACAAGAAGACAGTTTCTGACCGTTGGGCGTTCGTTCACTTCATTCAACTGTCAAGCAGTGAGTACACCTTTAACGTTATTTGTTTTGCAATTGTCAGTGGTATACGTTAAGTAGAGGTCCAGCAGGTATGTCACTGACAGAATAGCGCCAAGTATGGATTTCGTGCTGAGAAATAAGATGTACACATCACATTTAAAATGCCACTCCCCATTACACGCGTTAGGTATTTGTGAAATGGGGCACGTGGATACGGCTGTCATTTTACTTTCCCATGAGGCAATGTATTGCAAAGTACGTAGCAAAGAAAAGAAACTCACCGGCGTGGTCCATTTGAATTTTCTTTATCGATCACTACTGGCTGCCAAGCAGATCATGTTGCAAGAAAGTTTAGTATCCCGCAGCAGGAGAATCCGAGAGGGGGGGGGGGGGGGGAGGATTCTTTACTTGCTCGGCGATAGAAATAATTTTGCAAAAACATTTTTTTTTTTATTTTTATTTTGAAGCCCTTTGACAGTTGTGAGAAATTACAACTCACTCCCCTGCAGAATAAGAACTTTTTAAAAAATGATATCCTTCAAGACGCGTACAAATAAATACATCTATGCTTCAGCTGTTTCTTCTTTCTAAACGCTAATGTAATTTTCTTTCACCAAATACCCTCAGAGGGTTTAAGGAGTATAAACGTTTCAAGTTTTACATAGCACCTGTTCCTCTGTATCTAATAGGCACCAGAAACACATTGCATTTCTTTCATGCGTTACCTATATTCACTGGTTATTAACATTACTGCTTAGCTTTACTTAAAATATATTGCCCATCAATTAGAGTCGAAGGTTACTGATAAATTCGATTATTACTGTCACCATCGAGCTGCATTTTTCAACACTATTGAATAATGATTGTTTATGTAAAAGTAACGATTAATAAAGTAACATTCAGTTTTAAAGGTACTTAGCATTTAAATGTAAACATATACTACCGCCACTACCTGATACAGTTAAAAGGATGAATTTCCAAACACACGTCATAAAATGTTACTGTTGGCCATACCGTTAACGGTACTCTCGCTGCGCTTCTGCCTGTCCGTGCCTACAAGTTTGTGACGTCAGTAAACACTAGCTAACATTCTGACGCGTGTCCGGGCGCTTCCCGACCAAAATAGGTGTATTATCAGAGAGAGGTATGTGCATAACAGCACAGATATAATGACGTTATGCTTACCGTTCTTAAGATTGAATGTCGTCTTAGAAATAATCAACGATGTACAATGATTCAAAGAGTAATGGGACTTCCATGATAAATAAAAGCTATTTGCCAACCAAGTTTTGCGGGAGAGCGAAGAATTTGACGTTTGAAACAAACTTTGTAAGTATTACCAACTTTGTCTTAGAGAGTACTAAATTTTGCAATACAGTTGTTCAGCCCACTAAAGTTTTTGCTGCTGCTGAATGTTTTTATTTCTGTGCAAGAATTTTTCCAAATAAAAGTATAGGTATTTTGTATTATTCATTTTTCTTCAGTGCAAAAAGTGGCATTTTCCAATTTCCTTCGCATGCCACGTTTCACTATAGGAGGATTTTTTTTTCTTCTTCTTCCATCGGGCCCGAAGACAATCAACTTGCTCTCGTCAGCGAAGATGACATTCTGCATTAGAAATGAATTGTTTTGCGAACTTCAGTCTCTTTCTTCTGTTTCCTTTGCTGACACGTGACTTCTTCCCGTTCATGAATCCTTCTTATTGACTGAAGAAACTTGAATCATTTCGAAAGCAACATTGAATTTTTCCCGTATTCTCTCGAACGGTGATCATTTTCCATTATCGGATTAAGCAATTAAACAATTTCCGCCATCGCGGTATATCATAATTTTTGCAAATGCTTGTTTTCGTTTGCACCAGCATTGAAGCTGTCTAATTAATTTTTCTATCATTGTCAACGATACGAGGCTCTTACCTGTCGCAACAGGCCATTGATTGCGCGTTGTCAGTAATTTGAGGATTTTATCGATTATTAGGATGAACATCTGTTCTTAATATGATTGATTATTTTTAATGTATTCAGCAACAAAGTACTCCAAATTCTTGTGTTATACATATAATAGACCAAGACAAAGTAGCATGCAATGAGATTGGCTGACCGGGTGGTAGACTGAGCTTTCTGCAAATTTACCGGCCACTATGAGGTCTTAATTTGTACTGATTCACATGTTTATACCGCCACGAGTGGCCGAGGTCGTTGAGGCGCGGACTCGTGAGCGGCAGGTCTGGGGTTCGAATCCCGCCAGAACCGGCCTCCCTGACTGAGGTTTTTTCCAGGTTTTCCTCAGTCCTTATAAATTGTAAATGCCGGGGAGGTACCTTACCTGGAACCTTTCCATCCTTAAAAATAAACCTTTCCCAATATATCATTTCATCTCATATCATCAGTGTCCACTGTCTGTGGTGCCTCGGTAGTAAAAACGGGCGTTAAACACCATTAAAAAATCTTGTTTATGATCATATATCTTATCCGCAAGTACTGCATAGAAATTTGATTTGATAATTAACTTTTCATAAAAACTGCTACCTTTTAGCATAACGTGGTCATCGAGAACACGATCACTGTGTCCAGCTAATATCACATTACAGGATCAGCACAGGTCGCCAGTACAGCGGAGATAGATACTTATTTAGCCGACCTCTTCACTTGACGTTAGCCAGAGGGCTAAGCACTCAACTGCTGCTGGTGGTGGTAAGTGCTGATGCTCGAGCGGCTAGCCAAACCCGAGCGATAACGGAAAGAGCCGAAGGTAGTGATTGGCATAGCTAGTAGCTAGATTAATAACGCTTTATGATTAACGGTGCAATAGCGCAGCGGTTAGAGCATCAGGTTACACAGGTGAAGATAAGAATAAGGGGTTCAAAATCTACTATCCAATGCTTCTTTTCTTTTCTTTCCCTTCTGCCGGAGTTAAAGGAGATTTGGGACAGTTACAATGATTTACTCGCTTCACCACTGGATTCACCGGTGTCTAGGATTTGCCCGAGATTAGCCGACAGATTAGGTTAGGGTGTGTATATATGAATTAGTTGCGAATTGCAATTAGAGCACATTTCGCACCGTTACAATATTTCACGCACGTAATAATTCCCTCATTACAGTAAGTTAGGTTAGTGTGTGTATATATGAATTATTTACGGATTGGAATAAGAGCACATTTCCCACCGTTACAATATCTCACCCGTGTAATAATCCCCTCATTACAGTAAGTTAGGTTAGTGTGTGCATATATATGAATTAGTTGCGAATTGCAATAAGAGCACATTTCGCACCGTTACAATATCTCACCCGTCTAATAATCCCCTCATTACAGTAAGTTAGGTTAGTGTGTGTATATATGAATTAGTTGCGAATTGCAATAAGAGCACATTTCGCACCGTTACAATATCTCACCCGTCTAATAATGCCCTCATTACAGTAAGTTAGGTTAGTGTGTGTATATATGAATTAGTTGCGAATTGCAATAAGAGCACATTTCGCACCGTTACAATATCTCACCCGTCTAATAATCCACTCATTACAGTAAGTTAGGTTAGTGTGTGTATATATGAATTAGTTGCGAATTTCAATAAAAGCACATTTCGCACAGTTACAATATCTCACCCGTCTAATAATCCCCTCATTACAGTAAGTTAGGTTAGTGTGTGTATATATGAATTATTTACGGATTGGAATAAAAGCACATTTCGCACAGTTACAATATCTCACCCGTCTAATAATCCCCTCATTACAGTAAGTTAGGTTAGTGTGTGTATATATGAATTATTTACGGATTGGAATAAGAGCACATTTCCCACCGTTACAATATCTCACCCGCGTAATAATCCCCTCATTACAGTAAGTTAGGTTAGGGTATGTATATATGAATTATTTACGGATTGGAATAAGAGCACATTTCCCACCGTTACAATATCTCACCCGCCTAATAATTCCCTCATTACAGTAAGTTAGGTTAGTGTGTGTATATATGAATTAGTTGTGAATTGCAATTAGAGCACATTTCCCACCGTTACAATATCTCACCCGTGTAATAATCCCCTCATAACAGTAAGTTAGGTTAGTGTGTGTATATATATGAATTAGTTGCGAATTGCAATAAGAGCACATTTCGCACCGTTACAATATCTCACCCGTCTAATAATCCCCTCATTACAGTAAGTTAGGTTAGTGTGTGTATATATGAATTATTTACTCATTGGAATAAGAGCACATTTCGCACAGTTGCAATATCTCACCCGTCTAATAATGCCCTCATTAACAGTAACTTAGGTTAGTGTGTGTATATATGATTTAGTTGCGAATTGCAATAAGAGCACATTTCGCACGGTTACAATATCTCACCCGTCTAATAATCCCCTCATTACAGTAAGTTAGGTTAGGGTGTGTATATATGAATTAGACCGCCACGTGTGGCCGAGGTCGTTAAGGCACGGACTCGTGAGCGGGAGGTCTGCGGTTCGAATCCCGCCAGGACCGTCCTCCCTGACTGGGGTTTTTTCCAGGTTTTCCTCAGTCTTCATAACTGGCAAATGCCGGGGAGGTACCTAAACTTAGGCCTGGAACGCTTCCTTCCTTTAAAAAAAAATCCTTTCCCAATTTATCAATTCATTTCATGTATCATCAGTGTCCACCGCCTGTGGTGCCTCAGTAGTAAAAACGGGCGTTAAACACTACTCAAAAAAAAAAAAAATATATATATATATGAATTATTTACGGATTGGAATAAGAGCACATTTCACCCGCGTAATAATTCCCTCATTACAGTGATTTACCTATCCCTATTCATTTATATTTACAAAGTGAAGTGCGTGTGGATAAGTTCCGCTCTCTCAGCTGGCGCTCACTCCTGGCTAGCTGCTCGGGCAGAAGAGCCCGGCGGGTAACGTCAAGTGACCTCTGCCACTACATTAACAAGCTTTTATTCACCCCATCGACACTGGAGTCAGGATAACGCGTTTGTGGGCAAGATGTGTGCAGAAAAACAAAGGTACACATATTTATTAGCAAATATAAGAGTTTTATCGCTTGAATAACTTAAAATGCATTAAATGATCCTTTATTGTAACTAGGATGAAGTAGCTTACTGAACAGCATATTGAATTTATCTCAACTTTGATTTCCTGTACTTCGTCCTTTGTCCATTTTATTTATTATAACATATTTGTCAGATATATAATTTATAAAATAAAGAAAGCTGTATTTCTTAAAATAAATAAATAAATAGAAGTGAAAGCAAAATTGTATTATTGAACTGTGAAAATGACAAAGAAGTGTTGATGGGTATTTAAAATATTGAGAGGATTTGTATTGTGATGCAATAGAAGGGAACTGCGTTGCCGTCACATCGATCACAAATGTCGAGACCTCTGCAGTGAGGTAACCCGATCAATGCCACCGCACCATTCGTGCTGCAATAGATTTAATTAACATGAGAACAACCTGGGTTTCATATAACGCTAATCTTCTATTTCACTTTCTGCAGCGCGTCATTCTCTGGTCGAATTCACGAGTAGAGAGAGCAGCGGTAGTTCATCAATTGGTGAAAGGAGCACCCCTAGCATGTTTAGTTTACGGGAGATAAAAGTACCACCACTTACTACTAACACTCAATGCTTGCTAATTATGGACTGTTTAAGCATCGCCTCACCTCAAATCGATACTAATTTTCATAAGTTCTTTTATTTCATAAATTCTTTAATTATTTAGGTTTGTTTTCAGTACATTACGGCAACGGTAATGTGGGTGTGCTAGTTCAGCAATCCTGTATTTATGTACATATCTTAACGTTCATTCAGACTTTTAAAACTTTATTTTAATGAGGTGGTTGTAATTTAAAATGTTTTCTATGTAGATAATGAACTTTCGTGTTATCAGTACATGAATATCCTTTTAAATTGCAAGTTTGCATCATCTGGATGGAAATGGAGGTGTGCTCGTTTTTTGGAGATTGGTGCGAATAATGTTACTAAGGGTTTTCACTACAATGAAGTATGCATGAATATAATAGTCGGTGTAACCTTAAGCGTGTACTTTTTGACTAACGCGTTGCAATCATTGTTAGAACCAAACTTTTTTTTAAGAACGTCTTCACGAATGTAAATGAGGGTTCTACATGCACTTAATAAGAATCTGACAGAAATAAGAAACCTGCTAAATTGAAGATACAAAAAAAGCAGCTGAAAATGTGAATGTTGAATGCTATAAATTGCGGGAACAAGAAAGGATCACCTTTTCGAGTGATGATGCGGCTGGCAGAGCACAGATGTGTAATGAGAAAGGTCAGTAGTGAAGGCCTATAATGCATATGGACGTAGCAGCTTGCAATTAGTTTTGAGGGAGGCTTTGTCAGTACGTTAGTGTATCACTCTCTGCCTTCATTGTGTAGTAATACTTATGCCACTACTATACGGCTTCTTACATGAAAACTGTTCTTGCAGAGAAGTTTTGGTTAAAACGCTACGAAAGATAGCATCATTTTATACTTTTAGTAATAACATAAAACTGCTAAAATTATGATAAGCAAACCTATCATTGTTTTCCGGTTGGAGTGGTTGCGCTCAGGCGGTCTGTAACTCAAACAAGCTCACTGTAGGTGAATCGGTTTTTCTGCTTGTGGACCGTAAGTATTTTTGTAGTATAATGCTGACATTGAAACAGAAAAGACAAAAGGAGAGCTTTAACTTTGAATAATCCACACCGGTTACCGTTTTATTCTTTAGCGAGATGATGCCGAAGGGCAAATGTCATGAAAATGAAAGCTGTTTCATTAGCCTCGGTGACCGAAGACATGAACGAGAGATCTGCGGTTCGAATCTACGCAGGATCGTGCTACGGAATGGCAAATACCGTGGGGGTAACTAAATGCTTCCTTCCCGCAAAAAAGTTCGTTCCTAATAACTAGGTTGCAGTTTTAACACTCAATGTTTAGTTATGTTGCTTTCTTTGCGCTCGTTGTGTTGTAAGGCAAGGATATATGAAATTTCTTTTTTTTTTCTTTTTTTTTTTTTTTAATTTGTGTTTTTGCAAGATCGACATGCAATATAGCAAAACATGTTACGACTTTCTCTGACCGAAGCCGTTTATACGCAAGGAACGTTACCTTTAGTCCATTTTGTCACATTTTTCAGCTACAGTGATGCATTTTTCACTAAAATTACTCCAATTTTTCATATGTTAGTATAAAATCTATATATACCAGTCTATACTTAAAATTTTTCTTATGCAAATATTTTTAAAAGTGCTGAATGCTACTACAATAAAAATTACGATAACGTGTTTTTCTTTAAATTCTAATGGTGCTAAGGATACTTTTACATTATTAAGATATATTCAGAGGAAACGTTTCATAAGTAAATAGGCAGTATTTCATTACAAATAACAATTTGCATTTCAAAGTTATAAATTTATAAAAAAGTAATAGTAAGTAATAACTCCATGAATTTTCCATGTACCAACACACATTCTTTAGAATAGAATAATTTATTTATACTAGTAGGATTAAGACCATAAGGCCTTCACTTCTACTCGACCAGTCTTAAACAAATGCACATATTGATAAAATGCAGTCCTAATTCGTAGGCAAACTTTCAAAATATTCCGTTCAGTACACGCCTGTCTTAATAGTAATTTTCAAAAAATGAGTTATTCGCTATGGGCTAAATAGTATAATACTAATTAATGAAATTTTAGGCAGTTTCCAGAAAACACTGTTCTCGGTGTTTTAAGAAGAAGTGCAGAATTTGCAGTTTTACTGCAACTAAAACCTTGATCGTATATTAATTATAAAAGCAAGCTTTTGGAAATAAGTTAGCTGAAAATGTTCATCATACAATAAATTGTGTACATTACACAGGATTTGGACTAAA
Source organism: Metallyticus violacea (assembly GCA_030762175.1). Taxonomy (NCBI): domain Eukaryota; kingdom Metazoa; phylum Arthropoda; class Insecta; order Mantodea; family Metallyticidae; genus Metallyticus; species Metallyticus violacea. The sequence goes on from CM060846.1 coordinate 381,921,303, forward strand.
GAATTGGGAATTTTGTGGCAATATTCTTGAAGTGTCAGAATTATAGAAATAACGAAACTTGAAATTTGATTAATCATTTAGATATTTTGTTAAAGAGTTCTAGCAGGATTTTTTCACAAACATTCATGGCCATGCAAGGCATACAAAATTAAAGGAATTAGGTATAAAATGTTTGTATATTTAAAGATTGAGACAGTCCGGACTACGCAAGTTTACCCATTATATTCCTTTAACCATTCGGTTTTCGGAAATTGAGCCGGCTCGTGAAGAAGCAGTAAGCTCAACGATTACCTCTTGCCGATAATTCACCATTACACCTCGAATTACACTTTTGGATACAACTAGCACATGGTGAAAACCGGGCCTATTTTCCGACTTGAAGTAGTCTATAGGCATCTCGAGGTGCATCACCGTACGAAATTCTCTCATCCTAATCGTTGCTCCTTTCTTCCTATTTCTATTTTCGCGAAAACGTTGGTCAACTTGGACACTATATTACAATAGTTAACGAATTTTGTTATCACAATTGCGCTTAAGATATTACTAGCGTTTGATATTCAAGTACTCTGCACCATTCCTTTTCTTATGCTCACTTTTTTCGCTGGTTGTGGATTTGTTGAATCTGCAACCTTGACCGTTAAATGAGACGCATTCACGTCATGGTTGTCTGTGGTCGTGAGCGAACTAACTAGTCCCCGCGCCATAATTCCAATATAAATGCCAGAGTGAAAGAAAGTTACTCGTGAAGTTCAGCTGTATGAAGCGCTACATTATTTTCAACGCCTTTATGTTATCCCAGCCGGTAGCAAATGGTGCTCATTTTTGTTACTGAAACTACTTTTCTAGATTCGATTCCCGGCGGTTATGTTAATGTCTTAATTTCGGAGTATTCTATGATGCAAGGGTCATCATTCCCAAGATTGGTGCAATATAAGACCTGTCAAAACTTCTCCGTAGTTTGCTTTAAGATAACTGAAATAAATAAACATTAATGTTAAGCTAATACTTTGTTTAAATTATTTTAATTGATAAATAGGCTTCACATTTTTCTCTCTTCAAAGCAAGTCATAGAAAACTTTATCATCGAGGTATATATTTTTACAAGGCTGCAAATTTCCTTCTTGGAAAATTTTTGATCGAGGCAGAAATAAAAAAATGGACACATCACATCCCAAGTGCTCTATATAGCTGCAACACTTTCCTGCAGTTTACATTAAACTAACTAACCATTTCTGAAAGGAAACGCAATGATTACTGATATCTATCATCTGAGAACTGGAAGAGTCGGTGGAGAGCATGGGGTTTTTATTCTATCTTCGCAACAAAGCACATTATATATAATAGTACTAACTGTCACAAAAATGCAAGCATGCATGAAAATTTAAATCCCTTTTGGTACCTCTTCTTCTCATTAATGAAATGAAAGCAGGGGAAATAAAATACCCATATGACTCTAAAGAACAAATGATCAATTTCCTCAATTCGAAGCAGAACTGTCATTACTTTTTGTCGAATAGTTAGTCGAAATTTGTTTGTCTGGTTCTAAGAAGTAGCATCATAAAATTGCCTTAATGCCAGTCAGCACTGTTTTGTATTTATTGAACTGTGGAGCCCAAGAACACGACGCAGGTCCGACTGGTAGAGATCGCCAATAGAATCATTGTTGTGTAAATTAGAATTGACATGTTACGAATAAAAAGGATATTCTGTAGATACTACCACTATGTAGTTGCAAGTGTTACAAACAAGCACGTACCTTCATTCTGTCAGTTTCGGCAGATCCTAGGTTCAAATTCAGAAAGGCGAATGCCGGGTGAGCATATCTACGCCACCGATGCACTTTCCATTTCATCATTACATCTGTGTGTGTCTGCTTGCGTCTTCTGTGCATAGCATTGACCATCCATTCAGTGTGCAATATATATACTCTATTTGCTTTCAGTGTAAATAGTTAGTTCCCCCACAGGCTACGTACCCGGACATTGTGTGCTAAATCCTACCAAAAGAGAGGGTAAATACAATGAAAGAAGAAAAACGTAGATTGTCACTTGGATAATGAACAGCTAACAAGAAAAACAAACTTCATTGCTCCGACTGAACTCGTGTTCCCTCAACTATTTGAATAATTTGCAATACTAATTCTGCAAAAGAAAAGCATAAATCTACAAATTATATACCTGTATATATATTACATTCTGCGTATAGTCAATTGCAGAAGCATCTCTTTGTACAGTTAATTTACTATTTACTATGTAAATGCTTCAAAACTATCTCAAGAGGGTTTGAGATTGCCAATAAATTCACGAACATAGCGAATTATTTATCTGGAACCCTCGAGTGATATTTATTAATACTATTTCGCGAATAAAATAAAAATTTAAATATAATTCCCGTAAATTTGGCTAACAATATTGTTATAATTCTACATTTGTAATTATGAATTTTTAAGCTTTTCGAGCCATTTAGCAACTGACGAATGTTGATTGTCAGTAATGCCAATAGAGAAGAACCAAATACTGGATTGGGACTATTTCATGAATGGAATAAGAATAAAAATAATATATATACATATACTTGAAATTCGCGCACAGATTATTAATAATTGTATAAAATGTTATACTTATGAATACCTACCTACTCAGAAACTGTAAGAATGAAATAGACGAAAGTCGACTATTACAGTCGCTGCCGTTAGATTAACTAATACCAACTGAGGAAAATAAAATAGAGAAAACAGTTTATTATTCTGAACAACACGTTTATTAAGAATTATGGTTGCTTAGGCAGATATTTTTACATAATTTACAATATGATTTCAGACAATTTGGCTGAATACGCAAAAACAAGTGCTTGAGTGAATACGCATTAACTTAGTTAAATTTACAATATTACGGAAAACACAGAAAAGTGGTGAGTGATGCGTGCTTAGGAATTATATAATGGAGGTATAGAGTTGGCTACACTGACCACAAGACAAATGCACGTCGCGTGATAAAACGTATCTGATAATTTTTTTCAATAATTTCACTGCGATATCTGGCTGTGATGGGTCAAAATTTTGTTTCGTTTCATTGATCGATTTTAAAATGACGTCACAAGTGAAATAGTTTGTATTATATAGCGCGGCGTTAAGCAAGGCACCCCAACGCGTGATTACGGGTGTGGGATACAATTGAAGATAAGGGTTTATCCGTGATGGTGCCTTTACGAACTTTATCCATTCAATACTAACTTGTCCACCTTAAATAAAGGGTTCGGATTGTTTCATACAATCATATTAGGGTAATTCACACAACGACCTTCGGTAAGCAGAAGCTATACATCATATTTCACACCATTCGGCCACAAGGTCTGCAAAGATTCATTAAATCGTCTAGCAACTTTTCATGATTTGCAGCTGGCATTTAGCATTGTTTGAAAGTATTTAGGTTTTAGTCGATACGCCCACTTTTCTACCACGAGTATCCGTAGTGTCGTCAATTCTGACCCAGATTTTTTTTATTTTTGTACGTTGACCTAATTGCGTCAGTGTTTCTTCACAGCACTTTGAGATATAATATCCCGTTACCGTCGATTCATCAGGAGCACTTATGTTCAAATATTTAGTAAGACATTGTTCATCTTTTAAATTTCATATGAGCTGAGACAAATACTTATCTGAACAATGCTGTGAATTATTTGCAATGCTGGAAGATCAGGATGCCGTTGATACTCCTATAAGGAACAGCCTCGACGAAACACGTCACACAGCTGGGACAAACGTTACAGATGTACAGTTACAGATTTTTGGGAAAATATTTTCCTTGTTAAAATTCGAGCACGTACTGCTGCAAACGTTTATGCACAATCTATTGGATTTTTGGCTCCTTTAATTCACACAGCTAAACTTCAGAAACTGCACCACCTGTTTTGCAAATTCTGACTAAAAATAAGCAAGAATTCTCAACTCGGGTATTACGTATTTGCTCACAGAATCAGAATCAGAAAGAGAAATGCGAAATCAATGAGGTCACCTCGGATTAGATTCACTTCTTCCTCGACTACAAACGTGCAAATTAATCACTCTCACCTCAAGGTGAAGTGACAAGTTATGCTATTCACATTCAATACTTTGGGGAGAAAAATTTTATTATATAATATAAAAGAGTATGAGGGATGAACTGAAATGTCTATTTATTGGGAAAGATATTGAAAGTATTTATATAAGTGATTTTTATGTAAAATAAAATTTGAAATTTCACTTGATGAACCTCAACAAAGATGTTAAAATTTGTTTTAGATATCTACTCATTACAACAAAAACATTTATTTTAATAAAAATCTGGGCTCTAGTAATAAACTACCGTTTTATTAGTTTTTACAGTTTAGACAAACTATTTAAGTTCTGCTAGCGTAGTAATATAAAAATATTGCATGCAAATTGTATTTATCCATGTTTCACAATTCTTCATTGATCATTATTCATTAATATGTGTAAAGCATACAACGTTTTAAGTGTTATTACTTAGTTACTAATTACTAGCTATGTGTTATTGCGTAAAATTAGATTTACCGGAGAGGAAGTACTGTAAAATCACGTTTATTTATTTCACTTCACTCTTTGCAGTAAATAACCTTTTCCTATTGCCTCCTAGTGATAATTAAAACACTATGATTTATAAAATCAACACAAATAAAATTTACGACAAATCCTCAAATGACAGGATGTTGATCGCTGCTAAATTTCATAACAACTTCCGTTGTTTAATTAATATCATAACATTTCCTTTATTCTGTGCTTTTGACTTAAAATTAATTAGCACAACACTACATATTACTGACAAAATATAGTTAATAATTTTATCTTTCATTTTAAGAGAGTAATAACGTGCGCTAGCTTTTTTAGATTTTTCAAATGAAAAGCGATTCCTGTTAGCATTATGGACAAAAGATCAGCTAAAAATATAACTCTCCAAATGCGCAGGTGAAGCAAGTGTTCAATCTACTAGTTTCTAATGCTGTCTTTTGACAGAAATCAAATGCTTTTTTTTTTTTAAATTTAATGCTCTTGTCCAAAACTGCTGAAAACTGACCATACCTTCTGCATCCAGAGTTTTCAATGTGAATTCTTCCAGTTGTTCATTCTGTCCTTGACAATGTCTTCTGTTTTTGAAGAAGAGTACAAGCGATTCTAAACATTGCGTTGTATGACTGTTTCGGTGTTTTATTCATACTTTATTCCTCATTTTAACATATATGCAGAGTTACCAAAATCGACTGAGCATGCACCAAAAGGAATATATTTAATGTAGGAAGTTATATTTAATGACAACATTTTTCGGTCAAATGGAGCATTTGAAGACCTCTGTTTAAACTGCGTAGAGCACATTGGTTTTTATAGTAGCTCCATTTCCTCTTCCATGTATCCGCAATGTCGTTTCATATTCGTAATGGTAGAAATTTTCAATTGACGATGTGCTTATAATAATCAAGCTCCACGCTTTACACCACTTGCACTGCAGATAACCCTCATCATAAAAATAGCGGTGGCCAAGATTATGCTCATTTAATAACGCGAACATTGCGACATGCAACGGAAATTTAGCTCTGCCACTCTGTTGCGAATGAGAACAGGTCATTTGTTCCGTCGATGCCATCTTGCGGAGAGTGTGTTAGGAGCGGCATCATATTCCTATCGTGCAGTTCCGAATACCACGCCTATCACGCTCAATAACATAATGCGGCGTTTTCAACTCCCATAATAATCGTTTACGGAATCGCGAAAATCATCATGTCTGACGTGAGGCAGCTATACGATCTCCGGATTGTTTCCGTGAGTATCTAAAAGAGGTGGTCCAGAGTCTTTGCAAGACTGCATGTGTTTATAGCTCCTGTGAGCGATGTTCGGGAAGATTCTGAAGGCCTAACTAATTGCTCGCCCCAATTTAACCAGCCACTACTTCTTTCAATAATTCGACGCCTCTATCGGGTCTTTGTTCTAATTTTATTTTCTGCTACATCGCTTTTCACTGCTAATGTTGACTACCCTCTATAATTAAGAGATTGCGATAGTTTTATTAAGGTGTTGATATGGTAATTGATTGATTAATTTGGGATTGATTGACGGGTATCGTAATTGTAGAGATGATGAGTGCCCCGGTGTAGCTCTGGAGAGCGCTGAAATTTTGTGATCTTTCGAACTGAGGGAAAAGGAGACGGGAGTTGGCAAAAGGGAAAAGGAGACGGGAGTTGGCAAAAGATTAACAAGATTCGTGAATTTTTCTGAAACACGATTTATTAAAGTTCATATCTTCTTCACAGCTATGGGCCGTCGTCAAGTCTGGAGAATATAGAGTGTCTCTTATGCCACTTTTGCGCGGTCTTCACTGAGTTATTCATAACAAGTTTCCTTCGGCTATGTCTATTCACGATACACTTTTCACTTCTCGGAATTATTCAGGAGTATTGTTGTATCCTACTGTTAACACAAACGCCTATTCAGTTGAGAGTCAGTTACTAAACTATCCATGTATCAAATATACGCCGACTTGTAAACTGTCTATTTTGAACTGCAAACTAATTATGAACTAACTTAACTGTAACTTTAACTACAAACAAACTGTACTATAAACCAGCTAACTCAAGTTTTACTAACTTAGGGCCTCGAAATTACCATCTTACCATTACCGTCATTCGGCTAGAACGCTATATTCAATTTTTCAAAGTATGACTTGGCAATAGTTTAGAATTTCTTCCCTTCTTTACGATTTTCTATTGTCTGTTACGCCTACATACAATTTTTCTGATTTCTCTGATTGGATACCGTTATACTTATTTGTCTGTTCGTGTTTTCGCAGTGTGCCGTTATTCTATCCTATTTGCAGACCATTCGCGTATCTTCACTCACGTTTGAGTTGCATAAGAAAGTTTTATTATACGATCGTTTACCTAACATAGCAAAAGGTGCCTTTCCACACACAAATGACATCTTAACGATTCTCCCAAAGGTAACGGATTGACCTATCTAGATACATATTACTCACAAAGAAATACAGGTTCTAATGGCCCTTATGTTAAGTCAAACATAACATTACTTGTTTACTTCCCTAGTGCTGGAAAGTATTATGGTCCTGTCAACAAATTTCCAAATATGCATGAAATACGTAAAGTAATATAAGTATGATTAAACATGAAATACACAAATTTGATTATAATAACATTTATAATTTATGGCAGGGGTTAACCCTATCAAATACCTCTTCAAGATGTTCTCTCCATCAGGTAACTGTAGGCCATATCAACGACTCTCATTTCTGACTTTTGACAACAGATAGCCGACCGGAACTAAGGGTGTAATTGTTTCACTTAGTGTGAATGAAAAAAAAATTCCAATAAAATTATTCATCATTAGCTGCCACTTTACACATTGCTGTGATGCTCTACAGAGACATGTAGTCACCTCATTCAGCACCAGACAAAGTGGGGGCTGCTCATCTGAATTTTAATGCTTTCTGGACTTGATATGTTTGTTGGTAGCAGGGGCAGAGGAATCCATAATTCATTATCCTTTTTCATTTTTACCATGTCTTTGCTATTTCAAATGCCTCCTGACTCGCTTGACAGTTTGAAGGCCCCCAATATATTGTGACAACAGTCTTCCTATTACTAGATCCATTTTTCCATCCATCGATGAGTAAAACATTTAGGATCAACGTGTGTTTCAAGAGTCCTCTTCACACAATAATTAAGTAATGCATGTATGGAGGACGCAAATTCTGCTGCATGCACTTAAAAAGCTTGTTATCCACAGATATATATGATATGGGAGTCTGCAATATAAATTAAATTTACCACGTGCTAAGTTGATTTCCTTGTCTTGGAACACTCATCAATATTATTATACATCCAAATGTAGAGCTGAAGGATCTTGTTGCAGCGTGGCTAGCTGTAGAAAGCAATTCAGTACAAGTGCTGGTTTCTAGGTCCTCTTTTCTAAAGGTTTGCCTACTGTCTCTTCGACTGACATGTCGGATTAGAATGAGAACATTCTGAAAATATTGGTTCTTTTTATAGTAAAAGAACCAAGAGATTCTTTTATGAGATTTAAGATGCTCTTTTGTTGTATTTGTAACAACCGCTACAGAAAGCACAGTTCTTATTTTCAACTCTCACATGAACAAAAATAAGATGTTCGCATACTTTATGAAAAGGTGTGCCACAATTATAAAATAAAAAGGAAATATATCTTACGTTACTATACGTAAAGATGTGCTTAATCACTGAATCTACACGTGTGAGCTTAGTTGTATATATAGCTCTCGGAGGGAAAGTGCCGAATTTTATTCAGATGATTTGAATTTCAATTTAGTTCTGTAAGCTTCTAGGTATTTATTCTTCTCGTCAAGAAAGTTTTGGTTATTTCTCAAGAGGAACAAATGCAGTATAATATTTGGTTCCTTAATTACTTCATTAGTAGTCGATTGGTCACCTGACAACTCTAAAGTTCATTCATAAATCACAAAACTGCACGTTTACCCTTACGCTGACTTTTCAAGGACACGTCACCGCTTGGGTGCCAGGATTGGAAGCCCATATCAGCAGAATCCATCTCAAGTTATTGAATATTATGTAAAATATAAAATGGAGAGTGGAAAGATTGTTACGAGTTTTTCCTCTCTCTCTCTCTCTCTCTCTCTCTCCCATTAATTACGTGATGTTTTGCGTATTTTACGCGTTCCAACCCTCACACCAATGACCAATGCATATGTTGCCTCTGTATTGAAAATGAATGTTGAACACTTTTTAAAACTGTGTATACAATATTACGCGATATTTCAGATAGATTCCGAAGAAATTTGCCATTTTCGTATATTTGACAGTATAAACAGTGGTAAATAAATAAAAGATTCACTCTAGAGACGGTATGTATGATTCTTAATACAAACTTAAAATCCTATGTTTGTAGTATTTAGAATATAATTATCTTTTATATAGATACTTTGTTAATAAAACCGGTTGGCCCTGGTTGTCGTGTGGTAGCCACACTGACCTCGTATACATCAGTCAGGGTCGATGGATTTAAAACCGAAGTATTTCTTCCTTTGGAAGGGAACTAAAACCATGGGTCTCGTGAAGTAGATTTACGACACTTAAAGAACCTCAAGTATGAAAGAAGAGGCCTATTAACAAAATTTATCGGCTCTTTCAGGCCCTGGACTGAATGGGACGTTAATGAACTTAAAATTAACACTAGAAAAGCTAAGAATCTTACATACCTAGAACAACGGAAAGAGGTCATTATAACCCCCACCATATAAACATGTAAAATTTTATTACTTTATTTATTAATAGCTTTATTTGCATTTTCAAATGCTTTCAGATCATTAAACAAGGGAATATTACATTATACTTAAATATTTAACTTGAAAAAATATATATTATTGTTAATATGATGATATAGCTTTTGTTTTTCAGTTTATGACTGAATTATGTCTCTTAGTTTTCCTCAGTTAAGTACATTTATTTGAAGGATTACAACATTTTTTTTCTCAACCACCTATATGCATATTGGACAGATTATCTGTACTTTTCGTGCACATTTTCCACACACAGCTTTGCTGTACTTCTCACCAAAATCACTTGTCTTGCTTCTTTTATACGGAATGATTTGGCATTCTTTTGCTATTTTCTAAGCCCTATGATTTTCATCCTCTTCCTCTTGTTTCTCTTCTTGTGCTTTCCTCCCCCCTTCAGTTTATTCACCAGCTGAAGGATGAATTTCCTCCTTTTTATCTTTCTGTTCTTTACTTCGAGTACGTGATCCTCGCATTGATTGCTGCCATGTAGAAAAGGTACATTGACCATCTTCTACATGCTACTTTAGTTGAATATTTTCGATTCATTAAGTCAATGACATCTACCCCATATTTGATGTTATAGTTTCTGGTTTCTGTTTATCTTCTTTGCTCACTGCGACGTCAGATTGCAGGTACTGAGGAGTAGGACACTCATATTTTCTTTGCTTGGTAAACAGTCCAGGTACAGTCTCTGCTATCAGTCGATCGCAAGATGGAGGTGCATTCGCTTTTTTACCTCATTAAGAATTTAACAACGAACTTTGTTCATTGTTCCCACTAGTGAAATTTTCTTCTGTTGGAGCTTCTTGGCAAGTGGAAGAGAAGTGAAGAAGCAGTCTGTCATCCGCTTCTTCCGTGATTTAGAAACGGCTCCATTAGACGTAAAAAGACAACATTCCTCTAATGTTTGATTCTTCGGACGTTCACCATCCTTACCTAGGTATGGTATGACATTACATGTATATTTTGATGCTGCATTTGCTGCGATCCAGAATTTCAGACCATATATGTGAGGTTTGTTGGGTAAACGTGCACCTAGTTTTGCTTGGAAGTACTTGCTCATCAATAGTTATATTTTCACCTGGGCGATAACAACGGAGACAGTTTTCCACAAATCTATTTCAAAATTCAGATAGAAGAATGAACTTATCAGTTGGAATCTTTCAACTCGGGTTGATTTCTAACCAATCGAAGAAATCTGATCAGCTCCTTAAATCTATCTCTTGATGAATATAGATCCCCAGAAACGCGACCAAAGATCATCTACTGACACACCTTTTGTACAGATTACTCCTTTGGTGTACATGATGGCGATCACCTTCTCCAGTTCCTCGAGTGAAACAGTCCACTGGTGTTACTGAGCATTGGATTACTTCTTTATGAGATAAAGTATCGATTCATCAAAGAGTAGACGAAAAGCATTGATGGGATTGCCATCCACTCCTTGGGAAGTACGTGTAGTGGGACTTCCTTGTTCTTTTAGGACATTTACAGCAGCCCCTCTTCCTGATAAAGATGATGAGGTAACCTCCCATGCGGGTTTTACTCTCCCACCATTTTCATCACTGTGGAGGAATCTTATGGAGCTACTGAGGTCATTGAGGCAGTGGTTGAGGAAAATTAGCACCCACACCCACTCACTAACATTTACGTCACTGTCACTAGATTTTGGCATGAATTTACTATCCCAGCCAGATAGGTCAATTTCTGATTCAACGTCGAAACTCTCGAAAAAAGCGCGCAAAATCTCGTCATCCGAAAAGTCCCTCTGACGGTACGTGATTCAAGACCACGGTCTTGAACACACACCACTATCTAAACGGAAACGTGATATTTACAGATAAAAGCTGATAGCATACACACATGTCGCGTCTCTCTGAACACTGTAACTGTATTGTTGGTCATTTGTCGAAAGTTTTACTGCGCAGTTACGCTATAAATTGATAGGGGTCACATTGGCTCCTCTCGCTGTTTTAGGTATGGGGAATCAAACATGAATGAAATAATTAAATATAACATTATAAAGAGGAAGAAAAATCGAATAAAAGTCATGATTTTGGTGGACAAATATGAATACGCGAGGAAATTGTTCAACAATAAATTTAATCAAGAGTCATTTTGACCTCCTCCGCAGTTGTAGTGTTAAATAAATGTATAAAAGGTAATGAATAATATTGATATCAAACTAGATTGAAGCATGCGATCTGTTTTCCGTCGATAAAGGTATATTAATATTTGTGTAAGTCCCTAAAGAGAATATCGAATTTATGCAACTCAATATATGTAGTATGTACACTTTATTTATTAGTATAAAGCTGTTTTGAAAATGGATTTTTCTAGTTTGCTATATTCCTTCTCGGAGAACGAAAGTGGTCTAAAAGTTCTCAGTCTCGATCACAGTTAATAAGGTAATTGCGTTTTTACCTTGATACATTTCAAATATCCAGTCATTATTTAATACAACTTTCTAATTGAGACGTATTGTGGGTACTCCATAAGTGGAATAAAACGAGTATCGTGCAGAGATAATTTTTTAAAGATGGTTTAATGAAAAGGAAAGCTTATGGGAAATGTTGTTCCTTTTGAACGATTAAAACAGAATGGTGTAATTAAACAGGCCATTAGATGACAGATGAGTTAAAAATTAATTAAATTGACGAGGCTGTACGCATTTGAAAGGAATGTGTCACGACATTTTGTGCTTATAATTATAACAATAGAAGAATCCTTGAATCCAAACGGCAGTCAAATCAGTTGTTTAAGAAGACAAAGTCGGCATCAGTAAAACAATGTTACTAACATCATTGCAATCTTTTTAACGAACTAGGTGAAAAGAGTCCTGAGACAATGCAGTGGCAATTGTTGAAGCATTTTTCGTACAGATCAAGAGGCAATTACAGCTTTAGATGAGTATTTTGCACAACTTTAGAGGCGGAATAATTTCACCGGCGCATTGCTGAAATAAATGTATTAACCATAATAGAACATGTCAAATCTTCATTATTAGGTCGTGAACTTTTCATAATTATGTCGGCTATAGATTTTCGAAACAAACATAGACCGCAGAGAGTTTCCATTAAATTGGGAATAACGTCTCTACTTAGAAAATTCGTTTTTATTTGTACAGTGCGAAGAGGTCAATGAAGGTCCTCTTGCGTTTGCTCACAACTTTATTAAACAGTTGCACTGAGGTGTTCACCATTTACTCTTTCACCTATGGGAGTGGAGTCTTTTGGAAAATTTAAGCAGCACTCGAATATTGTTGGTGTTACGTTTAAGTTCATGTCGCATCATTAGCGGGCTTTTCAAATTCAAGAGAAACATAAATTGCTTAATCATGTCGGGCCTACAAAACTCAAAATGACAACTATTTAGATGGATATGATACAAGAGCAAATGTGCGGCTATCTCTTCGCTGCGTATAAAACTAGTGTTCTCTCCCTATTTACATTCAATTACTATAAACAACCCCATTCTAATTTGAGATGATGAAAACTACAACGAATGGCATTACCCAGGCATTTGTCTTTTTGTGTTAACTTTCTTAAGAGAACAGAGAAATTATTGGGCCATCCAGTTATATGATGACCGATTCGACGTTGAGTGGCAGCATATCATTCAAAGTCAACCGAGGTACAGGAGCCGAGGAAGGTGGTGTTTACCGAACTATTTACACTGCTGTCAGTTTTGTTTGTGCAGTAAAGAAACAAGGCGTAGAGTAAAGTCTGCTAAAATACTAAACGGTAAATACTGCACCTAATTATTCTATTGCACAGAGCTGTTTGTTCGTACCGAGTTCACTCATGCTGTCAGGAGCACGGAGGGAAATTTCCAAGTGGCAATGCCGTTCATAAATGTAATATCTTAAAGAGTATAACAAGGGTAATGGATAATATCAAAAGCAAATATCAGAGATTTTGGGGTATTTCTTTGCGTGACATAAGTGAATAAACAAGTGCATTAGAAATGATTGGATTGTCACACCAGTGTTTCTGCACCGAGTCTTTCGTTACCCCAACCGCCCCTAATTTAGTGTAGCCCTGCTGGCTGTGTCCTTACCGCCGCGTCGGTCATCTGGTAAATGCATTACCCGATATTTTTTGTGCCGGAAATGCCACGTTAATCCATAAAGAATATTGTATGAAAAGCTTTGGAAGATCTGGGTTGACATAACAGCAAAATCTGAAACTAGAAAGTAAACTTAGAGGTTTTGACGCCCGTTTTTACTACTGAGGCATTGGACACTGATGATACATGAGATGAAATTATGCATTTGGAAAGAATTTTTTTTAAGAAAGGAAACGTTCCAGGCCTAAATTTAAGGTGCCTCCCCGACATTTTCCGTTTATGAGGACTGAGGAAAACCCGAAAAAAAAAAAACCCTCAGTGAGAGAGGATGGTCCTGGCGGGATTCGAAACCCACACCTCCCGCTCACGAGTCCGCGCCTTGACCTCGACGACCCGCGGTGGTGTCGCACCTATTTTATGCACAAAAAACAAATAATAATAATAATAATAATAATAATAATAACCTTTTTATTACAATCATAACATGGGTTTAGAAAAGGTAGATCTTGCTCCCACTGTATCTTTATATTAATGAAATTATTGGAGAAGGGAATGCAATTTAATAAACCAATTTTTATAGCATTTGTCACTTATATTAAAGTTGTTACGAAATTTTGATAGTTAAAATAGGAGAGGTTGCCTATAAATAAGTTTTTTTTTTTTTTTTTTTTTGTAACTATGAAACGGTATAATTTTTTTATTCTTTACACAGCATCAAATCTACTAATAAAGAGTGCACACACACTGCAAGCACAACAATAAAATTGCGTTTATAGTTTAAAAGTTATATCAAAATGTGATATTCATCATTCGTAAACAAAAGTTTGTATAATCCGTCATAATTTTAGCTGGATTGCACATATTTATAAATCCTGGACTTAATTGCATGAAGGTAAACAATTATTCGAAAGATTAGGTAGTTTATATAGTAAATTGGAGCATTACTTTTATAAGTTCAACTTCTGGAATGGATCCATTCATGTGTGACTATTTAAACCAGCAACTTTTTTCCAAATTAGACACAGATACTCAGTTACATTCCTGTGATACAGCTAATAGGAAGTTCCTTCTCTGATAAGTGCTACCAATAATATTTCCCGTATTTTTCAAAATTTCCCTAATATTACAAATCTTATAATATATATATTTTAAAGGAAATAAACAAAATATCTCCTATTTCATTGAAACTAATTTTAAAGTTAAGGCAAACAGGAAGAAGGGACTTAAGTGACATTCTGTGCATGAAACAACTCTTTTTAAGTATGCATATGCCTTATCATAAAACTCAAATTACGGAACGAATTTGAAATTTTATACTGCTTTTATTAGCACCTTTAAACACATTAAAATGTAATGTATTACTACCAAAAATATTTGTCACACTTTCTTGGAATTATTTGATCAAAAACGGTCTTTAATTCACATAAATTTTCCATTATAATGAAGATCTTGATGATGGTAGAGATGCTGGGCAACAGATCCTGACCCGGATGTGCATTTATTAGCTAACGATATGCCAAGTGCTATTGACACAAAAAACTGCTGTCGTTAGCGTTCCATTGTGGAGCGAATTCCATTCCGCACTGTATTAAAGATACCATTCGATATAACCACAATTATACTACTGCTTATGGAATTATTTTAAATATGGCCAGCAAACTTGTATATTTACGTGTCAAAACTCAATTACGGAAGAAGGTAAATTGTTTAAATTATCCATCAATGTTCATCTGGGAAGAAGAAGGAGCCCAGTAGACCACGGCCTACACCCGCCAATCTTCCTGTGTACATATTTTACATAGTTTATGTTTCCTAAGTATGAAAAAAATGAGGATTATATAAATGCAGTTGAAATATGGCAACTCCATACATAGAACACAACACAAGTTAAATATAGTGCAACCGCTGAAGTAGTGATAGTAATAAAAGTTAGCCCGTTTATATGTAGACGATGCCATAAGAAAACGACAAACAACTGTAGTTTAAAATACTCCCATTCGCTAAAATTTTTGAATGGTGTTTAACGCCCGGTTTTACTACCGAGGCACCACAGGCGGTGAACACTGGTGATACATGAAATGAAATGATAAATTGGGAAAGGATTTTTAAGGGAGGAAACGTTCCAGGCCTGAGTTAGGGTACCTCCCCGGCATTTGCTATTTAGGAGGACGGTCCTGGCGGGATTCAAACCCCAGACCTTCCGCTCACGAGTCCGCGCCTTAACGACCTCGGCCACCCGTGGCGGTCCCATTCGCTAATGACTAAATGTGACTTTTGAACAGTCACACAATTTAAGTAAATTTGTTGCGCAATACAATAATAAAACAAAAATAATAAATCCTCAAGGGGAAAAACCAACAAGGGGGAAAACACAATAGTAATCTGTGATTCACCAATGGAATTGATTTCAATTGTTTGTAGCACTTACGTGGAAAGGGAGAACTACAGATGTTAATAAAAAAAAGCTTGTATCAGAAAATGCATGGCACAATAAAGAGAGCTGTATTGAAGGAAAGTTGGAAACAAATTGTATGAAATTTTGGTCTGTACCGATCTGGGAGTGTTGAACGTTGAAAAGAAATGTACTAAAGCGCATAAGTGACTGGGATTAGATTTTTAAAATCAGTAGGTATATATATAAATGGAACATGTCTTAAAACAAAATGCAAAATGATAAGAATGGATGATGATAGGTTACAAATAAAAATATTGCAATACAAGTAACATCAGTTAAAAAAGTATCAATGAAATAGTGCAAATAATGAATGAGATGTGCACGGAAGTCACGTGTATCGGGAATGCGCTTCACTAGCGGTCGAGAAAACTTTTAAACACCTGTAGTAAGCTAATTGTTAACACTGATGACCATATCTCTGCCATACTAAGCAAGCGACCGGAACAGATGAATGGAATCATTTCCGTCAAAGAGGGTATTGATTTCTTCATATTGGAACTGTAGGGACGAGGGGAGCAACTGTTGGTGCTAAATTTCTTGGGTTGGGAAGAGGAATTGCTGCCAATGAGATTGAGGAGTTAATGGAACGGATATTAGCATTCTGAATAGAAATTGAGTTGTGATATTAATTCGCTCGTGGTTGTGAATGCGACTTGTTGCAGCGGTATAGCGTGAATAGCCTTGGAATGCGATATGAGCTTCAGTCTAATGCAAGACATACAGGGATCAGTTAGGTGTTTTGAGCTGTGCTGCTGAAGACAGCAATGTGAAATTGATAGCTAATGTTTTTAATGTTGTTTAACGCCCGTTTTACTACTGTGGCATCACATTGATCACGTTCGAGATGAAATAGAGAGGGAAGCGTTCCATATTTAAGTTTAGGATACCTCTCCGATATTTACTATTTATAGGATTGAGGAAAACCTGGTAAAATGTCAGTTCTTACGGGATTAGAACCGCAGACTTCCCGTTCACGAGCACGAATCGCCACCCGAGTAGGTAAATGTTTTATTTCTATGAATAAAATATCGGACTTGCAATGGAAAGTCCGCAACTGCTCTAAATACCAAACACCTAACTCTCTGTAATCTGAATAGCATTACCGCAGTCACATGTATCGCGTCGTTAAAAGAGCAAGTTTAATAATGCACCTATTGCTTGCTAGTGTTTTCGGTTTGAGCAGCTAGTGGAAATAAAAATAAAGTATTCAAATCAAAGTGCTGATACAGAAGTAGTAAAATTGAAAAATAACATACCTATAACTCCAACGTGTCAGAATTTAGCCTTTTATTTCATGTATCTGCAGCATATTTTAATATTATAAAGAGGAATTTAATATAAAACTTTAATTCTTTTGGTTAATTTTTTTTATCTTGACATTCTCGTAAGAATTAAGTAGATTTTAAAACAAAAGCTATATTATAACATTCACAATTATGATCTCTGTCTATTTATTTATGTAAAATATAATATAGGTATTTCAGTAAAATGTTTATGTTGTTATAAAATAAATTTTACAATATACTTAGATCTCGTATTTGCATACCAGCACGAGTTTTGCCCAGTAACAAGGTTAGTCCATAACCGTATTGAAAAAATCCTGCGCTACTTTAGGTCTCCTTTCAATAATTATGGTTTCTTATACAGCTTCTCGCACCAGATGTGCCTTTAATTTAGGAAACTGCTGAAAAGAAAGCTATCAGGTTATGGCCAGGATAAATGGTTTCCAAGAGCGGGAGAATATATCTATTATATGATTATTATGTACTTATACACAATAATACCAATGATCTTTCAACAACAGAAGATATAAAAGGTTGCAAACTGCTTTAACGTCTACATAAAAAATACTAAATCCATTTAGAAGATGTATAATAAATGTGCTTACCTGAAATTTATACATATAAAAGTTTAATGGCTAAGCACTTGCCCAATTTAACTTTTATATTGACCTTGACTTGTGCTTCCACTGAACGGAACTGAACTGACCGTGCCTATCTTCCACGCTGAATACCCTTCCAAAACTGACTACGGTTTTCCACTAACTGAACTGAGAATGAATGCGGATCGACTACCTTTGGACCGCAAAATCGCAAGACTAAATAAAAATGGCAGTCTGCCGTTCTCACGAAGATATCCTTATTCTTTCAAATACGTTTTTATACAAATCTAGAACATTTTCTGCCATCCTCACACCTCTATTGGGTAATCTGTTTTCTTCATTTTCTCTCTGCTATATTATTTGTCAGATGACTTGCGTGAATTCTTGCATGTCACCTACATACGTATTACATGGAACCGTTAAGATCTCCCTTCCAGGGTATTCCCTTGTCTGTTCACCCCCGTAATCGTCATATTCTTTATTACGTTTTCCTTGCTTTACAATTCCCTAACAGAATACAAATAAACATCTTACTCAAGGATTCTCCTTTAGAAATTTCTCCAGAAAACATCGGTTTGCTTGGGTCATCTTTTACAAATATTGTTACAATAGCCACAGAAATTTTCAGGTAAGATTTAAAGCTGGGGTAGCTTTTTGCCTTCTTGCAAGAAAGTAACATCACAAACAATAATTCAACACTTATACATGACATAGAAATGAAACTACACTCATGCTTAAAATAAGGAAGTTACATAAATTTACTTGCTAATATTACTCTAATTAAATATGGGGTGGCAGTTCATAAATACTGTCCCAACACACACTAACCTAACGTAGCGCTAACCTCGGGTAAATCCTAGAAACCGGTGGACCTAGTGGATTTATTGAATGTATCATTGTAATTGTGGCAAATCTCATTTAACTCCGACAGAAAGAAAGAAAACAAAGAGAAAAAAAAGTAGACGAAACCATTATCTTCGCGGCTATGGCATGGCTCTCGTGACCTTCTGAGCTATCATCCGTTGCGCTTGGATGTGCACCTCCTTCCATCGTTCGGGACTGAGGAGTTCGGCTCTCTCCGCTGTCGTTCGGGTACAACAAGAGTTACGCGAGCAGCCAGTGGGTACTAGTCAGTTCCTTCCCGCCTGTATGGAATGAGTGAATGAATGAATGGTGTTTAACGCTCGTTTTTACTAAGGCACCACAGGCGATGGACACTGATGATACATGTGATGAAATAATATATTGGAAAAGGATTTATTTTTAAGGAAGGAAACGTTCCAGGCCTAAGTTTAGGGTACCTCCCCGGCATTTGCCAGTTATGAGGACTGAGGAAAACCTGGAAAACCTCAGTCAGGGAGGACAGTCCTGGCGGGATTCGAACCCCAGACCTCCCGCTCACGACCTCTGCCTACCCGTGGCGGTGCCTGTATGGATAATAGTGTCTAATCCTGACGAAAGCGCAACTTCCTCTAGAAGTTGTAAACGAAAATAAAGGCCACTTTTAATTAAATTAATACGGTAAGCATGATCTAGAAGTCAACCGAGATCTTCGAAATCATTCCAAACCAATACGAACAGTGCGACATTCACTGTCAACTGAGAGCTTTAGTGTTTCTGTGTAGCCTGCTAGATTTCCTACCCTTCCCTCTGACTCAAACGAGTCGTAAAATTCCAGATTCTCCCCGAGATATATATTCCTAATCCAGAATTTAATCCCTTAATTTCCTCCTTATCTCATGAGTAACGAGCGCATCCCACATACGATCCCGAAATGGCGCCCAATGAGGGTCTTCTAAGACTGGAAATAGAGAAGGGAAATAATCCCAGCAAAAGCGGACGACACCGGAGCGGATCAGCAGTAAGTGTAACTTACTGAGCCAACACAGCAGACTGTAGACGCGGACGACACTGAAGTTGATCCTGCTGTTAGCGCAGAGCTTAAAACTGCTGCTAAACATTAAAAAGAGGATCATCGGACAAGGAACAAGGACCGCAACATCAAGCACAGAAGAGAGAAGGTACAGATGAAAAAACATTTTTTTTTTTTTTTGCATGGCATAATTAGGAAGGAGCATAAAATAACATGTTGTTGACAAGTAGGAAGAATAATATGGCGGATGAGGGCAGAAGTAGATAGTAGGTAAATGGGACAAATAAAAACAAAGGAAATGAATTAAAAGACAATAATCAAGCAGATAACAGTAATAGGGAGGACAAAATACTAGAAATGATTAGTCAAATGAAATTACAATTAGATTCTAGACTAGATAGAGTGAAGAATTTACAGGAAGAGTGGAAAAGAGATTCACAGAAGACAGAAGGAATTTGAGGGTAAATTAGATTCTAGATTAGGGCAGATGAAGGAATCACAGATAAAAATAATTAATAAGGTTTTGTATACCAGGTTTACTCAGATAGAAAATTCGCAGATAGTGTTTAGCATTAGGGTCTGTAACGGTCTAGAAAATAGATTAGAACAAATAGAAAAATCTCAGTAAGAATTTGGAAACAAAATAAATAATTCACAAATAAGTTTTCAGAGTAGGCTTGAGCAGGTAGAAGAATCTTTGTATAGTGAAATAGAAAATAAGTTTCAGGGGACTCTTACAATTCAGACGAACTTTTCGAATCGTTTGCTGGAAAATAATGAGAATTAGGAGAAAGAAGTAGGAGAAGGAAGTAATGACTTGAATGAGGCCAGAGAAGATATGAGTAAAATACATGATAAAATAACTGAAATGGAAAAAGGCAAGAGCTGAGAACAGCTATTAACAATAAATATTGTGTACCGCCACGGGTGGCCGAGGTCGTTAAGGTACGGACTCGTGAGCGGGAGGTCTGCGGTTCGAATCCCGCTAGGACCGTCCTCCCTGACTGGGGTTTTTTCCAGGTTTTCCTCAGTCTTCATAACTGGCAAATGCCGGGGAGGTACCTAAACTTAGGCCTGAAACGCTTCCTTCCTTAAAAAAAATATATATCCTATCCCAATATATCATTTCATCTCATGTATCAACAGTGTCCACCGCCTGTGGTGCCTCAGTAGTAAAAACGGGCGTTAAACACTACTCAAAAACAATAAATATTCAGGGTTGGAAGAACGAATGAACCAAGAGTGAAACTGATTGTTCAATCATTGGACCATAATCAAAGACAATTATCGAAAAAGATGTCTGAATGAATAGAGAACATAATGGTAGTGTAGATAATACTGATTATAGTAATGCTGGTAGTAGAATATCTGAATCTCAGCCAGGCGACACACCTGCGACAGAGGTAAACGAATCTCTGTCCAACGCCTCGGCTAGATTACCTATAAAAGTGAATGCGAGTCCTCAGGTTACTGGTTCACCAAGAGATTCTTGTATTTCTGACAAAAACATGTGTATTAGATCTGGGAATAATTCATGCATGCCCAACATGAGTTGTAAATCGTGGCCTAGTTAGCTAATCAATGAAATAGCACCCCCGGAGTTCTGTGAGGAACGCAATGATAGCGCATTTTGTTTTCCTCGGATTTAGAAAATTATTTTTTTTTAAAAGGAGTACCAGAAGAGATGAAAATTATTTCCGTCAGGAGAAGTTTAAAGGGCCAGGCTGTATATTGCTACAAGTTTACACCTTCAGATTGTACTTCTTTTAACGATTTCAATTTTCTGTTCTTATCACGATACTGGAGTTCGACACACCAGAACGCCATTCGTTTAGGCATATCTAATGGGAAATATGGCCCCAGAACCGGCATAAGCAAAGTAAATTATTTCTTAGTCATAGGGAAAAAGAGCAGGCTTTTAGATGCACCACTAACTGATAGAGAGTTAATGACACTGGTATCTGGGTATTTTCATGAACAATCACCTGATTGTGACCAAGTCCACAACGTGTTCAGAAATGATACAGCTATTAACTGCCTTCGATCTCCAAGGGAGCGGCTACAATTGAAATAGAAGGGAAGAAAATCGGTATGACCCGTACAGGAATGACTTTCATCCAACTAGGGAACAGGGCAAGGTCCAACAGGTTGAGAAATTATGGAGACAAGCAAAATTCCAGACGACCACAAATAGTTGCGATGCAGACAATTTATGGAGGACGGATGCCGATGGAACAGAGCACTGCCTTATCAGAGACGGGCCGCTGAAAGCTCCGTGGCACGAAATCAATGGAGAAACCCAGAGGGCCGGAGATCGAGAATATGTGTTGAAATGTTGAAATGAATGAATATGTGAGGTTGAGATAACTAAACGATCAGAAAGAAAATGGAAGAAATATGGGTAGCCAAACAATTGAACGAGACCAGGAAAACTTATCGGTCAGTTCACAGAGACCCATGTAGGATTGGAACGAACCTCAAACTTACCGGACGACATGCTGGTAGGACAGAGAGCGAATCACACTAATTTATTAACAAAGGAAGAGGAAACTTCAACAAATCAAAATTCAAAAGAGGAAATTTTAAAAATACCAAAAATTATACACCCATTGGAAATATTCAAACACTTGCTTTGTTCGACTCGGGAGCCACTAACACAGTGTGCAGCTCTAATTTCTACGAAAAAATAATCATCAACAAAGTAAAGATGATGCGTCAGCTAATTTGTGGTGTTTACTGCTCTGTTGCGTAAGGAAGAGTAACTTACGAAGCTATGCTAAACATCGAGATGCTAGATCATGTTTTTGAGGTGATGTTCCTGGTTGTTCCAAGATTAACCACCGAAGTCATCATAGGGTGCGATACATTTTCCAGTTGGAAGGCGATTCTTAATTTTCAACAAAGAACTCTAGCGATGCGAAAATCAGAGAAATTAATCTCAGCGCAGTTTCATGAAGAGAGGAATCAAAACGAAATTATAATGTCACATAATGAGCAAGAAGTGGGAGATGAGATATTTTTTGTGAAAAGAATAGACATAGGTAATGCAAATGCCGTGATTAAAATAGATGAAGAGAACCAATCGTGCACAATTTATTATGAAAACCTGTGTAGCCATCCAACGTTTTTTCTTTCTTTCTTTCTTTCTTTCTTTCTTTCTTTCCCCTAATGATTGCAAGGACAATCTGAACGAAGCCAGCGTAGCAACTCAGAAAAAGCAGGAACGAACGAAAACATAATAGCTTGAGATTAGGCAGACAGGGCGAAACAATGGAAGTTTTACCAGCGAAAGTGAGAGAGGCATACGGTTTGAATACAGCACAGAGAATGCTATAATAAAATAGGCTAGTATAGAATTACGAAATTTTGCTAGACCATTTGAAATTAATATTAGTAATCTTGCTATAATGTAGTGTACATTTAGACCACAGCACTAATTGGTTAACCCGGAACTGAGCACCTGCATGTTAGACTGTGAGAATAAGAGATATGTATATTATTTTATATCGATTTCCCTAGAAAATGAAATGCGGTATAATGTAGCGTAATGATAAATATGAAGTTGCAGTGTTAAATATGAAATGTAGTGATAAATGTGAAGTGTGATAATAGATAGGAAGTGTCGTTCAATCCGAAAAATAATTGAAGTGCAACGTAATAAAACCAGAATCAAAGTGCGTATACACATATAAAAGTACACAAAGTGTAATAACAGAATAAACCAACAAGTGTATAAATGGTAGACATCAGTTATCTACTACAAAGGACAATGATGTGAATATTATGTAAAATATAAAGAAAGAATCGCATATTATTAAATACTAAACTGGACTAACAAAGCCAAGTGTATAAGAACATGATGTAAAAGGTTCAGAATGCAAGAATTTGTACTAGGAAACCAGAGTAACATTTGGATGTAACAATATGTCTAGCATAGAACATTAAAAGAGCACGTGTATCTGTGATAGGTAATAAGGATTAATTTCTCACGGGAACAACATATTAAATTTTCTTATCTTCCGACATATAAATTTAATACGGAGGCATGTTGTAGCCGAAAATAAAGGCCACATTTATTTAAATTAATGCGTATTATGTATTTGTGTGAAAATACAGGCTACAATACAGGACTGCGTTAAACTATGGAATGTGTCGTATTGAAGTTTGTCCCAATGGAATTTTAAACGGTTCGACCAGGGGAAAAGGTCGCCTTTGTTCCGACACGAACTCGTTTTTTTTGAAAGGATTTAGGGAAAACAATTACCTGAGACTCAAAATGTACCTTTTTGACAAGTGCAGAGAGAAGTATTATTTCAATAGGTATGGTAACGGTGCATAATGACAATAAGGGAAGAATTCTTTCGAGAAAGGAATACATACCAACCTTAGCTGACAGCATAAGTTTTACAGCCCTTTTATTAGTAACACTTAGAAACGTCAACAGGTTTCTGACATGACTTTAGAAACAAATAGATGCTTCTTATTTATGGTCGAGACATGGTCAATAGAGATTTCATTGTGTTTATTTATTTATTTATTTTAGAAAATTAGTCCAACTCAACCGATAGGAATCTTGCAAAATTGAACGAATCGGAG